>JAGTXR010000044.1:1800000-2299613 GCA_022606575.1 Glossosoma conforme
GAGATTTTTCGGAAAATATTTTTATTGAATTGGAAAACGCTGCTCAAAATAGTCGATTTTTTTTAGTCTAGTTATTTATTTTAGTTTCTTGCTATTGTAAAAAACAAAATAATTCAGTTTTTTTGGTGAAATCCATTTTATTTTCCTTCATACATAAAATATGTAAATTAAATGTATGTTTTTATTCAGTGGTTGTCAAACGAACCATCACTTACATATTCGTTATTAGATTTCCACCAATCTGAAACATTACCAAATAATTTATTAGTCATTTGTAACAGTAACAGATATGTAAAAACTATAATATGTTTTTTTTTGAGCAAGCAAATAAAAGATTTCAGTAAATTTATTTGTATTTTTATTTTTACCGACCGAGAACTGCCTATTTTCTTGTTATACTATTTTTATATACAGAAATTATTGCTAATATTGATGAAATACTGCTTACTCTTTAGCTTTTATCACTAGAAAAATGTTTTTTATTTTATAATACTCGATGAATATGTCATAATGTGGATGTATGTGTTGTGATCGACTTTATGAGAAGGAAATCGTTGTGCGTGTAAGGATGCGATCAAAATAAATGGGATATAAACATTCCGAACATAAAGACAAATTAAATAATACACTGTGTACTTTCAAATTTAATAACGGTTACACAAGTAAAATTTATATTTACACAATATTGAACAAAGAATGGTTAGCGGAATTATTTACAATCAGATTGAGCAGTTGAGCTTAGGTAATGAATGATATTGATTAAGTTGGTTGTTGAAAGTTTCAAGAATTGTTTTTTATAATATTTCAAAAGTTTTACTAGTTTTACTGCATCCCTTATGATACCGCATGAGTTTCCATCTCTTCGATCCACCACCTTCCGCATCCACGTCACTCCCGCTATTCTTCTTATATCGTCAGTCCATCTTGTAGGGGGTCGGACAATGCTTTGTTTGCCAGTTCTTGGGCGCCATTCCAATACTTTTCTTCCCCATCGACCGTCTTCACTTCGACAGATATGTCTATTCGTTAAATCCACTACTTGAGTTCTTCTGCGTATTTCCTCGTTTCGGATTCTATCTTTTAACGACACTCCGAGCATGGTTCACTCCATAGCACGCTGAGGGAATTTTATTTTATTGGTAAAACTTGCTGTCAGATTCCACGTCTACCAAAAATATACTTTAGTTTTCTAAATGCTGCCGATCCCAGTTGTATACGCCTGTCAATTTCTTTTTAGAAGTTACTTCGCCCTAGTTGTATTACTTGTCTCAGATAGGTATAGTCGTTTACAACCTCTATTTGTGTTCCTCCAATGGAAATAGGGTAATAACTACAATCATGATAACCTTATTAATATGTCAATCCTTAAACAGTACCCAGCCAAATATATAAAAAAAATCATATGATACACAAGTAGTTACTCTCGTCGGCATAAAAAACCAGCTTTACTCGCATGGAGATTTGTTGATCGCTGAAGTTGGAACTCTATCCTGCAATCTCTTTGCACAGTGAAGTCGGCTTGTTGACTTAATCACCTTTGATGTGTGGTATAGGGGTGTGAGTCTCCGGAGTGACGTTGTTAGCACATCGTTCGCGACGCACGAGAAATAACTGAGCTCCAAGAGCGATAGATGAGGGATCAGAAACCATGACGAACATCAACAACAAAGACATAATCATGGCAATAAGTAATACGATACAATTGTTAGAATACCGACAGATGGTTATAGTAATTCTGAAGTCTCATCTGTGGAAATCTAGGACGCTTACCATGCTGCATATGACTAAGCACTGCGTGTGGAGTGCTGATCCGCCAACGTCATAGACTACAGCCTGAGATTCACGCATCATCCTTTATTATTACAAGAATTTACTATGAATGGGTGGTCTTTACGGGACAACTTTCTTCTACCACCAATTTAGATGAATAGGTTGTTACTGGCATTTTACGGGTGAGGGATAAAATTCATAGCAACCGGGGGTAATTTTAGAGCTCAGAAATCGATTAAAAACCTTTTTTTTAATCTCCGTCGGAGAACGAACCCACGACCTTTGGTTTTCAAAAAAAAATCAACTTGATTTAGCCGTTTCAGGGTGGTACCGAAAAGCCTCAATATGCGATACTTTGTCTATTATTTTTGTTCGTTCTGATATGCACATATATAAATGTTAATCTAAATGTATGATTTAAGTAGTTTTAAATGGCGTCATTTGCATACGCCATTTTGTTTATTGAGTTTTGTCAATTGTTTCATGTCATGTAGTAGCGGCTAGTTCCATAGATGTCAACTATGATAATTTCAGCGCAGTGCCACCGGTTGTCTCAGTCTCTGCCCGCGTCCCGTGAAGTAAAACACATGTTTTATCCCGGGGGGAAAACCAAATGTCGAAAATCCGTAAGCGTTAAATAAATGTAAATATGCCTCTCGACGACTTTTTGCTTTAGTGACCTGATCCTCATCCATCCACCACGCATCCCAATAACTATCCTGGCGATCCCTAGTCGATTTTACAGATACATAATTATTTGAAGAATAACGACATCGATTCGTGAAGGTCACGGTCAGATGGAGTGGTTCTGAAAATAACCAACTTAATCCCGACCACTTTCGAGTAACGTCACCGAAACTCAGTAAATATATACATTACAAACTGACATTGAAAAAAAATATCTCTTTATCATATAATATAATATTTTTAAAAATTAAATGAACATTATGAAGATATGTTGATAGTTTGTAAGTCGCATATGCATACTTGCTAAACTTGTATTTTACAATTTCGGTAAGTCTAGTTAGCCATTTCAGTCGATCCCTGGCCAAGTCGATTCACTGAATACATGACCGACTTATGTGTTTGATGTACAGTATACGAGTTGATTAAATACTAACAAACTTCGATATCGTGTTGTTTCAAGTCTGAAAAATAATCTTAAAGCACTTTCCAGTGCTGTGTAAATACTTGTTTATTTACTTTGGGATTTTTTCAGTATTCCTTCAGAAATCACTCGAAGCGAATATTTCAAGTAAGAACTTCAACGCGTTGGCTTCTCAACCGATTGAGGTTTTCAATCGTTTAATACTGTAAAAAGTAATGTTGTTATTAAGATTTGATTTTAGTTGCTTTGAAGTCACTGTCCTATTTTTATTTTATTTATATAAACAGTATTTTTCTCTGAATTCAATTTATATTTTTCACTTAATATTTTATACGGGAATAACTTTTAAGCAATAAGTTACAATTTTTGATGAAACTGAATATTTTTTTACATATATTTTCATTAACGGATCATATGCCCCACGTCATCTCTAAATGCAATGCTTCGCCAAATATATTATACAAAATATATAATTTCTAATGATTTCTAGAACACAAGTTAAAGGGTTATAAAAGGGATTTATAAATTTCAACTGTCTTCTTCGTAGTAGAAGACAGTTGAAATTTATAAATTAAAATTTAAACTGTATTATAAACTGTTTTATAACTGTATTATTAAACTGTATTATTACAATTTCAACTGTATTATACAAAAATATGTGTATTTTATTGAACGTAATTTTTAAGAAGATTAAATATTCAATCTGACACTGCCAAAGTCTAAGCCATTTATTTATTTATTTCAATTAATTAATTTCTCAAGATATTTTACAAAATTTAAATAAAAACACATTGCATATTTAATTTTCCTTACCATTATTTTATTTATACATTACTATGATGAGAAATGTAATCGAGAATAGCCTTCTTAAAAAATAAATTGTGTCAATGTATGAATTTCACTTTTTTTCAGGGGTTTTACTCCCACTTATATTTTATCTTTGCGTCAGATGTTCATTCAAAATTTCGTGTAATATTTTTAATCACAAATCTTTTGTTGGAAATTTTTTTGGCCTTATGTCTTCCGAATCTCCTTTTCCGTTTAATAAAATATAACTGTTTTGAGATTTGATATAAAATAGTAGTAGTAGTAGGGTATTTTGAAGTTATTATTGCGATTTACTTATAACATAATATTAATCAAATAATGTTGATAAATAGTTTATCTTATAATAAACTAGCTGACCCGGTGAACTTTGTTTCACCCGAAAGGCAATAAATGAGCAGATTTTGGATTTTATTAAGTTGAATTTTTCGGTACATATGATATCATATATTTTGTCTGGTTGAAATTTTTTACAAATATTTAGAAACATGTATTTAGAATAGTATACATAAATATACAATAAATAGAGAAAATAATAAAAAATAAAAATAACACAATAGAATAAGAAGATGCCTTTCCATTTGCTTTTTGTTATAACATTTTTAACAAATAAAAGATTAAATTGATATTTTCACTAATATTTATTTTGTTTTTGTCTTTTTTTCCTGCCTTTTGTTTTCTTTTTTGTTTCAAAATATTCCGTACCTTACGTAGGTACCTACTTACAATACCTACTATTGCGTCATTTTTAGTTATGTTGCTGACTATGGCAACACCGTCTTATCTGACAGCTGTCAAGTTACAATAGTCTTGTATGAAAACATGTTTACGTAAATGTTCAATATTTTTGTCTTAATCAAACCAATTTTGAGTATCCCATGGACGTTTTTGGGTTCTAAGCTACCTTTCCACCAATTTTCAGCCAAGTCGGTTAGGCCGTTCTTGAGTTATAAAAACAAATATAACCCGACTTTCTTTTATATATATAGATAACATTTATTGTTTCACAGAGCTTAAATTTGAATTGTATTATTTTTCGCATTGTAATTATATTTCTAAGAATATTACTGTTATATAAGTTATAACAGAATGTCACCAATTTTGTTGATAATAAATAATGTTTTTTTTGTTATTGTATTACCGTACTTTTCAAAAACATTTATTTAAATAATACTTTGATATTTTTTAGCAAGCCAGATAAAATAAATATAACTTATACGCATATAAAAGTGAATAATTTTGTCTTTATGACTAAATCAAATAGATTCGCTTTAGAAGCATCTGGTTAATCATATGGCTTCCTTAAAATGCTTAAAAAACAAACATCAAAATGTTTCAGATGCTACAGGTGTCATTTTTTTAGTCAGAAAGCTATCATCCTGACAAATTTATGGATTCATAAATACGTATAATCGTACATCATGTATATCAAGGTGTACTTTCAGCTACAGAGATGTGTTGGGATAATGCACGATCAATTATAGCTGACAGTGTTGAAATTAAATCAGATTATATGCTCCAGTTATGAAAATAAGAATTGAAAAATAAGTATTTTTAGTGTTTTTATTTTTATATTGTTTAAATAGATATTTCGATCACAACTGATAATCGCATATGTATCAGTTAATGTTACAATATTAATATTATCCTGCAATTTTCAATATTGACCTTTGTTGAAACAGAAAAAAACTCGGTGAACTAATTTTACATCTGTATTTAGAAAATTAAAGGCTTTGTATATTTTTGAAGATTTAAATTGCACACTTGTGTAAGTTCTTGATGATATCAGCTGATTTTTGATTGGAACTTAAAAGCGTTTTTTAGAATCATTTGAACATTTAAAAAAGAGCATAATATGTAAGTAGTATAAGTATTTTTTGGTTTATATTTTGGAATTTAAGCCACGAACGTTACTTTGTAGACTATGTTGTCAGATTAAAATACAAATATCTGAATTTCACGAAAAAGCTCAAATTTGATATCCTCCAATATCCGAATTGTAACTTGGTTTTCCCGAATAGTATTGAATATTCTTCAGTCAATTACGATCTGTCAGGCTTCTCAATATTCTCCAACAAAGAAACCCAAAAAAATAACACTTTTTAAAATATCAATTCGTGGATCGAAGGAAAACATCATTACGGAAAGCAATAATATTCGCCCAGTATAAAAAACATATTTCAGGATTTTTGCTAGAAAATTCTTTGCAAAGTAGACGTTTCAATTTTTCGTGTGGACACTAAGGCAGCATGAAACATAGGAGGTCGATCTTTATTCCATTGAATGTTTTTCCATTGTGTTTCGGCTCTCTCGGATGAGATTTTTCAACTTGGGGAAGGTTGTATTGTGGGTTTCGCGATGTAATCATCTTGCGGGCGGGGGACCGAGATTTTCAGAACCCTTCATGGGCTGAAGGACCCGCTTCAAGAGGGGAGATTGGGGGTCTATTTTGAGGCCCGAGTCGACTGCTTTGATCAAATATTTGTTGAGCGGACGAGGATTCTGTAACCTCACTGGTTTAACTTGTCCTCATATAATGCGCTGTACGGTAGTACGCTGATTGTACAGTATAAAACAAGTAATTTCAGAAAAAAGTACAAACTATTCTTGGCTCACAACATTTCGATTCCATGTAAGTTTATGTGTAGTCTGTTTGTTATAGAGTATTTTTTGAGATTCCTTTTTAATAATTTAACAGAATTGCTCGATAATTGGAAAATTATGTTTTTTTAACAGAGTTAGGTAATAAACTATGAATCAATAAATGTTGAATGAACTTAAATTCTGAGTTAAATTAAGTTTTTTTAAAGTTCGAATAAATACTCTAAATTAATTAAGTTTTACAAATGTGTGAAAATCCAAATAAAGTTCACGTAAATACATTGAAATGATAACATTAACGTGACAGCAAACCAGTTTCTTATAAAAATTGTCTTTATTATCCATTGTGTATGATTCGTAATTATATTTTCATAGACTTTAACGCGGGCAGGCAAAATCAATAATGTGATAAATTTTCTGTGCGAATTTCTATAACTTTTTTCTGAACTTCACTGAAACATTATATGTTTTCATATATTAACTTTTTGTAATTCAACACATTAATATTCGTATTGTAAAAATAAAATATTGCAAAAATGAATAATATTAATATTATTCATAATCTGTGGTGTCATTTGTAATGCAAAATGTTATGAATATTGTAATTGAAACAAAAAAACGATCAAGCACGCCATTCAATAAATAACACAAAGAATTATTCAATATTAATTATTTTAACTATATAATCTTGAATGAACAAAAAAACGTATTCATTTCTAGCAAAAAAATATATCAAAGTGATTAAATAATAAAATTATAAAATAGAACAATGTTACATTCAAGGGAATTCGATAATCCTATTAGCATTAAATTTAGACTCTTGATTTCGTTATAAATTTACGTGAGAAATTTCAGGAGCTTTGATGCATATCCTTAGTAACGCAATTTCCGCAGTACATCCCAAGGGAATATTTTCAGATAATTTTAAAGTGTTTTTCATTAAAATATCGCTTTAGGTCTATTTAAATGGGATCACACTTAATGAGGTATGGCATATTGTAGACACTCAGTATACTCGGATATAAAAAATCTCAATTATAGCAGAGATTAAGGACCTTTCAATAAAGTTTGTGACATTCAGCCAAGTCGTCTAGATACTGTATGTAATCTTCATCATCATCATCATCATCAGCCAGTTTCTGTCCACTGTTAAACGTAGGCCTCCTGCATGAGTCTCCATCCTCCTTAATCCTCTGTCTTACGCATCCTGGCATCTTCTTCTTATGTCGTCTGTCCATCTTGCAAGGGGTCGCTAGCGATTCGTTTGCTAGTTCTTACGCGCCACCTCTACACTTTTATTCCCCATCGACTATCATCTCTTTGATAGATATGTCCTGCCCATTGCCACTTGAGTGTGCCTATTCGTTGGGTAGCATCCACAACTTGAGTTCTTTTTCGGATATCCTCGTTTCGGATTCTATCTTTTAGATGCACTGCAAGCATGGATCTCTCCATAGCACGCTGGGTAACCTTTATTTTATGGGTAAGTCTTGCTGTTTGAGTCTTGTCTTTGTCTCTGCGCCATAAGTTAATACAGGAAGGAAGCATTGGTTAAACGCCTTATTTACAAGAAGTTTGCGGAATGTTTGCTTTAAAAATGTACTTAAGTTTTCCAATTGCTGTCCATAACAGTTGTATACGCCTGTCGATTTCTTTTGAAAAGTTATTGTGTCCTAGTTGGATAACTTGTCCCAGTTAGATATATTAATTTAAAACACCTAAAAAATTCTAGGAAATTTGACTATTTATCACGGCTTTAGTTTTATCCATGTTCAAAATGTTCAAAAAAGCTTCAAGACTTGGCTCTGTGTGCAATATGAAATGTTTTTTTTTTGATATACATGGTATCAGTTAATATAAATAAAGTAAAAAAACTATTTTATATACTTGTAGATTATAATTTAAAATATAACAAATTAGAAATTTTTAGTTTTGATTCATATTTATTTTTAGCGATTACATGATTCGGCCTCTCTGGAGACCATATTCAATAATTAATTTCGGTCTACAATAATTATTTTTAATTTGTCAAATTTTTTAATTAAAATTAATTAAAAATTATAATTATTCAGTTTGTCAGTTGATAACTTTTAGGTAGTATTTTGCAATTTTCGAAAAATATTTTGATAATGCTTAGCCTTTTGGCATCATACTGGAGCCAAGAAGTTTTGTCTGATAATATATGAGTAGTAATTAAATATACAGATACTATACATCAAATTCTTTATACGCATCAATTCATTCAGAAAAATATTGGCAGAAGCGGGATGCGAACCGCGGCCCTTGGAACCAAACTTTGCCCAGGTCTTTCTTTATATACCGCTTAACCCCCTCGGCTATTTCTCCGCCTGAGCTGACACGCGTTAGAACTTGTATTAATACAATTGTTTTCATCGTATGACGATAGATGTCTCTATAGTGTATATTCAGAGTATGTGTATTATTATTTTTATTTATTCACAAGATTTTTTAATATAATTACTTTCCGACAGTCTATTTATTTATATAATATTTATGCGTATAAAGAATTTGATGTAAAGTATGTGTATATGTCATTACAAATAATATTGTTATATAGTCAATGATCTATAAAAGAAGATCAGAATATTGAAAAAATAAAATAATATTCTAATAAATATTTAATTCATATGATAATAAATGAATACATTTAGTGCGATAATCACGTTTTTTCTGCCAGGTTAAATCACTCCTAATAAATAAATGAAACAAAGGTATTGAAGCTTTTGGGTTAAGCCATGTGTTGCAAATAATAAGCACCAATATTTTGACCGCCATTGTAGGGGTCTTCTTAAGGGTTGACGATTTTGTGGTTTTGTGATTTTGTGCCCTGGAGAAGAAAAAATATTGGTTCACTGTAAAATTCACCACAAATGGATTAACCCAAAAGCCATAATACCAAGTCTGGCCATGAAAACCTATGAAACTATAAAATAAAATCAACATTCAAAATCGTCAGTCTAATCATCCGGTATCCTTAAAAAACTATTAAAAATCACATCACAAAATATGTTTCGGATACTAAAAATATCATCTCTTTAATTACTTAGGATCCCGCCTGGAGTTTGTCGGGAACCGTGTATGTTCCGAGGTTGACATTCGAATTCAGTCTTGAGACGAAAGATGGATAGTGGTAACAAACAGAAATTAGTTGTGGCTATTTGTGGTGACCATATTCGTATAACACGGATACGGAAAAAAACTTCAATGATATCAATAGAGTAATTTTTGTCAAAGTTCGTTAACACAAACTTAAATTTGTAAATTAACGTTTAATTTATTCTAAAATAATTTTCATAGCTTTACGGTGGAATGAGTTTATATGGTTTGAATATTCTATATTATAAATTGTATTTTTGAATATTGACTAAAATAAGTAATACCAATTAGTTAATTGAAATGTATTTAATGTTCAAAATAAACCGCGAATCTGAAAACTGAACTGAATATTATATAACGGAATGGTTTGGTATTCGTTTGGATTTGATTAGTGAATGCTACAATTACTTATATTTTCTGAGTAATAAATTTAATTTTTAATAACTTTGAGTTAATTAAAATTAAATATATTAAATTATAAAATTTACTCATGCAGGAGGCTGACGTTCAACAGTGGATGGATACAGGGTGCTTGGAGAAAACCTTCTCTGTCTCGTCCTGGTGTTGGAGACCCAGATGGGGACCCGTTACTGAATGACTCAAAAAGCTCCTTGTTAGAGAGTGGCTGTAGGCCTCCGCGTGATTCTAGATGCATCAGTTAGATGTCAAATAAGCCTCAGTCTAAGGCTGCGAAGTTAGTACACTACAGCAAGTCTCGATTTGCCTTCTTTGGTAACATGTTGCTAACCACGAAAGACGTAGGAATGGATAAGAAAATGGTAAGGTTGAGAAATAGATTCAGCAGAATGGCAGACATCAGTTAGGAGTCAATACTTGCGTCAGCACTTTTGCAGACGGACGCGCAGAAGCGCTCATATACAGGCTGATGATGATGATGATATTAAATTAATTACCATTGAATAATTCAACATGGATTTTGGAACTACAATCAGTCACCACAATTTGACGCCACTCAGTCCTGTCAGCTGCTATTGTCCACTCCATATATTTGCAGTCAAAAAGTAGAATACTCATAGTGTATTTGCTTAAAATTAGATTGAAAAAATCACTAAATTTAAGTGTAAAAACGTAAATAAATCAACTCTTTACTTCAGCACTAAGTTATCCCTGAAAAGTCTTTATATAAAATTTTCAGATTAGATTTCTCCGTCACCGCTGAAACATTTTTCATAGCTCCGATGCTTCTCGAGCTTTTACAGGAAAATTAAAATTTGAATTGCCTCAGAAGCTTTCGCTCGGCAAAATTTCAGTATCGATCAAATTCCTCCTACTCGATACACTTTACTGACTGCTGGCGTAATGGACATTCCCTCTTTGCAGAGGTCGACTTTATAGCCGAAAGTAATCAAAACACTGTTATTACAGGTGCTTCAGGTGAGATAAAGTATACATTTTTATGACAGTGTGCACTAAAGTTTAATGAAATGTATTGATACTCATTTTTATTTGTAAATACTGATATCCTCCATTGCAATAAAGTTGACTCCAGATCACCGGAATATAACTATGGGATGCGTGCTGGATGGATATGGAGCACATAAATGCACATTGATATTTACTTTAGATAAAGGAACTGATAAAATTTGGTCATCCGTCCGGGGCAGATAATGCCGTGTACCTCACAGGTTTCGGACGGACTTGGACTGTGAAAGCCAGCAGTAGCTTACAGCGCCAGAAGACCATATATCGGTCATCTGGCGAACTATTCGCTCTCACATGACATGTAGCGGCTTTCAAATTCTAATAAACAAAAAGGCGCTTGTAACGCCATTGGCGAACTGCTCTTCATTCTACCACCACGCGTCTCTATGAAGCAGAATCGCTTTCTTTAGACGGAGGATGTCACTGTGTATAGTTTCCTCTAGCTTTTCGGGACGGCCAAAGTCTGGCGGCTCGAAGAAAGGGCAGTACATGTCCCAGCCAGGTCCGCCTTTGTCTCTTGACTGACTGTAGTATCACTTTCACCAGTTTCAAAGTTACCACTCTACTTCATTAATAGCGTAAGTGACAATTGAGTAGTCATTCGAGATCCTTGTTGCCATGATATTTGGGACATTAGCTCATGGTAGAATTTTGTTATGACTATATGCTTAAGTTACAACTTATAGTTCTATTTCACATTTTGTTTTAAATTATTGCATATTTTTGGTTATACGATTAAATCGATCTATCATAGGCAATAAACGAGTAAATGCTCCAACTAAAAAGCAGATATAAAAAAAAATGAGGCATGTTTTTAATTTAAAAAAAAACAATGAAAACCTAGTAAAGTTGTGTAAATATTTGTGCTTTTAGTAATTTATTTGCAGGTTACTTTAAAATTATAATAGTAAATAACTATTGAATTGTGTGAAAAATCTTAATTAAACTCAAGAAATACCCCCAGAAATTCTCGCAAATTTTAGAAACTTACATAATTTAAATACTGTTTTTGCAGGTGTCAAGTTGAAATGACAAATGTACAAGAAATTGTCATTCAGTTTCTGTAAATTTGAACGAGATCAATTTAAATGAAAGAGGAAAATAATTTCAATTTAAGCAGGTTTCATTTTCAGATTGATAGCTTATTTCCCCGAAATTGACTCAATTTCAAATTGATTATTTGTTGAATAACTTATTTTTAAAAGTGCGAGTATATTGGCTACAATAGTAAATTTAAAACATCGGTAAATATTTTGCTATTTGATCACGAAATTGAAACGAGTAAACTTTTTGGAAGGTAATTATTTGCTTTTAAAGTGAAAACCATATGTAAATATCATCTCGATTTAATTAAGTAGGTTATAATTATTATAAACCTATATATGGTCTTATGATACGTCTATAACGTCCTTTTATTATTCAGTCTAGACATAATTTATTCAGTTTTTGTTAGTACAAATGGATGCACTGAAATTACCAATATGAGTATTTGAAATGCATATGAAATTACGCATAATTTAGTGTAATCTCTCAAATGTTAAAAATATTTATTTATTTATTTACCTTGTTTTCACATGGATCACGTAACAAAAGTTCTCTATTAGGAGACTGCAGTTTCGACTAATTCGTAGCCTTTCTCAATACTTCTCTAGTTAAGAGATAACTGAGCTGCGTTGTACTTATAAGTGGTGTAACCCATTTTTGTAGGAGAGGGGGTGGGGGTGTGTCTATCAGGAAAGGAGAGGGAGATGGGTAGTGTTGCAAGGATGAAGGAAGAGATAAATACATAAAAGTGGCTTAGGTATGTAAATATATATTTTTTTATTATTATTATTATTTTTTTTTTTTTTATAATTAATATTATTATTATGTGTAGTATATATAATTTTTATACTTATTTATTTATTTAACGGAAACAATTTTAAAATTGGTGAATTAATTAAGGTATTTAGTTGGTTATTAATTATATCTTCTTTCTTATTAATGGCTTCATAAATTTCTAAGTATTCTAAATTATTAAATTTAATGGTTTTATTTTCAACATGTAATATGTTTAATCCTTTTTCTAAGTTGAACGAATGATTATTTTCTATGAGGTGGTTTGCGAATTCAGAAAAATTATTGATTTTTAGGCACCTTAAATGGTCTTTAATTCTAATATTAAAATTTCTTGACGTTCTACCATTATAAAAAGATTCACAATCTTGGCAATTTAATTTATATATTACAGAATTATTGCGTTTATTATTAGTATCTTTGTTATTTTTAAGGTGGTATCTTAGTTTATTATCTGTAATTTAATTATTTTAGGGGTAAGGTTATTAACCTGTAGAATTCGTCTCCACATTCTATCGTCTTTCATATTTTCTTTAGGATACAGGTATTTATATGTTATGTTTTGACGTTTTTTATTATTCAAGATACTGTCTATTAATTGGTTATGATAGCCGTTGTTTTTCGCGATATTTTTAATTGTATTTAATTCTATATCAAAGTATGTTTGTGATAATGGTACTGAAATTAATCTATGTATCATTGCATATCATCACACTCTCAAATGTAGTCTAATAAAGGTATACGTGGATATAATTCAGAAAATTCCTGTGAGTTAAAATTTACCTAGATGTTTATTGAATTCTTAACAGTCATGTTATCTTTTTGTTTTACTTTAACAGTAGAGAGCTCTGTGTAAATTTTCTAACTAGTGATGATAGTTAGAAAATGATCATGAAAGTTAACCATTTAGGTTTCTTTGTTAAGCTCATACAATTCTACAGACGCTAACATAAAAAGTAGAAATTTTATTTATTTAGATTAACTGGAATTTTTGTCTTCTATTTGGTATCTTGTATTAAGCCTTGAGAATGCTTACATCTTACCATTTTATTGGTAATATAAGTAATAATATATCATTATTTTACTTCTTATCTGAGGCATATGGTTTTCCCAAACTGTAGACATACATTTATGTCAGTTACCATTGTAATTGCATTGTTAAAATAAGAATTTCGATGGCCTATCAAAAGTTTAAAGAGAAAAGCAAATAAAAGTAATATCAGATACATTTTAGAGCTTTTTTTCAAGAGATTGTGTGATCTACCTGTCGTTTTTGCAGCCTGTATATTGAGTCTTAAGTGGCGCAGCTTAACTTAAAGAGTTATTGATGTAAGCACTCATTCCCGTTTTATATAATTTCATATTGTTTTACTCTGTTTTTACATGAATTTTGAGAAGCTGTTAATCACACAAGTGCGATTGAGATTTTGTATACATTTTGAACTTTAACAGTCTATTTATTACTTGTTAACTTATAATTTTGAATAAATGCTCGAATATACTGGATACAGACAAAGTGAACTGTGAATGCAGTGGGCTTATTTCAGTGATTAATTTTTACTAAACACAGCCCATGCTTAAAACAAAGTAAAATAAGATGCTTTAATAAAAAATTAAACTTGTATTTCAAAGTGAATGCTAATAGTATAAATAATATTAAATTACAATATAAAATTTTGGATACGTTATAATTTTTTTGATACAGCAAAGTATAATTAATTAAAATTAAAATTAAATTTCAATTAATAATATTCAAAGGCAGCGCACAAATATATTATCACATAGGATTCATTTATTATACAAAATATATTATTATATTTTGCTCTAAACATTAATTAAAGATTTTTATTCAATTGAATAAACACAGAAATTTTAATTTTGCTACATTAAAAGCACCTGTTATAATGTTTTAGTTTTCAGTTACTGAAATAACTAGGCGCTGGTGTTAAAGTTGAACGTTGATTCGTTGAAAACGTATTACGTTACTGAAGTTTAACGTAATACGTTTTTGTCGTGTTTCAGCAAACTACTGTCAGCGTTTCAGCGTACTCTTTAACCACACATGCGAGAGTTGTCAACTATAGTACGTTGTAGGTGGCGAGTACTAAATAAATAGTGGTTACACGTTGGGTTGCGGCATGAATTATGATCACGGTTTACGTGGAACATGGTCTGTGAATATGAAGATTTGGTCCACGCCAGAGGTCATAAAGTCCCATTCGTAAAAAGCCACAAAATGAATAATATATATTTTTAAATATTATATGATAGATATGTCATAAATATATTCACCTTTTAAAGTATTTAAGCATTGAAAATGTCTTGTTTGATGATCAAACGTAGAGCAGAGTGTTTTGTCTCAGATAATGTGATATTTTTTATTTTAAAACTTCAATTAAAAAACACCGATAAACAAATTGTAATCTAAAAAAAGTATGTAATTTTCGAGCCATAAATATATGCCTTATATAATCAATTACTAATTTTATAAATTACGTGCTGAATAAAATTATTAAACGACTAGATTCGGACCACGAGCCGTGGATTGTCGACGTCATTGTAGCTAACTGACTAGCCAAAGTTCTTGGTCTGAATATGAGAAAATGTTTATTATCAACAGGCAGGTGATGTGACCTCAAAGGCAACGTGTCAAAGGTCCAAAATTTGACTTTCTACGTGTTTTCCAAATTAGTTACGTTTCCGTGTTTATTTTTACTTTAACGCCTTAAACTTCTAGGTGACGCAGTATGTCGTTTAGTTTAAGTTTCAGTGTAAATAATTATTAAATATGTAACAAAAAACATACGCTTACGTAAAATACTGGGGGTGTGATGGTTTGATTTTATTAACAGAGTGAAGAAGCGGATAAGAGAGCTTTCCAACTTAATGTCGCTTAAAAGACATATTATAACCTAGTTGGGAGATTTTCTTCGAGTGTTGCAGAAGAACATAAGCTGCAGGTTTCTTATCTTTTAAAAGAAAACTTATACATGCGTTAAATACCGAAGGACGATGGTTTGACTTTGTGAGATATGGCTTGGTGAGATTGGTTGATGACAATTATGACAGAGATGGCTAGGGACAATTATACGTAGAATGTACTCGGTGAAATTCCCAGAGGCAAATTTGACATACAATGAGGCGATGAAAAATATGTCAGTGATTTTTGATGACTAAATGCTTGAGCAAGGTAGCTAAGCATAGAACAATGATAATTTATTTGATGCAAAAGTTTTAATTGTACATCCGATTATAAAACAATTGATTTTCGATAGATGATCTATAAATTGTATTACAAAAGTCATCCAAAAGATTGGAACAAAGAAATTTAAATCTTCTTCTAAAAGAAAATCAACAATTATGCAACATACTTAATGCATCATTTGCCGTGAGAAGTATATCTAGAAAAAAAAAACGTTAGTGAAACCTACGATACATAAAACCAAATAATTTAAATAATAATTACTATTTAAGCAAATACATAATATTATTTATATTAGATACATTTTGTATAAATTTTTATTAAAATGTACGATTTTTGGTTATGAGAGTTTATTTGGACTCATTTTCGATAAACTATAAATAATACAATGCTTAGTAATGGAATTATCGAGAAACAATATATTCGTGCAAAATGCTTGTTCTAAAAATGAATAAATCAATTTATTACAAAAAAAAAGACAAATATTTCAGGTCAACAATAAACAAAGTGCAGAAATCGTAATACATATTGCTTTTGCGGAAGGTTTCCATAGGAAGGAAGCTGTATACAATAATACAGAATTTATAAAACAACTAACAAATCAAATGAATACGGGACGAAGAAAAAGCAGCGGAACACGCCTTTATGATTTCTCTTTCCGGAGGTTTCACTATTTGATAAAGATCCCAGACCAACACATTGTATACCTCAATAACTTCCAAATAACGAGATTTTTATTAATTAAATATACATATACTATACATAAAATTCTTTTTTCAACGCGTTCAAGCGGTATTCATACCGCTCAGCCGACTCGGCTATTGCTATGCCCGGACCGACTCACGCTGAAACTAGTATTTATGTCATTGTTATCATCGTATGATAGATGTCGCTATAGTATATATTCAAAGTATGTATATTTTTATTTTTTATTATTCAATCAGTCATCATTTATTCACAAGCTTAATATTATTACTTTCCGACAGTCGAGATTTTTATTTTTCATAAATAATTACACTGTTCATTTAAAATCCATCAAGTTTTTATTTATGTTAAAACACACAGGAGAATACCGACAAATGGTGATAGTATTTCTGAAGTCTAATCTGTGGAATTCTATGACGCTTACCATGGTTCATATGGCTACACGGTGCATGTGGAGTGTCGATCCGACAACGTCATAGACTACTGCCCCAGATTCACGCATCATCCTTATTGTTACAGGTTTTTACTTTGAATGGGTGGTCTTCACGGGACGAATTTTGTCTACAATTTTTTTTAATTAATAAGCTATGACGGGAGTGACCTGGATGCGGAAGGCGGAGGATTTAAGAGGATGGAGACTCATGCGGGAGGCCTACGTTCAACAGTGGACGGACACAGGCTGATGATGATGAGGCTATGACTGGCATTTTACGAGTGAGGGACCAAATTTACACCAACCGGCGCATTTTAGAGCTCAGAAATCGAATAAAAATCCTTTTTGTTTTTTTTTTTTTTTTTATCTCCGTCGGGGATCGAACGCACGATTTTTATCTTGTATATACATATTTGATATATATGGTGATATTGAAGTGTATTTGTAATAATAAAATTTTTAGATGATTTTATGAAGAATTTAAAAATAATATAAGACAACAAATTAAAGAATCAAAATTTAAATAAATTTCAGCTCATAATTTAAAAAAACATTTGATCAGAACATTAATGCTCCGAATAAAATGACAAACGGTCAGAATAAACTTATAATAGGTCAGACCCAGGCTAGGTTAGGTTAGGTTAGGTTATGATTAATATGATCAATGTCAATTAAATTATAACTATTTCATATAAATTCTGATCAATGTAATATTAATTCTCAACAATGTATGGACTGGAAATTAGCATCAAATTGTATTCCGAATTATCCGAAAATAAGAGCCAAAATATGAAGTCTTTTCATTTAAAAAATAAGTCAATTTACATTAAATAGTACAAAACGCATACATGTATTTGGCAATGTTTTGGGTGTAGAAATGATTTAATAAACGAGAAAGATAGGGAAAGTTAACATACATTTTTTCGTAGCATTTTATATGTTTATATGTGTTAACTTTCTCCGTATAATCAAATTGTTTTTCTCCGATTCGGTATTGACTTTAAGACGCGTGGCAAATGGATGAGAAGCAGGACATTAAAGCAAATAACTCGTCGAGAAGCACATTGTTTTTTTTTTTAGATAAAAGAGCTGACAAAATTCAGTCGTCTGTCCAGGACAGACAATACTTACATTAAACATTACACAGACAATACCTCACATACCCCTTACGTGCTCCGATTGTCACTCCCCGGCAGCAGTAACAGTCACAGTGCCCGAAGATCACAAATCGGTCACCTGGTAAGCTATCCGCTCTCACATGATAGATAGCAACTGTCAAAATCAAATAACAAACTTAAATCTAAAACTTAGACTATCATTTTTAGATATGCGTGTCAGACGAGCGAACAAAAATATGAGACAAAATATCGTATATTGCGACTTTTCTGCATCATCCAGGACTATATTGAATTGATTGAGTACTTATATTTAATATCCATATTTTAATTGGTTTGTATGTTTTTTTTTTTAATTTTAGTTTTTTGCTTACTGTAATACTGCATCCTGTTGACGCTTTTTTTAAATGAAGGACGATGGTTGTATAAATAACTTGATTATTCACATTAACTGTTTGATTAGACAGTTTACTTTCGATTCAAACATTCGATATAAATTTTGCTCGGCAAGATAAAACAACAAAGAAAATCTACAGGGAATGTGTTGAGTGTATAAGAACATCAAATAAAATGTGTTTTCCTCCGCAGAAGAAAATTGGTTTTGTTTGTAAATTTTTGAGTTCACCGCAAGCCGTGAAACATATGGCGAACAAATACACTGAAATAAAATATTACGCTGAAAATACTCTGTAATAATCTATCATGAAAAAAAACAATATATATATAAAATAAATAAAAGTAAATAATGTTGAAATATTTATATATATATCATATATATATATTGATATCAGCTTGATATAGCTCCTTAAGGACGATGCCGTAAAGCCTCGACAAACGATCTTTTGTATCTTATTTTTGTTCGTTTGCCTAACGTCTATATCGAATGTCAGTTTAATTATATATTGTTAAATGGTGTTTGTATACGTCAAAATAATTGTTATGACAGTTGGCCCATTGCCAGTTAGTACGACTGTAATCGTACTAACTGGCAATGGGCGCGCTCTGACATCTCAGCCACATAATGTTGATATCAGCTCAATTAAGCTCTATGGCTGATGTGTGGGTTTAAAGTGTAAGGCTAAGTCTAGATTTAAAGTCAAAAGATATGGTGCTGCAATACGATTTTGTTTGTTTCATGCGTACTGTCATTGACGGGGCTAGTTTCTTAAATGACTACAATATTTCATTCAGCGGTGGGCTGTCACTGACTGTTAGTGTTCAGTCGTCATCTGTTAGAGATTTGAAGCAGAAAGTTCCGTTTTGGGTAGATAATCGAAGTTTGTCAATCTTTTACTGAAACATATTTCAACGTGCTTCTCAAAAAGTTCTTTATGTTGTTCATCTGCTCCTCATACTTTAACTACGCGTTTTGATGGCGATTCCAGCAACATAGAGTCGTTCTTTTCAGTTGACGTGGATATTAATTTTATATAAGTTTTTCTTTTAGTATAAAACAATTTCTATTACAATATTCATTAATTTTTTTATATATACTCTCTAGCAACCATAAAGCTCTGTCAGCCGTCATGGTTATCGTTTCATTCCATAGAAGTTCTGCTTCCATGAGCTGTGCCAAATACATTTTATATATACCTGTATGCTTTTCTTGAAAATTTTCCAGCATAGAGAAACATAGCTGTAGTTATTGCTCTCCAACGCACCTGAAAAACATGTCTTAGGCAGGCACACTTTTGTCTCTTGACTGAATGTAGAATTGAAGGCCTTCTCATTATACCATTCCTCATGAAAAAAATATGATTGAAAAGCATTACTACATTGTTCAAGTCTTAATTCATATATACCACTCTAAGTAATATGTCAAACTTATTATTTTCAGTAGTTATAGTTAGTGTTTGCATGTATCCGAATGCGTTAACTTTGATAGTTGGCTACATCTACTTTATTTAAAAATAATTTACCAGTCCATCGATTACGATAAAGGAATTTTTAATGCAGAAGGAAATTGAAAAGTTGACAAGATTCGGAAATTTACAAAACTTTTACAGGTTTTTTTCATGATACGACCAAAGTTTATATATGTAGTTTGCTCAAGAGGTTTTCGATAAAGTTAATAGCATTTTCAGTGCATACACTTCAAAGAAAACTTATATCCTACTTATAAAGTAATGTAAATATTAGGAAATTTAGATGTTTTATATAACAGTTTATCGAATAAATTATTTCATTTTACTTTATGAAAATGTTAATGACGTTAGGTAACCGCATAGTCTACAAAATGAGATTGTTACCACAAAACACTTTTAAAGTTTAAGCAATATTTTTATAGTATCGTTCATTCAATTGTCATTTATTTGTCGTACAAGTAACATTAAAGTTATCAACTGACAATACTTGGTGAAACAGCATAATTATAATTTAAGAATTAATTTTAATAAAAAAATTAATAAATTGAAAATATTTAGTTTTGATTCACAATTTATTTAAGCGATTACATGTTTCGGCCTTCCTGAAGACCATCTTCAATAATGAAAAAAGAAAAAAGAAAAACAGGCTTTGGCTTAGGCATGGACAGTTAATTAGTTCCTACACACATATTTACAGGTTGTATATGTATGCGGGTAAAAAAATTGAAAAAAGACATTATAAAATTGATGAGTATGTGGTTTTCCTAATGTATGTTATCATTTTTGTTTTTAATTTGAAAAAGAAATTATATAATTATAAAATTACTGGGTATTTGTCATTTTAATGTGTTAAGCTATTATATAATACTAATTTTTTGGTTTTTTAATTTAAAAAGGAATATAAAATTACTGAGTATTAGTTTTTTTAATGTATTCAGATATTATATAATAATAAAACTAAACGATCAAATCAAAACTAAATATTTTTAATTTATTAATTTTTTAATTAAAATTAATTCTAAAATTATATATACAAGTCATTACTTATCATTTAATATTAATACATATAATTGCATAAAATTTGAATCTTTTGGTTATATATAATACTTTAAATATAATTAATATTAAGCATTTAAAATTAAAATTATACATTTTTTCTACTGGATATAGTTGGTAAAGTTGAGCCACCACTTAGTACGAAATATTCAAGACTACTAGGTAACGTAAGGATATTTTTCTGACATTTTTAATAATGTGATTCACATTCGTCCAAATGGGACAAGGATACAACAGTGGTCTTCTGTTGAATCATTGATGTGTCACCCAAATTTCACCACGACTTACTAAAAGATAAAGATAATGGCATTTAATAGAATTGAGTGGTTCCATTTCGTGAGAACTATTGTATATGCTTTAGAAAACACGTAAGAAGAAAAACATGTTAATCATTTGGAATCTTTTAAAATGGATGATGCGTGAATAACAAGCTGTAATATAATGAAATGATACTATATAGTCCTTGGTTACTTTGTGTTATTTTGTATCATCATTATCATTAACCCTTGTTCGTTCAGTGTTAAACGTAGGCCTCCTGCATAAGTCTACATCTCAATCCTCCGCCCTCCGCATCCAAGCTATTCACACTATTATTTTGATATCTTCAATCTATCTTGCAGAGGGTTGGCTAACTCTCTGGTTGATAGTTCTTGGATGCCACCTCAACACTTTTCTTTCCCATCAACCATCGCGTCTCTGATATGTCCTCATCATTGCCACTTAAGTGTGCCTATTCGTTGGGTATCCTCCACCACTTGAGATTTTCTTCGGATATCCTCGTTTGTTATTCTGTCTTTTATAGACGAAAAAACAGCCAAAATTCCACTATGTATTAAAATTTAGGCGCTTAACCAATGCATCTCCTTAGTATTTACTTATGGCGTAGTGACGAGAATCTATTTATTTTGTATTTGCATTAAAAATACGCAGTAAATACCAAAAAAAGGTATAACAAAGGATAAGCATGTTGAACAGTACACAACAGATTAAAAATCACATAAAACTGGAATGGGATGTTTAACCTTGCTAGGTGTTCGTGTAAATTCTCTCAATTAATGTTTATCACAAAGCGTTTTACGTAACTGCTAAATTAGTCGAGAAAAAAATACTCTACAAAGAGCTCAAACAAATCTGTACAGGAAAAAAATCAGCTACGGGAAATTTGTACCTTTATTTTGGGAGCTCCGTATTCGTAACAGAGGAGTTAAAGCTAATGCAAAGTGGTTATTTTTCTCTTTAAAAATGCATACTTAGATAATTTAAATTATCGAACGTGTTTTGTATATATTGTTCCAATATCTTCTTTGCTAGCATTATAAATATCAAATAAAAATCGATTAACAACTTCTATCATTTTTATTTAGTAGCAATAATTTTGAGTTCCATTTCAATATTAAATAGATAAATATTTTATAACTTGTTTTGACAAGGATCACACTGAACAATGCTTAATCGCTTGCCGGAAGACGGCAGTTTCTCCTTCAATGAAAGCTTCGTCAATTCAAACGTAAGCATACCTAGGTTAACTTATTTTGAATGTGAGAATCAAAGAATTTTCAATGTGCCAAATATTTTTTTTTTGTTACGACGAAATAAATGATGAAAGACAAAATTGAATAGACATGAGTGAAACAATAATTTACGTCTTAGGCACTGTTTAATCGTATTTAAACACTTGAAGACCGCGATTTCGCTTTCAATGAAAGCTTATATATATATATACATGATCATACCGGTCATCGAATATGCGTCGATCGCCATTTTATCATGATCCAAAGAAGAGCCAACTTACAGCGCTACTGTTTATGTCAGGAACTGATAAACTTACGAAATAGTGGTCGACAAAGGGACCTAAATTTTCGGTAGTGCCAATCTAAGATATAGTGGTTGGGAAAGGCACCACTACCCACGTGGCCTCAGCAGTCTGATGACGACCCCGTTTGAGAGCTGTTCGAGGCTTTAGTCGGTCCCGCTTAAGAAACCCTCTTTCTGGCCGTGACTCAGTCATACAGAATTGGTTTTAACGCATGCATTGTGTGAAACAACAAAAATACAGTAACTTAACATAAAAGTTCAGTAAATGTAATTTTGTTTAATTTAAAATAAATGTGATTAATTTTTAAACTCGTGTCTTTAGTTAATTTACCCCTTCGAATCAATATGTCTTGAATAGAATACAGAAACAACACATATCGTTTGCATACATCATTCAAGCCCTTAAGAAGATCTTTATATTGCAGAATGTTTTCATGCGTGCATTTCTATCCAGTTGCTTTGGTTAAACATTTTGAGAAGTTTATTAGTGACAATTTTAAATACTTTAATAATATTATTTAAGGAACGCGATTCTCTGTTACAATACGCCTGAACTACAGTTTGAGAATCGGAAATTTCCACCACTCCTTTTTCTCTGCAAAGAGGCAGGGAATTTTTTCAGCTGAAAATTTTGCGAAACGGAGCTCTGAAAACATTTGAAGACTATATTACAGCTGCGATTTGCAAAATTCTACATTTGTTTCAGGCGGCCCAGGAGCTTTAGCGATCGAGGAAAAAAGTTGACTACTTTATTTGTAATTTTTTATAAAACATACAAAACTCTACTATAGGCATCATTGCATGAGCATATGTTGCCACAAATTGCTATAATAACTTTATTACGGCTGCTTTAATCTGTTTCTTATCAGTTCTGTAACCCAAAGCTCCACCGAGTACTTGTGTGTATGGCTTCAGCTAAACGCCAAAACATTTGTCTTGTATATCAGCCTTTTATATGTAAACATTACATACATAAGTATAACCGACATACAATGATAAATCTTATCCAAATAATAAGGATATACTGCTACTTTTATTTGAAAGTAAAGTGTCAAATATCTTTTGGATCTCAGTTTAGTTGTTTTTTTAGTGATTTAAATTTGAGGTAAGATGATTTTTCGTTATTTAACTTTAATTAAAACTCAATTAAGAAGTAAAGGTTGTTTATTTGATAATTTAATGGTTATCACCTGATCTTTCTTGGTGAAGCTGTAAGACTATAATTTTATGTAAAAAATATACTTTTTATTTTTAATACTGTAAGCGTCTCACCTTTTAACGAATCATTCTGAACCGTGAACGAATCATTCTACATAAATTGATTTTACTTATTATATATAATTATATATAATCTTCTTATTTTCATATGATCGAACATAAGGCAGATGCTTAAGAAATCTGAACCAATTAGTTCTTAGAAAAAGTTCAACCCAAAATAACAACATAGTATGAAGCGTTATATAAAAAATCACTGCTAAGACTTTAGGAAAAAATATCCATTGAAAGCTAAATACATTAGAGGAGGGTTGACTGTATATAAATTGTTTCTTTAGATTTTTTATGAGTCTCTGTTGTTGAATATATTCTGTTTTATTGAGTTAATTTTTTTTCATTTATCGTTTAAAACAATATTCTACTAACTTTCCTGTTCTACAAAGAGGTAGAGTGGGTTGTATTAAATATACAAAGCGACACGATACTGTACCAAGTTCGATGGCGGTACTTTTGTGAGAATTTTCTTTTTTTCCTCAAAGGATTCAAAGCAGAAACAGCAATATCGCAATGCGCTATATATATTTGGCACGCATTAGTACAAATAAGCTTAATTTTTGTTAGCGCACTTTTTTGTGTTCTTAATTAAACTGAACTCTTCTAATAAAATGTAATGTTCCTAATTTTTTTATTTTATTAATTTAGCAGTATTTAGATTGGGTTCGATATTTTTTTTCAAACTCAGCATCTAAATGTCTTAGCTAAAAGTTATAGAGTCTTCATAAAATATAACCCTAAATAGTAAATTATCTTATACGACCAAATTGATAGTATTGTGAACAAGTCCCTTAAGCTTCTAGGTTTTATCAATAGAATCACTAAGGATTTTAAAAACCTGAGCTCCATCAAGGTCATTTACTGTTCACTGATTCGTCCGCAGCTAGAATATGCAAGCGTTATATGGACTCCCTACTATCGAACTCATATCGACCGGATTGAATCAGTCCAACATCGCTTCTTGTCAAGAGTTGCACGACTGATTGGCCTTGAGAGAGGTAGCTACCCTATGAAGATATAGAGAGGCGACTTAATGTATATATATTGGAGAGACGTAGAACAGTGACTGACTTGCTGTTTATTTTTAAAATTATGAACTCCATGATCGATGACTCGACATTATTGCAGGAAATTACGTTCTATGTTCCCTCCCGGTTCACTAGAGGCAGTGACCTGCTACATGTAAGGACACCCAAAACCAACTACGGTTTCTATTCTCCTATGTTAAAAATGTGTAGACTGATCAACTCCTCTAGTGACTTGGACTTTTTCGGGGTGGACCTTCCAGCATTTCGCAGATCTCTCTACTAATGTACTAGATCTATTTATTTACTCATGTTCATGTTTTGACTAAATATATTGCCTTAGCTATAATATGTGTTCTGTTTTAACATTTTATTTATTGTATTTTCTACTTTAAAACCATATGTATTGGCTTAGGCCGTTAATAAAATAAAATAAAAAATAAAATAAATAAAATAATCATTTCCATGTCCGCTCTTCTAACTGAAACATACGATCGTCATTAACTAACGCCATTAAACTGCTATTATTCTCGCCTCATCTGATATTAGCTCAGTCTCCTAGAGCTCCGTCTTATAGCAATCATTAACATACTGAAGTGCAGAAACACAGCTTGTTACCTGTCTTCAGTGTCCTGCAGATAGATCTACTGCAAGTCTTCTATTAAGATATGCATCATCAGAGAACTCATTTTGAATGTTTTCTCATAATAGAAGAATCTGCACACCAAAGCATTGTAAATATCATAATTTATTTGTAGAAGGCACCTTAAGTTATGTATTTGGCTCATGCATAAGAGGAGATCTTATCCTAGAAAACTATTCATAATTACTTTTCCCGGGATGCTAAGGAGGATGATTTACACTTTTTATAATATTGAGGCTTTCATTTTTTTGTGTAGATCAACACCTGGATATTATCTACGCCCCTCGCTTTCCTTCTTATTATTTCCTACTAAAATCACTTCTTTGTGTGTGATCCTAGGTGTAAATTGTCAAAAATCACATCTATCGGTAATTTTGAAGGTAATTAACGTCAGTGAATATGCCTTGGAGGTCATCTCACGGTCAAGAAGAGCGGTTCTAACAAAGACCGATACATTTTTCAACCCTTTCAAGTGCAGCTGCCGTCCCACACTGACTCTTTGCCGGCACTACTATGGCTTATAAATGATTAAAGCTCCGCACAGCAGCGCGTTCTCAAGCAGTGCGCGTTCATTGGCTGGCGCTTTGCACAAAGTGCACCAATCAGCTTGCAGGAAAACGCGCTGAAAGCGAAAAAAGCGGCGCGATTTCAACAGCATCGTGACGCATTTTGTTTTTTTACGAAATTGGATGATAGTTTCAAAAGATCTTCGCATTTAGGGATCAGTATCAGAGTGTACAAAAAATAAAAATATATATTATCTAACGCTTAGAAATCTCAATCCACGTATTCATGATGCCATTACGTGTATTGCTGTCAACGTAACAGTAGGTTGAGTCATTCTATAATACTCTTATATTTTTCTGTGCTATGCCGGCGGTCATAGCTCAATGGTCAAAGCGATTGCTTTGCAAGCCAAAGGTTGTGAGTTCAATCCCCGACGGAGATTAAAAAAAAAGGATTTTTAATCGATTTCTGAGCTCTAAAATACCCCCGGTTGGTGTAAATTTGATTCATCACCCGTGAAATGTCAGTCATAGCCTATTAATAATAATTGGTGGTATATGAAAGTCATACCGTGAAGACCACCACCCATTCATAGTAAATTCCTGTAATAATAAAGGATGATGCGTGAATCTCGGGCTGTAGTCTATGACGTTGGCGGATAAACACTCCACATGCAGCGTTTAGCCATATACACCATGGTAAGCGTCATAGAATTCCACAGATTAGACTTCAAAAAATTACTATCACCATCTGTAGGTATTCTCCTGTATGTGTTTACATAAAAAAAAAATCTCCTGCCTGCTTCATACATAGTCGAATCTTTAATTTTTAATTCAGTATTAAAGTTTTGCCGTTGGATAACTCGCACAGTGTGAAATATAATTTCACTTGGGAATATACATTATTGTTAAAGCGCAATATATTATGTTAATGCCCATAATAAAATTCTAAGCACTTTCTCATACGCGCGGTTCGGCATTAAGATATTATTCCATGGCTCGTACAAAGTAAATCGTACAGCAAAGTTGAGTTCTGAGCGCCTTGCGCCATAAAACACTATCGATAAGACCAGAGATTCCAAAATATCACATCATTTTCAAAGTTAAAACCTTTAGAATCTCCTCACTCCTCACAAGTGTTTTCGAACATGGCAGCTTAGTATGGAATCTGCATGAATCCAAATCTTTTTTATGGTCAAAATCATCATGAAGTTACTTCGACGTATCTATTTTTATAAGTGTAAAAACTGTCTTTTTAATTCAGTTTACTCCTTTTATTATTCTACTCTTTCTCTCTGTTGTAGAGATATTTTCTCTTCGTTTGCTCAAGTAACGAAGGAAAAAAGCTGCGCTAAAACACGAATTACTTCTCTTTCGTGGTGCAATTCACAACTTTTCATTGATTCCTTTAGGTTTTAAGTTTCCTTCATCTTCTGGAAACGACTAGTCATGGTCCCGAAATTACAACATCAGCTTATATCGTGATGCCGGAATACCAAGTATCTGGCACTGAGGATAAGATCAAAGACCGGAGATGAGTAGGTATTTATTTATTTAATTTGAGTTCCCCTTTTAAACCCTAATTTACAACATGAGTAAGCAGTTAAAAATAATATTAATACATTTGAATGTCATACGCTGCACATTCTTCGATACGGTTTCTGGAACTTGATCCCTTCAATCCACATAGAATGGCAGATCATGTAGATCGTCTATGCTCCGTATCGATGTGTGTCGATGCGAAAGCATTTCTTATTAATATTACTAATACCTACAATTTCATACACTGAAAACTCCTCGATACTTGTTATTTGAGACGTTGATCCCTGACTGTATGAATTGACAGATTCCATCTTAGATGACAGTCTATTATAACAATTACTCCTCCTCCAAAGGTTTAATACAAATAGTTATGTCTAAAATAACGTTTTGAACAGATAGGTATACTTGTGTTTGAAGTTATCCATCATTTTTTATCACAGTTGGTACTTGTAGAGTATTGCGTACTTAGTTTGGTTCAACTGCAATTGAATTTTTTAATGGGCTACTACAAACTACAAACTACAAACACACTATGATACTTTTTTCATACCGGTTTGAGCGTATTTTTTCTACATGTTTAGTCTCAATAAAAAAGTCATTATAATGTTTCTTAATTATGGTTTTATAAATTAGATCAATTAGTAATAAGAATATTACGTTGTTACTTACGGATGTTTAAGAATCGCATGGATCGCAGCACTGAGTATTTGAGTTATAACACTTTATAATGCTTGAGAGAATAAAAAAAAGATATTTTATTATTTATATTGTCTTGATTTATCCTCGTCCTTTTTGACATTTACTCTGCGGCAGAGGCATGAAACATCAAGACATATAAAAAGCAATACATATTCAACATGTATAACATTACGCCAACAAGTATCATCAAATAATCATAGAAAAAGAAAAGTGAGATTCGAACCGCAAATAGTATCTGTTCTGGAATATGGGAGCTTAGTTTGGAATCCCAATAAACCCAAATACATTCTCATGCCCGAAAAAAAATATTAAAAAAATCTCCGAAGTCTCTTTATTTATTTTTACGGTAACTATTCATTCAATTCAATTAATTCCATACATTACCTAACTCTTTTTCCTCTAGGGATGTTTTCTTTCCATTCGTTAGAGTCCCGGAGGAAAATTGCTGCTCTCAAACATTCATTCCTTCTTCTTCGTGGTGAAATTAACAACCCTGGGATTCTTGAATGTTTTAGCTTCTAAAATCTTGATCTCCATTCCTCTCGATCCTCTACAATCATCTTCAGCTCAGCATAAGAGCTAAAACTCATGTCCTCGAACATTTGCTGCAAATATTCCCGTCCAGAGCGCCCTCTACTAGCGAAATTAACGCTAATGATTGTGAAAATATATAAATATAAAAAACTTGCCCGTCCCTGCCGTTTAGTGTCGAAGGCTTCCAAAGTCTGAATTGCTGATCCTACACTCGCCTGAAGCCGTTGGGATTAAAAACTGGTGACTTGGAAACTTACCAATCGGAGTCGATTTCCAGAAGACTCGTTATATTGTCAGAGAGAACTCTTATTTTCAGCTGAAAAATTTCAGCAAAATTTTCAGCACAAATGCAGCTGCTAACGATTAATGGTAGCATATAGTTATTTCTATATTTTTACTCATATTTTGGCTACTTGTTACTTTTGTTACTATTTATACATAAATTTGTACAAATATTTTTATTTTTTGAAATTTTATTTGTACATAGCATTCAAATACTATATTTTGTAAGCATAAATAATAAATATAAAAAAATTGAAGATTTAAAAAGTTTGAAATACATAAAAATATAACAAAACACGTTCAACATATGGGTTCATTTCATCTCAAATACGCATTATCGAATTTATATACACTTGTATTTATATATTTTTTCCGATACCTTTTAAATATATTTTTTAAAGGATGTACTACAATATGAATATTTCAGTAAATTAAACAACAATTTAATATTAAAACTGTAATATTCACTAAATCAACTCAAATTAAGAATCTTAATTGTATAGTGTTTCGATCTCATGGAAGAAAATTGAATGAGCTTATAAAATGGATATTAATATTTTAAGGCAACTGAAATAAATCAATTGGAAGAAAAAAAAATAATAAAAAGGTTTTCTCGAAGCACCGTTGACTACAAAAAAAATTCGTAGTGACTTTAGAATTGCAATTATTACTTGAATTTTGGACATGTATTTCATAGCTAGTAGAGAAACTTCGAATAATTGAGGACATATATTTTTTTCAAATATTTATACATGCTGCACAGTTGTCTCTTGACAGTAAAAATACTTTATAATAAATAATAACGTAGGTCATATGTGAGGATGTGGCCCAAGTATTTTTTTGAAGACACTGTCGCTAGATCCCTGACCTCAAGACTCATTGTGGGTATGATCAGTGGTTCATTATTGTGTTTGAAGACACAGACGACTGCTTTTGTGAAGTTATATTTGAGGTCATGGTAGTCAAAGAAGGCATCGCAGTGCATTTATTGATGGCGTTTGAACGACCATGTCATCAGCGTAGCTAATATTATTTTCACAGTATCCGCTTATATGACAACCTTTTCTTGGTGCATTCAGTGATTGAATCAAGTCATCAATATATACGTTGAAGATAATAGGTGACATACTACCACCTTGCCGAACTCCGCTCTTCATATATAAAGGCGAGGACTCAGCTCCAGCCCATTGTACAACATTCTTTTGTTGAGCGTACTATACTGCCAAGACGTTCACAACACCTGCCAGAACATTGCGCTCTATGAGTTAGTTGAAACTGCAGTCCCCTAAACAGAGGTCACACTCAACGCGATCCATGTAACAATAACGCGTTTTTAAATAAATTTTTATGAATTATTGTCATCTAATGCAGCAATATATGTACATTGTATAATGTATATTCGCCAAGCTCATTAGACGACTATTCAAAATGAAGGTAACATATTTTGTACCCAATAATTGGAATTTTATTTTCCCATTGTTTTGAGATTAAGTTTTGTTAAAATAGATTAACACTACAGAGGCAACTAATTGCTAATGAAATATTGCAAATTATATGTAGTATATCAAGCCAGTAGAATTCCGATGAATTTAATTACACTTAGTAATTAACCGACTAAACTAATGTATGAATATTATCAGAACAGCAATTTCAGAATAAATTGCTGCTTCGAGCCGTTTATTTACTTAACTCAAAATTACTACGTCCTGAATTTACCGTAAAACGTAAATCGAATCAGTTAAATATTTTGAACGTTTTTTTTGAGGTAGAATAAAATTTCATCGCTGCGATTCGGTATTTGAATTTTAACATATTTAAGTGATTTTAAAGATATTTTTTTGATGTTTTCTTACTCTCAACTCCTCTCAATCCTCTGCAATCCTCTTGAGCTCAGCATACGAGCAAAAACTCATGTCCTCAAAGACTTACTGCCAATACTACCGTCTATGTCGCCCTCTACAGTTTTTACCCTCAACCATCGTTTCCATAATGTCGTGAAGAAGACCATCGTGGCGCATGATGTGACCGATCCATCGGGCTCACCTCTCTGAGATGGTTCTTACTTGGTGCCTGTTTTCCTCGATATATAACAATATTTTTATTAAATAAATAATAAAGATAAAAATAAATAGCAAGTATTGACATTTAATAAATATATTACTCTTATCCAACATGCGATAGTTTCTGGTATATGTTTACATGAAAAAAGTGGCAATTTTCACAAGGCCGCGTTTTACACTTACTTTGTAGGCAAATACTTTATCACTTTGTAAGTGGAGAAGACCGCAAAGGAGTTGAGTCTCGGGTAAGGTAAATTTGCATTACAGATAAGGTAACGAAAAATTGGCAAAGCAATCAATTATTCCCCACTTGGAACCCCGGGGTCCTTGAAATATATTCGCATCAGCGGAAACAGATTTGATTCCATTATTCAACTACTTAGCTTTTAGAATTTGTTGATTATGACTTTCCATGTAAAAAGGCTTTAATTTATTTTCATCCAGAGCCTTAAATAGCAAAGTAGTTATATTTTTTCAATCGATAATTGCAGGTAATACCATAATATCACAATGAAGGATTACGATGTCATGTTTCAGCTACGTCGGGTAGCCATTGTCGAGTGAGAGACTTCACAATAATTGACATCCAATGTATAATATAGGAGTATAAATGTGGAATAGTTTTCCAAGTAAAAAAACATTTTTCGCAAATATAATTGTGTATACAAATCATCAATCAATTCAATCAAAACCATGTTCGCTCCTCTAACTGGAGCATATGATATCCACGAAATGCAGCCATAAAGTTCGATCAGGCGATATGGACTTCGCCTCATCTTACCACAGTTTTGCCTCCCGCAGCTCCGCGGAGTACATTATATGTATAGTTCTCGCCTCCCAAGACGACACGAGCCCGAGGGCTTGAAGAAAAGGCAGCTGTAGTTTATGCTCTTCTGCGACATTCATTCTTAATACATGTCTGCATTAGGTCCTCTTTTGTCTCTTGACCTACTGTAGTATGGAAAGCTGCTCTGTCTGACCTTTTATCTCGTCATTCCTTACAATGTGATTCAATTTCAATTTTCAATTTCAATTTTGTTTATTTTGCCTTTCAGAAACATTACAAATTATTTAACTCAATGCATTTCTGAAGTACAATAAAAATACAAATAAAAAATACAATATATACAAAATTAGGTACTTATGATTAAGTACTATGAACAAAGCAATAAAGACAAGCAACAGAAGGTCCCTATGGTTATCAGACAGACGAAGCCAACCAATTATCCCTGCAAAGAAACTCTTGGAGTTCTTGTCTGAATTGGGCCTCTCTTACGTGAAATATATCAACATCCGAGGCGATTTGGTTAAACAGTCTGATCCCTCTCCCAAGAGGCATAGTCTCTGGCAGGTTAGTGTTACTCTTAGGGAGAGCGAACAATCTATGCTTCCTTATTCTCAGATATCTATCGGGGACACACAAACCGATATTCATCAAAATTTCAGGATTCCCGAACACGCCACGCAACAGTCGGAAGAAATGCATACCTAAGCACATATCCCTTCTTGTCCTCAACTCAATGTACCCCAACATACCCTGTATGAAGTTAGTTGGATACAGCCACGGATAGTAGCCATATACCCTCATGTAGAGAGATCTCAGAAATTTCTTCTGTACCCTCTCCAACATGAGGCTATATTTCAACTCATGGGGTGCCCAAATGATAGATCCGCTCTTGAGTATGCTACGGACCAATGAGTTAAACAACACTACCATTACGTGTGTGCTCGAGAAAACCCTGCCATTTCGTAATACAAAACCCAGCATCTTAAGTGCCTTACCACACACAGCTTCAATGTGCGCATGGAACGTCAGTCTGCTCTCAATTTCTATACCAAGGTCTCTGATGGAGGACACTCGTGATATTCCTATGTTGTTCATAGAGTACATAAGATACACAGTTTTCAGATTTAGAGTTTAGGATAGAACGTTGCACTTAGCTATATTAAACTTCAGCTTATTACGCTTACCCCAGTCGAATATATTATTTATATCCGACTGCAGAAGCATACAATCATCCAAGGTAATTATGTTCATGAATAGTTTCAAGTCATCAGCAAATAACAAAAACATAGCATGATTAATGACATCAGCTATATCATTAATGAACAATGAAAACAGCAGTGGTCCCAGGTTGGATCCTTGCGGGACTCCTGAATATGAATAAAAACTGTATGATCGATAAATGCCATAAGTAACAAACTGTTGTCTGCCTCTAAAATAACTCCCAAGCAAAGTTAAGAAGTGATACAATCTTATTCACCGTATTCTACGCAAACATCTACTTTTGAATGTCATTATATGCCTCTTGGGAGAGGATCAGATTGTTAAGCCGAATCGCCCCGGATGTTGATATATTTCAAATAAAAGAGGCCCAATTCAGACATGAACTCTACGAAGTTTTTTGGAGGTATAATTTGTTGGCGTCGTCTGTTTGATGAGCATTGCGACCTTCTGTTGCTTATCTTTATTACTTTGTTCTAAGAACTAAATCATAAGTGCCTATATTTGTATAAATTGAATTTTTTATTTGAGGATTATTATTACTTATTGTACTTCAGAAATGAATTGAGTTGTTCAAATTTGTAATGTTTCTGTAAGGAAAAAAAATTGAATAAATAAAATTGAATAAATAAAATTGTCCAGATGCCAAGATCACAGTCGTAAAGGATGGTAACCATACGTGAGCTTAAATAACTTAATGGTTTTCACGGCCAGATTTTGATATTGTGGCTTTTGGGTTTAGCCGTGTGTGGTGAATTTTTTCTATCCGATATTTTGACCGCCATTGCAGGGGTCTTCTTCAGGGTGGTTGACTTTGACCACAAAGTCAATAACCCTGAAGAAGACCCCTGTAATGGCGGTCAAAATATCGGATAAAAAAAATTTGCCACACACGGCTAAGCCCAAAAGCCACAATATCATACATGAGCTGTACAGACTATAAACGGCACTTTGTTTTGTTCGAGGAGATTATGCTTTATTTCTAAATATTATTTTATTTTTGGGAGGTATTCTAAGCGTATTCTAAAAACGGCATATTTTCTCTTTCTTATAAATAAATCTATTTGAAAAGCTCATTCTTGAAATATTGACGCCTTCAAAAAGTTTCATTCTGCCTTCAAAATTAATTATTGAAATTCGTGAGATAACTTTTAAAACCCTGAAAAATCGTCCAAATGAAAGTCTCTGTAAAATGATTCTAAATTATTCATGCAGTCCTTTTGTCGTTCACATTATGTCAGCCTTCCAAAGTTCTGAGGACAATAATGACAACAAACTCAAGAGTATAAGCTTTTGTGTTATTCCAACTGGTTTTGTAAAAATCTTAATAAAATCAACGGAAGTATTATTTTTTTGTATTAATATTGTGTCAGCATTAAGAGAGCATTTTTATGACAATTTAAAATAAGATTATGTGCCTCCCTAGGCAAAGAAGTGAGTCATAAGTTTGCCTCTGAAGGATGCTCCTATTTTCAGTTAGTTCTTTTATAGTCTCCGGCAGCAAGATTCAGGTCGTGCCAAAGAATGTGCTAGGATAACCTCACGTCAGATGCGAGTATTTTTTTTATGTTAACACATACAGGAGAATATCGGAAGACAGTGACAGTAATTCTGAAGTCTCATCTATGAAATTCTATGACGCTTACCATGGTGCATATGGCTAAGCGTTGCATTTGGAATGTTGATCTGCCAATTTCATAGACTACATCCCGAGATTTACGCATCATCCTCATTATTACAGGAATAACTATAAATGGGTGGTTTTCACGGGACAACTTTCGTCTTCTACCAGTTTTTTAATTATAAGGCTATGACTGGCATTTAACGGGTCAGGGATCAAATTCACACCAACCTTATTTTATTATTATATTAGGGTATTTTAGAGCTCAGAAATCGATAACAAATCCTTTTTTTTTTGTAAGCTCTGACACTTTTTCCCCCATCACAGATGATCTTTATGCAGTTTAAGTTATTGGTGTTAGAAAAAATTTTTTTTAAGGTGAATGTTACAAATGTAAAGTAAAGAAATAAAGAGAAAAAGCTACCAGGGAGCTTTTACTGGATTCTAGGCGGAACTCTCAACCAATGCAGTCTGTGTAGTATCGGAGTAATGCGGAAAAGTTAAAGGCAAGTTGTAAATGAGTATTTTTTTTTAGTTTAACAGTATTTCGAGATGAAATATGTTATTGAGTTCTGTGAATTTAGTTTAAGTATCAATTAACATAAAACTCGTACTAAATATTTTAATTAAAACTTTTAGGATAATTACAAAATATATTATATTCCGAGTATGTAGAAAAATACAATTCTAAGCTATGCAAAAGTTATAAGAGAGAACCATATGGTTAGACTCTCAAGCAATAAATCTTTTCTCGAGATCCAATAATTGTCTTTTCCTTTTGGAATTAGGTTGCACCTGTTGGGTAATCGATCGTAGACGAAAAAGGAAAAATATTCGCGCGTTCAATACACTTAAGACTCTGTTTAATGAGAGCTCTGGAATCAATCATCCCATTAGACAAGATATCTGTCTGCTTATGGAACATAACAGAAACTGTCAAACAGTGAATGAAAACGTTTATATATTTTTGTTTGTGGAGTTTTACCGGTGTTCTTATCGAGCACTCACAGTTAACATTATAATCAAGATTATTTCTTAACATGTTAATTACAATATATATGTTGATATCAGCATGATATAGCCCTTGCTGACTGGTACCGAAAACGTCGATGTACAATTTTCGTCACTTATTTCTGTTCGCTTGTCGTACATGTAAATGTCGTAATTTTGTAATGTCGTTAAGAGGACTAGTTACATAGATCGCCACTAGGGCGCTGCGTGACCGACCACGGTGCCGCACAGAGAGAGTCGTGTACCGACCGCAAAAACAGGTCGTATTGTGGCCCGGCCTGAGTGCTGTGACTAGGTCCAGGTCATATGTTTGTAAAGTTTTTGAAATATATGTCAATGTGCTTCAGAAAAAGTCTTTGTTTTGCTAACCTACTTCTCATCCTGCCACCACGCGACTAAATAACTACCTTTTAAAGAGAGGAGGATCTTTTTTTGAACTTTTAATTTCGAACTCAATGAGTAGTATTTATGTATTAGTTAAATAAAACCGCGGCTTAGTTTTCAATGAGACGTTCGTCAAAAAGATGGAATAATGAAGTTTGTAAAAACCAATGAGTTTTAATTATTTATTTTACTACCAGTTTCAGTGACATTTTACCTTCTTCAGGATAAATTTAAAACTAATTATAAATAGACAAGATTTTTTCCATTGTAGTAAGAAAAATAGAGAGTAGAAAAGATGGTTCAGAGTCATCTGTGGACGGACTAGTTGAAAAGAGTGAGTTTATCGAAAACAGGCTTTGAGAAAAAGTAATTGATTGTTTAGGATTTTCCTTTTATTATTGATGATTTATTCAATTTATAGTGATTCCAAAGTATCAAATCTCTTTGTTTCGGGACCGAGATCGCGGCCCCGAAATTACAGCATCAGCTAAATGGTGATGCCGGAATACCAAGGTTCCGACATTGAGAATAAGACCAAAGACCAGAGTTGTTACTAATTTATTTAATACGAGTCCCCTTTTTATACCCTAATTTACAGCATGAGTAAGCAGTTATAAAAGTATTTTTAAAACATTGAATGTCATACACTGCACATTCCTCGATACCGTACATAGATACGTAGAGAGGAAGATTATTGAGAGGATGGTTCATGCTCCGTATCGATGCGTAAGCATTCCTTATTAATATTAATATTACTAATACATAGAATTTCGTATACCAAAAATTCCTCGATACTTGTTGTTGTGGACCTAGATCCCCTCAATTTGCATCGAGTGGCAAAATGCCCTGTGTCGTACCTGACTGAATGAATCTTAGATATAGAGTTTATTAAATCAATTACTGTAAAGACTTTAGGATATTTAACAACGCAGCTATGTTCAAAATAACGTTTTGAAAACTTTTATTGTTTTTTTTTCATTTTACTGAACAAGGAAAAATATCTCTGCAAAATAGAAAAAGACAATTTCACTACTTTTAATTGCTCTTGAGAGTATCTTTTTCATACTTTATCATTAGAGCACATTTTGTAGGATCACTTGACATTCTTGTAAAAAAAAGTATTTTTAAATGCAATTCGAGAAAAGCATCTCAACCTTATCAGGCAGAAGATTTTGTTTTTTTTATGTACACACATACAGAAAAATACCGGCAGATGGTGAAAGTGATGCTGACGTCTCACCTTTGAATTCCATGACGCTTTACCATGTTAAATATGGCTAAGCGCTGCCCGTGGCTACTAAAAGTGATTTTCGCAACATTGATTTAATTTTGCTCGTAGTTGTTGACCAATAACGTTTCTTCCTCCTCAATCTTGTTTTCACTGATATAATAATGTGATTTTATTTATTCTTTATAATTCAGTTAAAAAAATATTTAATCAAAGTTCGAGAAGCATTGACTCGGTGTGATGAATCGCTAACTCCTAGCAGATGCTGTCGGCACTTGGATTATTGTTAATGCTCAGTAAAGTAATCTTGAAATGGCACGAGAGGGAGAGCAGATGATAAAGCCAGAAGACTAAATTGCTTTAGCTTAAAATCGATTTGAGACAGATTGGGAAGATGTGTTTCATCAAACTAGCTAATTTTATTTTATAGAAGTAATTAATTTTGTGTTTATTTTTTTATTTTTTATATATATATAATTTATAATTTTGTATAAATAAATCAGCTTTTTTTGCCGCTCCCTGTATGTACCGATAATTTTGATTAATAGGCTATAACAAGCATTGTACGGGTGATGGATGAAATTCACATTAAAATCCCATTACTAAAGGAAAAGCGACTTCACTTTGCCGGGATCATTATCAAAACGCGTGGTGGAGGAATGAAGAGCAGATAAGCAACATAAAGACTTTTTCAGATACATATTTAAGTTAAGATTTGACAAACTTTCGGTTCGAGGTTCAGGCCACGGATAATTAACAAGCTACATCCGTTGAGAGCGAGTGAATCAGTGTTCTTCGTAACAACGCAGCGCCTTTCATCACCTGTCAGCCCTTTGGCGAATTATCTTTTGTCAAAACAACCAAAATGGTGACACATGCGTGTCCGACAAGCGAACATAAAAATACAAGAAAGATTGTATATCGAGGCTTTTTGGCACCTGCAAGGGCTATATCGAGCTGATATCAACTCCAACTGAAGGTATTTATAGAGCTTAGAAATATATATATATATATATTAATCTCCATCGGGGATCAAACCCATAATAATTTGACAAGCAAACGCTTTAACCAATAAGCTATGCCCACCGGCTAGCATAGCTAAATATATCTATTTAATAAATATTTTTGTAAATGTAAAATTTCAAAAGCTATTTTTTCTCATAACTGTATATATCCTGTAACGTCCGCTGAAGTTCACTGAAAAAATATTTTTTACACGATTTTCAGCATTCAGATATTTTATCGCCAGTTGGCCAAAAAGTTCTCTTCCCAATGCTTCTAAAATTTCTGGCCAGCGCTGATAGTTCTGGGAAAAATTATTTTTATACTTCCTCTGTGTATACTCATCCCAGTACAGAATTCATGGTATAAAGCGAAAGAGGATACGTACGTAATAAAGTAAATAATTGATTATATGTATACACTCTTTTGCTGGTCAACAAAAATTTATTCCAATAGTTTATTAATAATGTTATGTATACGAAGTCTTATAAGAAATATATGTTTCGCTGGCCGGTATAGCTCAATGGTCGAAGCGTTTGCTTTGTAAGCCAAAGATCGTGGGATCGATCCCCGACGTAGATAAAAAAAAAGCAAAGCTCCAGGAGAATACCGACAGATGGTGATAGTAATTCTGAAGTCTCATCTGTGGCATTCCATGACGCTTACCATGGTAGATATGCCTAAGCGTTGCATGTGGATTGTTGATCCGCCATCGACATAGACTACAACCCGAGATTCGCGCATCATCTTTATTATTACAGGAGCTTACTATGAATGGGTGGTCTTCACGGGACGACTTTCGTATTACCAATTTTAATAAATAGGCGTTGACTAGCATTTTTGGGAGAAGGATCAAATTTACAACAACTTGTATTTTTAGAGCTCAAAGATCGATTAAAAAACCCTTTTTTTTTAAATCTCCGTCGGGGATCGAACCCATGACATTTTGTTTGCAAAGCCAATGCTTTGACTATTAACTATATAACCGCCGGCAAATTTTGTTATAGCTACAAATGAGTTATCTCATAATTTATTAAAATCCTCATTTCATCCTCATACTTTAGTTTTTACTCACAATAAAATGTTTATTTAAAAAATATTAACGTAAAAAAATACTGAAGACATAGTTAAAAAAAAAATATTTTAAAATACCCCCGCGAGAAGAGTAAATTTGAATAACGTTTTTCTGTATAAAAGCAAGACATTATGAGCGTAATTAAAATTTCATACGATTCCCTTAGGTAACTGTGCGGAATTTCACCTCACTTTATATTATATAACCTTGTGGTCTCGTATACAGATATCAAAAAATAATATGTTTAAGAATTTATAAGGAAGGGCGAGTCCCCTGAAGGCTTTTCTTTTTCCGCAACGATTTTTCCGACAAAACGGTACCGTAAAAAGTACTTTATTAACCATTTAGGCGGGACCGGCCCGTAGTTAAGGGGTTACCAACTTTCTTGCAGGTCCGCAAAGTATTTATCACCAAAAATATTGCGGCAGGAATATATTATAAATTGATCAAGACTGAAGCAAGTTGTACCTACAAAAAGATAGGTCTGCTTTATAGAAAACTAAGATATTTAACAAACAATATATTTTGTTATATTTAGGACAAAAACGTAATGTCCTCGAATACAGGAGTCACCTTTGGGTGGGAGCCCCAAAATACCTTCCAGACATAATCGACTCGTTTTGAAAAATAGAAATTCGTCTTATAAAAATAATACAACAGTTACGTCTAATCTACAATCATTGAAACACTGATACAAAATTGGTTCACATTTAGTATTTTTAACGGTTATTACTACGACGAATACACAACAATTAATTTCAATAAAAATATTCTAAATAATTAAAAAAAAAACAATAATTTTATTTTGAATGTCATTTTTCGGCCATCAACTCGATAAAACCTTTGCAGGCTGGTGCCAAAAAGACTGGATGTACGATATTTTATCTCTTATTTTTGTTCGCTCGTCTGAATTGCATACTACATATAAAAATGTTATTCTAAGCCTCATACCCGCATCACAACGGAGGATAGTTAAGTCTCCTTGACGATGTGCTCATTCAGATTATGATTAGTTAGCAACTGATAAGTCCAGTAGGAGTCCCCTCTGAACAATTGTGGCCACTGCACAGAAGATTTAAGTAACTATAAGACATGGCCCATGCAGGTGTCATTTTGTTTGTTCTGACAAGCCGCTACCTGTCATGTGAGAGCGGATAGTTCGCTAAACGACCGATATGTGGTCTTCTGGTGCTGCGACTGTTACTGCGCGGTCCGAGTCATTTGTTGCCTGGGACAAACACCATTTATTTGTTTCTGGCAGAGGACCGTATTTTGTCAATTTGTTTACCTAAAATAAATTAATATTTGCTTCTCAACGAGTTTTTTGCTTTCGTGCCTTGATTCACATCCATTCACCACGCGTCCCGATAATACGGAAAGATAGTGATAATAATTTTGGAGTATCAATTGTGGAATTTTTTGACGTTAACCATGCTGCATATGGCTAAGCGCTGCATGTGGAGTGTTTGTCCGCCAACGTCATAGACTACAACCCGAGATTCACGCACCATGCTTAATTATTACAGGAATTTATTATGAATGGGTGGTCTTCACGGGACGACTCTCGTCTGCCACCAATTTTAATTAATAAGCTATGACTGGCATTTTACGGGTAAGGGATCAAATTAACACCAACTGGGAGAATTTCAAAGCTCAGAAATCAATTAAAAATCTAATGCGTATAAATAAAAAAATAAAAAACAAAATGTTGATGAGATCTGCTTTCAGTGAGGAGTTAAAGAAGCGGCCCACTCGGTGTATTTCTGTCAGACTTAATAACATTTTATGCGGCCCAATAAATGATTTACCTTATTAATAGAAGCGGTGAAAATCCTATTTGCCGTTTCGCGGCGATATCACTTGACTGATAATAACTCACCGTGTACGCCAAATTATGTGATCGCCGAAAGATCGCGACGCCCCAACCTCAAATTTCTCCGGTCTTTTGCGCGACACTGAACGGGGAAAGAATGATGGATAGACGGACGGGCTTGTGGAGCAGAAGATTTTATGCGAGGCTCAAGTCGCTTTATAGCTGTAATATTTAGTATTAATTGATTTATGGGAACATAAACAGTAAATTTATTTAATATATGATGGCATCTGCTATACAGCTGAAGCAGTACATACTGGACTTTACCCGCCTCACACCCGCATCACACAGTTTAGTTAAGCAGTACATACTATTATTTGTATTCATGAGAGTTTGTGATAAATATAAAGATTCTTCATCAAATATTACGAGTCAATTAAGTATAAAGCTGGTCTCGCTTCCAAAAAACTAAATGTTTTTACCTATTTTATATTAAAATCTACCATTTTAAACTATACCGCCTAAGAAAACTTAATCACTTACAAATAATATTTAGAAGACTGCTATTGATTCTGTATCTTTCAACGGTTGTTATCTTCCAAAAGCAAGCTCCATCAACTTCCTTGGAGTAACAATCTCGAATAATGTCAAATATTACGAGTCAATTAAGTATAATATATACAATTAAGCCAGTCTCGCTTCCAAAAAACTAGTCGTATTATATAGATCACGTCGGTACTTCAAAGTTAAACAACTTCTTCTATATAAAGGACAAATCCGACCAATCCTTGAATACAGCAGTCACCTTTGGATCGGAGCCCCAAAATATCTTCTAATTGTAATACTAATTGACTCAGTTAAAAGAAGAGCAACCCGTTTGATAAACGATGCCACTCTTACGGCTAACCAGCAATCAATGGAACACAGACGTAAAATTGGTACACTTAGTCTTTTCCACCGTTATAACCACGGTCGCTGCTCTTCGGAATTTGAATAACTTATTCCTCCTGCATCCACCCACAACCGACATACTCATCTTATACTTGCCGAACATTCATACACGATTAATGTGTGTCGACCAAGAACTGGCAGTTTCCAAATTTCCTAGCTTAATGCCACCACTTTGGAATGCTCTTTGGACAAATGATGAATTCCAGCTAATGGTGGTCACATGCTCCTTTACGAGAGCGGACACGACACAGAGACAGTTTCTTAATAACTGAGTTATACATATTCAAACACGTGGTGTATCTGCATATTCTAATATACCACAACCAATTCTGCGAATGGCCTTTGAATTAATTTGATTTAATTAAATTTGCATTATCCGTTAACCAGTCGGGAGTAATTGATGCGGAATACATTTAAGTAACACTGGCTCGAAATACTCCAGTAAATAAAAACAATTTTATTTATTCAGTCACCAGAGCCATAATTAGAATTTAACGTAGACATACAAAAAAATAACTGACAACACTTGGTGAAACTGCATAATTATAATTTTAAATTAATTTTTATTAAAAAATTAACAGATTATTTTTTTTAGTTTTGATTCATATTTATTTTAAACGATTACGTGTTTCGGCCTCCTTGGAGACCATCTTCAATAATAACTTCTTAGGTTTTTACGGCCAGATTTGATATTGTGGCTCTTGGGTTTAGCCGCGTGTGGCGAATTTCTGTCAACCAATATTTCGATCGCCATTGGTTGACAGAAATTCATCTTCAATAATGATTTAATTTAAAACTGGAGTAGCTCAGTGGTCAAAGCGTTTGCTTTGCAATCCAAAGGTCGTGTTTTCGATCCCCGACGGAGATTTAAAAAAAAAAACAGATTTTTAATCGATTTTTGAGTTCTAAAATACCCCCCGGTTCGTGTGAATTTGATCTTACACCTGTAAAATGCTAGTCATAGCATATTAATCAAAATTGGTGGTAGACGAAAGTCTTCCCGTGAAGACCACCCATTCATAGTAAGCTCCTGTATTAATAAAGGATGATGCGTGAATTTAGGGCTGAAGTCTATGAAGTTGGCGGATCAATACTCCACATAAATCGCTTAGCCATATGCATAAGCATGGTCATAGAATTCCATAGATGAGAATTCAGAATTACTATCACCATCTGTCGGTATTCTCCTGTATGTGCTTACATAAATAAAAAAAACACACATATTTACAGATTGTATATGTGTGCATGTTGAATCATTGAAAAATGACATACACGAGTATTTAAAATTACTTCATCGCGAAAAATGCATATTTATTATCACATTTATGATTTTTTTTATGTTTTTCTTCGTTTGCATAAAACACATACTTTACATATATAAGATGAGCAAATACATATTACGTTTTATAACATACTTATTTACGTGTATCTTTCACATATATGTACTTCTAACTGACATTTGTGTACCTGTAATTTAAAAAAAAAAAAATATTTCGCTAAATAAATGGCTTGTGATAATTTCGTCGGAGAGTGTTTTTTTTCATTGTCGTTATTATTTTGACTTTCAGATATTTTCGAGCTATTTTCAGAAATATTTATTGCTAAAAATATTAAAGAAACATTTTGAATTAAGCATTCTGTAAACGGCTCAATAAATTAATAGAAGATTCTTAGACGCTATTTCTGAAAATGCTATTTTCAGGCAACATGCCTGAAATATTTCACATTCATCTATCCGTCTTACTTTAAATTTATGATCATAATAATTTCAATGGCGATAATAATATTAAAGTTAAAAATGTATTTTATTTTATTTATATATCAAATTTATATAACAAAAAAAAGTATGTATTTCTTAAAATATTTTTTAGAAAAAAATACTTTTGCCGTCAAAAAAAAAATTGTATATCATAAAATAAAGGAGACTTTGAATATTAATTTTATTTACATAAGCGGATGCAGAAGAGCACAAACGGTCGAGACTGTTGCACTCTATGACACTTAGCCTGGGAGGCTGGAGGCTAGACGCTGCATGCGGGGAACGTGTGTTGTGTTCGTTTTTGTATGTGGGTTAATCGATTTCTTGAAGAGATCCAGATTGCAGAAAAAGGAAACACGGACGCTGGAAGAGCATTCCAAAGCTTACTGGTGGCATTTATAAAGGAACTTGTAATCACTTAAGCAAATGTGAATCAAAACTAAATATTTTTAATATATTTTTTTTTTAATTGCAATTAATTTAAAATTATGTTAAATATTAAAAAGAAGTTTCTTATTTCAAATGACTATAAATTATTAAATCTGACAGGAATAAAATGAGCTATTAATTATTAATATTACTTCTTTCGTAGTATTTAAAAATAATATTATTAAATTAATAACTCTTTTTTTGCACCGCTTTGAATTGATAGAAAAGATACTATACAAACCTAAAAAGCACTTTTAGGTTTGTATAGTATCTTGGATGGGTATCTGAAACACTAATATATTTTGACGTGTTATTTGGCGGAGATGTCAGTGATAGTAGTGCCAACATTAAAATAAAAATATTTATTCGAATCGCTTAACCCGCGAAATTTAAATTCAAATTTCTCGGTATTTTTTGCTCACAGTAGTAGATATCAGAATAACACGTCAAAGATTAGGAAGATAAAATTACCGTAATAATTTGCAAAAGGTTTGGGGAGCGCTGTCTAAGGCTGGAATTTCAAGTGAGTGCTAAGCGAGTGCAGTAGACTTTTATGACGATGTCGGATAATTTATGGAGAAACTTTGGTTTAACAATTTCTTGCGCTAGAATAGTTGGGAAACAGTGATATAGTTGCTTGTAATTTAAATTTTTTTGTTTTATAATGAAATTTACGATTTTAAAACATAATTATCAAGAAAGGACCTTTACTTGCATTTACCTGTGTTACTGATTGATAGACTGTCGGAAAGTAATAATATTAAGCTCGTGAATAAATGATGACTGATTGAATAATAAAAATATTAAAAATATAAATACTTTGAATATATACTATAGCGACATCTATCATACGATGATAACAATGACATAAATACTAGTTTCAACGTGAGTCAGTCCGGGCATAGCAATAGCCGAGTCGGCTGAGCGGTATACCTGGGCATAGTTGGTTTCCAAGGTCCGCGGTTCGCATCCCGCTTCTGCCGTTATTTTTGTGCTTGGATTGACGCGTTGAAAAAAAGAATTTTATGTATAGTATATGTATATTTAATTAATAATATCTTTTTTGTGTTTATTTATAAAAATATTTATTTATTTATCGACGGAATAAATTTCCAAGTTATAAAAAAGTTGTAAAATATATAGTAATCTCAATATTGAATTTATTTATTTTTGTAGTAAAACAGCGCATGTTTTTTATCAAATCACAAGAATGATAACTCTAAAAACAAAAAATGTTTACATTGCAAAAAAAGGATTGCAGAAACGGTTAAGTTCAAATTTATTCTAGTACCAAACTCAGCAAAATTAAGGTAAAATTGAAAAAAAAATGTTTAGCCCGCATAATAATTTATGCGGAAACTTTTTTGTGTTGATATGAAAATTTAGGGTTTTCTATCAAAATATTATTTCACGAATGAAAAAATATTTTTCAATCAAAAGTTACTAAAGCTGGTTGAATTGCTTGTATTTCTTACTTTGATGTTTTAGGTTCATAATCGATGATATTTATGAATTCGGTCCTTAAAATGGCTCGTTATTTTCCGGTCAGAATATAAAGTAATATAAAATCAATAAAATTTGGAATTATTCAACATGGTCTACTTATTTATAGTAACCCAACTTAATCTAAACTTACTTAAACGTTTTATAAATATAATTTTTTTATACGTTTTAATATGTGGGCAGTGTTTAACTTGATGGAAGACTGTAGCTCCGTGATTTATGAAAGCTTCATCATTTTCAATTCGCACAAACATACTGTCATTTTAGAGCTCAGAAGTCGATTAAAAATATTTACTTCTTTAATCTCCGTCGGGGATCGAACCCACGACCTTCGGATTGCCAAGCAAACTCTTTTAAACCACTGAGCTATACCCGCCAGCAAACTATTTGCAATGAGCATTTAAAATGTGAACAATGAATTAAGACACAATATATTTGTTCAAACAATACTTTATTATTACCGGATATTCAAGGAGACGGTTGCTATAGTATCTGAACCGCATTTTTCGTTCATCCGTTTTTTTAAGGAAAAACACCGCAAAATATACAGGAAATTGTAAATTGAAGGTTCACTATATGTAATCGTGTCGAAAACATCATGGTCAGATCCTGTCTGTCCAGAAGTGGGCGACGTCGATGGCGTTACTCCCGGCCATCATCAGGTCTTCCTGGGTGTAGCTACTCGGACACAGCGCACACTCCAGAAGGTGTGACAGTGTCTGCTCCACGCCGCAGTCACATTCAGTCGGTCCGCTGTAAAACTGACAGGCTTTCATTTGTGTCCTCGTCTTGCATACTCCGATCCGAAGTCTGTTAAGGGACTTTCATATACTCCACCCCTGGTTGTGTCCAGGGGCTAGGTCCTCCTTCAAGGCAATCCAAGTGGACCGTAACTTATAAGTTCACTGATCATACTCGTACATACTATATTATGATATATTATTTAACCTAACATTTTTAAAATTATTTATTCATATTTTTTGAGTAAGAACTTTAAGTAAAAAATAAAAAGGCTTTATTTCATTAAATAAATACGATTATATAACTTGATAAACATTTTTTCGTGTATTATCTGTAAAATTGAGTAATCAAACAGTAGTTCTCAAACTTCGAATTGCTATAAATTGCTTAATAAATCACGCTCAAAGGATTTTTTTTGTATTATGATCAGCAATTTAAATAAAATACGAAAGTCTTCCAAAAGTAAAAAGTTTTAACGTCTCTTCACAAATTTTCGACTAACTCGATTTTTATTGGCCCCTCAGTAACAGTCTTTTTTTTCATAAAAACAAAATGTTTTATTTGAAATCGCGTAATATAAGTCATTCATAACACGTGAAAATATATAAGTATAATGTGGTACTTATATATTTTATTTATTAAATACAGGTTCTATGATATTCATTTAAAATGAAGTGCTTAAATTTATTGGTGTTTTTTTCTATGTAAACACATACAGGAATATACCGACAGATGGCGATAGTAATTCTGAATTCTCATCTGTGGAATTCTATGACGCTTACCATGAGTGCATATGGCTAAGCGCTGCATGTGGAGTGTTGATCCGCCAACGTCATAGACTACAGCCCGATATTCACGCATCATTTTTATTATTACAGGAATTTACTATGAATGAGTGGTCTTCACGGGATGACTTTCATCTATCATTTATTTGAATAAATAGGCTATGACAGGGAATTTGCGGGTGAGGGATCAAATTCACACCAATATTTTAGAGCTTCAAAACCGTTTTTTTTTTTTTAAATCTCAGTCGGGGATCGATCTTACGACTTTTGGCTTGTCAAGCAAATGCTTTAATCATTTAGCTATACCCGTCGGCGAAGTATACTCGCAGGTTCTTAATTATTTATTATGATTAAGAACCAAAGAAATATAAAATAAGAAAGACAAACAACAGAAATTTCCAATTCTCATTTAACAAATGATTCCAACATATTACTCTTACTAACAAATTCATGGAAATCGTGTCTAAGCTGGGCCTCCTTTGCGTGGAATATATCAACATCCGAGACGATGTGGTTGAAAAATCTGATCTCTTTCCCAAGACAAAGTCTATAGCAGGTTACTATTACTCTTTGCGAGAACGAACAATCTGTCTCCTTATTCTCAAATAATTTACATTTAACTCTGAAATTTTTGCTAAGCTAACGCAAACATTACAATCAGTAAAACTAATAATTGGTCATTTAGTAACTTTATCGTTAGATTGTCAAACATGTCAAGCTATACAAAATTTCTTAAAGTTAATTTAAAAAGCTTTCTTATCAATTTGCTCTGTTCAACTGTTCTATCAAAGGATGTCTCTAGCACTTGTCCTCTCCCCTTCACTTCTCTTTGTAAGCTTAATTATCTGTTATGTATTAAAATTTACTTTTTAGCAAGTAGATTCTGAGGAAGGTGCTGTTTCTCCGAAACTGCGTAGTTTCATACAAAATTTTACTCGTTTTATTCTTTCATATAGTTTGATTTCTAAATGTGTAACAACTTTATAATTGATGAAAAATAATATTATTTACAAGCCAGAGTTGACCTGAGTATTTTGAGTATCTTTGTTCATGAAACCGTACATGAATTCTCTCTTAACAATGCATTTATTTTTGAAATCTATATCTATTTCAACCATTCCCGTTAGGAAATCACACAGCAATATTTTCGTGAAATTTCAAAAGTTTCCTGGAGTATTTTAAGCCTGTCTGGCTTCATCTAATGCTACCTGAGCCGTCTCATTGGCCAGTCCAAGAGGAAAGATTGATTTTCCACGTCGTCTACCAGCGACCTTTATATTTCACCTTTTCATTTCAGTTTTCCCGACACTTTACGAAATATTTTCCACAAATAACTCACTACCAAAATTGCTCCCCCATAAGAAGATGAAATATTAACGCTTATACTGAACAAATATTTTTAAAAATTTACGAATCTCATAAAAAACTAATGTAGACATTTAATGGGTTTTAGAAATAGATGACCATGACTATTTTCTACCTGAAATGACTGTAGAGACTATTAATGATGATAAAATTGACTTGATTGATTCGGAATATTCAATAATAGGTTTATATAAAATAAAATCAAAAATTGAAATTTTGTTTTTTTGAAATGTTCCATTAGGGATGGCAATGTGTTTTTTATGGCTTTGCCGCACAAATAAAAAACTTCTACAAAAAAATCCCGAAGAGTTGAAATATTATATTGGATAAAAAACGTAGCCATATATCAAGAATCAAATATAAGGTTGTAACAGTTTTGATACGGCCATATAACTGCTTGTATGGCATGATATATGTTTATTATTATGTGAAAGCTATATTGTGCTGATATAATCTAACATTGCGAGTTTTATATGGCATATATATTTGTGAAAATATTTTTTGTAAGGAAAAAATGTAAACCTTTATTTTGCAATAAACCTGAGAGGCTTTTATTTATGCAGATCGTTTTTTTTACATTATTTAAAGAATGTATGTTTTTTGATTATGTTAAAGTTAAAGTATTGGAAAAAAATTGCCCTTACTTTATTTTTCAAATATTTATTGAATAGTGCTTTAATGGTATTGAACTGTTTTTTTTATTACAGTATGATAGCGTTTGTAACGTAAAACCATAATTTTCTTTGGATTCAAAAATCAAGTTAATTGTTATGATATATAGTAGCTTCTTAGTGATGTTTGCATTTCCTTCCTTTCGTAAAAGATTAGGCTATGTACGTAAGAAGCAAAATTGACAAACGTCAATAGCACACTGTAAGTATGGTATTTATCAGATTACTGAAGTGAAGCAACATCATCTTCATCATCAGCCTGTATCCGTCTACTGTTAAACATAAGCTTCCCGCATGAGTCTCCATCCTCTTCGATGCTCCACCTTCCGCACAGGTCACTCCCTCTAATCTTCTTATGCCGTCAGTCCATCTTGCAGGGGGTCGGCCAATACTTCATTTGCCAGTTCTTGGGCGCTATTCCAATACTTTTATTCCCATCGACCGTCGTCCTTTCGACAGATATGTCCTGCCCATTGCCACTTGAGTGTGCCTATTCGTTGGGTAGCATCCACTACTTCAGTTTTTCTGAGTATTTCCTCGTTTTGGATTATATCTTTTAGCAACACTCCGAGCACGGATCTCTCCATAGCAAGCTGGGTGACCTTTATTTTATAGTTAAGACTTGCTGTTAGATTCCACGTCTCTGGGTCATAAGCTAATACGGGGAGGATGCATTGGGTAGGGCGATTGGGAAGAGTTTTGGAGATAAAACATTTCTTTGACTCACACCTTTGTTTATAGTTATATAGTTAGTGCAATCATGGAGCTGGACCACCGTTGAGTTGTATAGAGATTTAATTATCTCTATATAGCGAGTCTATTTTGCAGCATTGTAATGAATCTAGTATAGTCCATGACTCAATTGAGTCAAATGCCTTTTCGTAATCTACAAAGGTTAGGCAGGGTGGCTGATTATATTCTTTGGTTTTTTATATGATCTGTCTTAGCGTGTGGATATGGTCAATAGTAAGCCTTTCCTAGACCCAGCTTGCTCTCGTGGTTAGAATTCATCAAATCGACCCATCAGCCTGTTAGTTAGAATTCTGGTGAATAGACATTAGATGAAAAACAAAATTTGGAATTAATAAATGCATGTTGCTTACCACCTGTCGTTGGTTGGGTTGAGCTGCTTGCTGTGACAAAAGGTTCAGACATTGAGAACGTTGGGATAAATATTACAATAAAAAACGATTAGAAAACCACCCATTAGATGTTGGATATCTCTAGTAGCAGTTAACAAGAGGTAAATCGCTAGTTTGAAAATGGTAGTAGTTATATACGAGCTGTAGACGAAGACTACTGAATAGAAACCGTAAAAGCTCTGAGCCTTTCCTTTTATATCCAAATAATTTTTAATGGTCTTTTTATAATACAGTTTCTTGCGTCTCACTGAAAACCATTATATTTCAGGGGTCAGGTTTTCAGCTGTTAGGCGGTTGAAGAGTGGGTAGGATTTCCGATACAGACTATATCTACAACCTTGGTCCATATACTTCTATCTTGAAAATCTATTGTGTTTGGTATCCTTGTGTATACATGGGATTTTCAGGCTTTGCAGGATTTGACCTGGGTTAGGTTTGTGTATTTATTTCGAGCTTTTTTATATATCTATTGTAATAATTAAGAAAGTCGTTTTTGTAAGATACAAGCATCTGCACCATGAAATCAATAGAATGATGAAATTGAACAAGTATTTATTTTCAGTACTAGTTAAAATAAATACTAAGCAATCATATATTTATTTAATAATTTAAACTTAGTAACTTTCCATATTCGTTCCATATCTGAAGCATTTGGTCACCACAAATCGTCACCACTTAGTTCTATCAGCTGCCAGTGTCAATTCTACGTTCTATGACAAACCTACACCTGAAGACCCACTATATCCGATAGGAAACATACATGATTTTCGATAAGCTCCCAAGTAGAAGTCAAAGTGTTCTAAGATGAGATAGATTAAGTATCCAAACCATATTTTTGGGTGACTTGTTAATCAGATTTTTTAAGGAAATCGAATACCTAACCCAACGCTTTTGAGATCTGGATCTCTTATCAAATAAATATATCAGTAATTTTGATTTATATTGTTCTACATAGACAATGTCATGTTCTTTAAATATGTTTTTATAATAATTTATTAAAACGTTTTTTCTTAGCTATTTTCACGTTTTGTTTGAATGAAAAAATATTCAAACTGATTCCATTTTACCTAAAAATAAGGTTCATAATATTTTTAATCTTCCATTTCCGAGCGAATAAATCATCGAATTCAATTACATCCGGTTTCCTATTACGATGTAATAAATTCATCTTAAGAACCCCTTTCTCTCGCCGTTCACTTCCGGCCTCTTTGTAGGGTTACTGAAAGATTTGATTTCAAATTTAATATTATCTCATTCACGAAAGTATTATTTTCTAGAATATACAGAGTTTTCTTAAGCCGGATATATAAGCAGAATTGAAACTGATTTCCGTCAAACTACGCATGACATTGCTCCGAAGAATGGTGTCTATCAATCTTCAGTGTTTAGATATCTAAGTTCCATTGGAACGGTATGGAATCGGAATTATGGATAATGTACGATTTATCGCCGGTACTTTTGATCAATCTCGTTACAATTATATTGTATTGAGTGTAAGACAACAATAATACCCTTTTTTGAATCGAATGGCGACAGATGACAAAAAATGGAGCTTTTACAATAAAGGCTTGACAGATCAAACGCTTTTTTGAGTATAAAATGCAGAGTAATTATTTATTGTAATTGGAAAAGTGTCGTATTCCATCATAACAACACACGGCAAAAATATCTAAGCTTTAATTCGTGACTGAGATTTTTTAAAATTTATTTACCTTTTTTGTACACGAATCACGTTGAGTATTTTTTTATTTAAACATATATAGGAGAATACCGACAGATGGTGATAGTGATTCTGAAGTCTTATCTGTAGAATTCTATGACACTTACCATGCTGCATATGGCTAAGCGATGCATGTGGAGTGTTGATCTGCCAACGTAGAGTACAGCCCGACATTCACGCATCATCCTTATTATTACAGGGATTTACTATGAATGGGTGGTCTTCACGGGACGACTTTAATCTACGACAAATTTTTATTAATAGGCCATGGGGGTATTTAAGAGCTCAGATTTTTTTTTCTTTTGATCTCCACTGGGGATCGAACCCATGACCTTTGGCTTGTCAAGCAAACGCTTTGACCATTGAACTATACCCGCTGACGTTGAGTATGGCCTCTTTTTAGGATGTTGCAGTTTCTAATAACTCAATCCGTCACTGTCAAGAGACAGAAGTCTCAATAGTTAAAATGAAGGCTAAGATGTTAAGCAGCGTCCAACGTATTTAACAGACCTTGTATTATGCAACTACCATATTTTTAGATTGATAAAAAATGATTGGATGGCAAAAAAAGTAACGACAAAGGAGGTATTAAAAGTGCACTTTAGATATTCTTTGCTTCTAAGCCGCCACGTTTTTATATGAATCTCAAAGGCTTACGGCAGATGATCTGATGTGAGAAAAATATATTTGATTTAATACTTTATGTTTGGTCAAAATAATAAATAGCTTGATATATGTTTGATATAGCTCTTTTAGGCTGATGCCGTAAAGTCTCGAAAAACGATCTTTCATCTCTTATTTTTGTTCGCTCGACTGACATGCACATCTAAAAATGTTAGTTTTAATTATATAATATGACATGGCGTTGGTATGCGATATTTTATTTGTTATGACAGTTGCTCCATTTTATGTTGGAGTAACTATGATCTTTAATTTGCTTTGTTGCCGCGATTGTCTTGGTGGCGCTGGATGTCACAGGTTCCAGAAGTTGTACCGGTCGGATAAGGAAATCAACTCTTTATTAAAAATAAACGCGAATTGTGCTTCAAAAACAAGTTCTTTGTGTTGTTAGTCTGATCTTGCATCCTTCTTCCATGCGGCCACGTGACGAACCCACGACTTGTCATCTTTTTAAATACATCAAGTTATTCATAAGAAAAAACGAGATTACCTTAACAATAATCCAATAAAAGTCTTCCCTCACCGTACATAAGAACAAAAATTTCTATTTTATGAGTGTTTATGAATTTAACTGTTTATTCTTCTCATATTTCTTATATATCTGAAACATATGGTCACCAAAAATTTCCGCTACTTAGTTCTGTCAGCTGTCACTTTCGACTTCTCATTCTAGAAAATTTGCACCTGAAGGTCCATTTCAAAATAGATATGTTTCCCAACAACCTCCAGACCAGATATCCGTGCACTTGAAAAGACGGTGCTGTAGTAATCTTTTGGGTGATTTAATAATCGTTTTTGTAAAGAAATCGTATTATTAGCCCAATGTTTCGGAGTACTTAACCATTTGTCATAAGAGGCGGCACAACCCAATTCCGCTGTTCTTAACCTCTGTGTATTGTCTTCAATATAGTCTGACGTGTGACAGTGTCCGCCATTTTCTGATGCGTCACGTGATCAAAAGCGAATAGACAAAACGCCATCTGTGTGATGACTTTGAAACTACTTTCACTGTGTTAACTGTCATTATGTAATTCATAGGTGTATTTGAATCGAAATTTTAAAGTACTTTTATTGTGTGTACTGTCATTATTGTATTTGTCATGTGCAACCACCAATGCCGGCAGCAATAGATGTGATGACTGAGTGAACATGGTTTTAAGGGAATTTAAAGCGGAGGCATCCTTCGGATGCAGATTCAAGACCCACTTTCTTACTCAGAGAGGCAAAGAAGCGCTTTTGGAATGACCATTCGGTCATAAAATTGGCGCTATACAAATACTGATATAATAATATAATAACCCAATATAATTCCATTATTTATGTTATTTATAATAACGTTTAAAAAATTGCTATATATTTATGAAAGAAATTGAATCTCGAACGTCAAGTAAATTTTTGCTCGAAAAAAATATACTACTGTGCGACGCCTGCCAGAAGAAACCTTACTCCACAATAATCTGTTATTTACTTTCACGTAAAAGTAACGCCTCATCGTTTTATTTTTTCATGAGAACCGTCACTGTAGGGAATAAGTTTTCAAGGTTTTTTAGGGGTAAAAAATGTTAACAGTTCATAGGAACGAGAGAACTGGTCCCCGAAGAATCGTTCGCGATTTTTCAGGAAGTTTTCGGCACCGCGAGAGCGACGGCAAAGTTTGATTCCCAGACTGTACATTTTTTATTCGGGCATGAAGACAGAAAAGTTTGCCGGATGAAGAGTTGCAAAGCATTTTTGCTGAAAAATTAACGTTTACGTTTTATACACTTTTAATGCGATCTCTGTTGTTTTGTGTATAATTTCAGGTGTGAAATTAAGAAAACTGGGTTAACATTTTTAATAAACATTACTGTAAGTTATATTTGAAATACCAAATTAAACAACACATTGACTGATCAATAAATATTTTTACTTATTTTTGTAAAATAAACCATGATGCACGAGAAGACCTGGAAGACCACAGGCAACCTGGACTGCAACTGTAGACAAGGATCTGAAAACTTTGGACTTGACCGAGAATGCATAGCAGAACAGACAGACATGGCAAATACGCACAAGGAGAGCCGACCCCAGATGATGGGAAATGGTGACGCTAAAGAAGAAGAAGAATACTTATTTATTAAAACCTATACAGTTTAATACCGACAGATAGTGATAGTGATGCTGAAATCAAATCTGTGGATTCTCTGGGGCTTACAATGCTACATATGACTAAACGCTGCATGTAGAGTGTTGATCCGCCAGCGTCATAGACTACAGCCAGACATTCACGTATTATTCAATTATTAAAGGAATTCAATATGAATGGGTGGTGTTCAAGGGACGATTTTCGTCTACTAGCAATTTAGATTAATATGATATGACTGGCATTTTACTGTTGAGGTATCAAATTCACATCAACTGATTTTAAAGTATAGAAATCTTTTTTTTTTTTTTTAATATCCATCGGGGATTGAAACTACGACCTTCGCTTTGGAAAACAAATGCTTTAAACACTAAGTTAGACCCACCGGCGTACTTGAATGGATGTTAAACGCAGATTATCTTTGCATTGTTGAAATTTATTTTATTTAAGTTATTAATTTAAATATATTTTATAATTTAGCTTTCTATATAAGAGGATACGTTTCTCACAAATGAGAACTGCAATGTTTCTTAGTACGAGAATCATAACCATATCACGGTTTAAAATGTTTAATTTAGATTAGTTTTTCCATTTCTATTTAATTATAATTAAATAGAAATGGAAAAAGTGTTTTCTTGCAGAACAATGCTTCGTATTTACTTGAGGCGCTTCACTAGAAAAAGGCACATTACTCTTATATTATAGGAAATGGAGGATTGACTTGATACTGCATATATGTGGGTCAAGCTGTTTAACGGATAATTGCTTACATAAAGTTTCTTTAACAGACCTTCTTCATATAACATTAAAGATAATGATATTGTTTTCGGCCAATTTGTTTTATTTTTATGTTCGTTAGGTTGTTAACGTTATAGTTCTCTATGAAAAGCTAAAGCTTGGAACAAAAAAAACATACTGCGTAATAGAAGGAAATATAATGCTCTAGACATGGAACAGATATTAAAAATATTTAATTGATTTATACATTGTTGAATTTTAATATATAGCAACTATAATATGTTCTGTTAATAGAAGTCTTTCAAGAACACTTCTCGTCTCCCCTCCACTTCTTTAATCTCATCTTGATGTACTGTTTTGTATTCAGGCTATGTCTTTAGTAAGTAGTAACTTCCTCTTCTCTTTAAAAAGGTGGTTATTCAGTCGCGTGGTGGCAGGATAAGGAGCAGATTTATAACCCACAGACTTTTTTTGAAGTACATTGACACATATTAACAATAAAATTCACAAACTACCGGCCCAGGCGGAATAACATGCCGGGCCGTCCATAATGCGCCCTTATGACGGTCAACACGCAACTAACTCCGCGCGCTCGTTGGCGTGGCGATCTGTATAACTAACGTCACACCCGTGACCGGACTTGTCAAAAATATCAATATGGCGACACATATATGAACGACAAGCGAACAGAAATAAGAGACGAAAGATTGTATATCGAGGTTTTCGGTACCAGTCAGCAAGGGCTATATCATGCTGATGTCAGTAGCTTTCAAGAAAGGTGTAATATATTCTATGAACTAGCAGCCACAATGACATTTAAATAATGGTTTTTCAATATTGAATACTATCATGAAGAAACATTTGCAATTGACTTGCGTTATCACTGTAATACTTGTATATCTGTGATGAATGGATTGTTGAGCTTTCAGTACTGCGATAAATCCGAGTGAAAAAATAACGAGGAGTGTTCTGACACATTTCAAATGGTGAAAGGCCCAAGGGTGCCTGGTTTCTATCAAGGGCCGAGGTGACAGAACCTCAATGATTCACTGTCATGTGTCAGCTAGAGCAATTGGGGATTTCCGCATACTACGATCATCTGTTAGGATAAAAATGTCTTTTTTACATTTTTTAGGGCGTTTCTCTTAATTGAGTCGTTGCGGAGATACATTTTTTTTAAAGAAAAGAATTAATTTTTTTTGGCAAGATGCTTCCAACGTCTGTACCATTTGGTCGTAAATGACACCTCAACCCAAACATCGCACGAACGAGGAACTGGAGACACGGCAGTTGTAGCGTTTGAGGAAAATTAGGAGTGTTTGCTGATCAACTTTTTTTACGAAAATCGGTTCCAGACGGAGATAATATTTTTTATTTTCAATCGTTTTTTTGAGCTCCAAAATACCTCCGGCTAGTGTGAATATGATCCCTCCCCCGTAAAACGCCAGACATAGCCTATTTATCAAAATCGGTTGTGGACGAAAGTCGTCCCGTGAAGACCACCCATTCATAGTGAATTACTGTTAAAATAAAGGTCTATGAAATTGGTGGATTAACACTCCACATCCAGCGCTTGTGCCATATGCAGCATAGTAAGAAAAAAAAATACACAGACAAGGCCTCAAAATCATCATCACCATATATCCCTATTCTTCTGTATGTGTTGATATCAGATTGATATAACTCTTTTATGCTGATACCGAAAAGCCTCGAAAAATGCTCTTTTGTCTCATATTTTTGTTCACTCCCCTGACATGCACATCTAATAATGTTAGTTTTAATTATATATTAAATTACACGGCGTTTGCATACGCCATTTATTTGTTATGACAGTTGCTCCATTTCATTGTAGATGCAACTGTCGTCTTTAATTTGTTTTTTGCCGTGATCTTGGCGGTGGTGAATGTCATACTCGTCAGTTAACATTTCGTCCGGCCGGCGAAATCTCATGTACTGGTCGGACGAGGAAATGAAGTTTTTATCCAAAATAAATGCAAATTGTGCTTCAAAAACGAGTTCTTTGTGTTGTTAATCTGCTCCTGCATCCTTCCTCCTCCACTTAGCCACTTGATGAACTCGTGACTTGTCGTCTTTTTAATGATGGGCGATGTCATTGCTTACATAACATAATATTAAGATTGACTTTTTTGTTTCAGATGAAGATCCCCGTGCATCCAGTCAGTGCGTCAGCTATCGAGAAGTTCCAGTTTGACTTCGACCTGCTGCAGGACGGTGCATTGAGAAACTTGTCTTCTTTATCTGGCACCAACTTCTCATGGATCATCAACGCCTCTCGCAAAGTCGAGGCCACTCTCATCGACAAGTTTACCAGCAACCGCAACGTCGATGGTCCGGCCTTCTGGCTGTTGATCGTCCTTTACTCGGTGCTGATAGTATTCGGGGCTGCTGGAAACGGCCTCGTCGTCCTGGCAGTAAGTCTTTCTGTTAGTATTACGCGACAAAGCATCCTTATATATTTTTTTATTTCTTCTGCACTTTCTGCTTCGTAAGTAAATACCGGAAAATAAAAAGATTCAGTATAAAAATTTGATGAAAACGGCTTTAAATTTGCTTTGTGTTTGGTGGGTTTGAAAGAGTATTGTCCGTTTTGAACTTTCGGGAAACCGTGATAATTAAATTTATCACAGCAGGTATGTTTAACTATCAAAATTAAACTTATTTAGAGTGCACTGGTATTGACCGGCTGTGCTCTCCAGCAAGCGATTACATAAAAAAACTTTAATAATTATTTATTAAAAAAAGTAATAACTTAATATTAAATGTGAAATAATAAGTTAATATTTTCATTTTGTTAATTTGTAATTAATAATTAATAAAAAAAAATTATATGATTTCTTCAGATGTCGACAATTGATAACCTTAACATTATTAAAACAAAATAATGTTTTTTTTTTAATTTCCGGTTTTCACATATTTCATGTATAAGTAATATATCATATAAAGTGCTTTTTTGATTTTTTTATTATGAAACACTATACCATGTTGAATGCTTTATAAGAAAAAGATTACTTCCTATATTACTGTTATCGTATTGTTTTTTATATATTTTTAAAATTTTATTTTAATTATTATTTTAACACTTTAGTTGTGCATTGCTTTTTGGTTTATAAGTATACTGATTGAGCAAGAAAAGCTATTTAACATTAGAATTGAAAATTATATAGCTTAGATAAAATTATATTCTAAATTATAACGGAAGCTTACTACTTCTAGGTTCATGTAACAATTCGCTAATATATAATATGTTTAATAAAGTATAATATATCAGCACACAAAAACGACACGGTATTATATATTTATATAATATTTGGTCTTAACCACTCCTCAAGACAAAAAGATCTAGGCCTCGGTACCGTCGAGCTGATCATCATATTTCCTTAAAAATTAAGATGAAAAATATTCCAGAATATGCCTCGGATATTATAGTTACCCCCTCGTCAAGCACTTGGACTTCTGACAGAGAGGCTTTAAGGTTCATATATGTCTTAGAACGTAGAATGTGCAGTAGTCGCTGACAGAACTAAGTGGCGGCAATTCGTGGTGAATATATGTTCTGGTATGAAATAAATATATGGAACGGATATTGGAAGAAGAAGAAAAATAATAATTTTCAAATAAATTTAAATTATCTATTTTTTACCATATCTGTAACATATTTCGAGCATATGGACACCGTAAATTGTCGTTTCAGAGTTCTTTAAGCTTATATTATTCAGTGCTTTTTCCTAGAACACCTATTTAACTGGAGGTACACAAGGGAACAATATGGTTCTCGGGAGTCTCCAGGGTAAGAACTCGCGTACTTGCAAAGACTGCTCCTGTAGTACCATAGAAATATTTGAGTGTTCAATTATCAGCTTTTTTTAAAGAGATTTGATGATTAACCAGACGCTTCTCAGGCCTGAAAAATATTATTTTTATTTAGCTCACATTTGATTAAGACAAAAAAAAATCACGCTTTGTCGGGTTTTAAACCCACGGCGTTTGAATGACAAAAGCTCTTACCACTGGACTATGCCACCTAGGCTTTATTTGTATAGCGGTGTTAAAATTGCGGCAGCAGCATTTATAGGAGGTTAATTACCGTACTGGACACCAGATTGAGAAGGGCTGACACAGCTTAGCTAATAACAGCTCGTTAGCTTAACAATAGCTCACTCTGTGTTTACAGACGTGGTCAGCGCCCTGTCAGCTATCGGATAATGCAATTAACTTGGGCGTAGTTCCAAAACTAGCTCAAACGTAAGTCTGGAAGTAGCAACGGGTGATCTCATAAGTCCCAGAGGCTCGGAATCGGAATATTCAAAAGTGATTTGGGTGTGCTGATAAATGATACCGTGATTAAGGGCGGATGGTACTTACATTAGGGCGGAACTGCGTAGTAGACAAATATCATTTTAGCAGAGCTTCCAAAATGTTCTATCACTTTCAAGTACCCTTCAAAATATTTTTCTTACTCAAGCACATACAAGTTCACTCATCAGCTTGTGTCCGTCCACTGTTGAACGTAGGCCACCCACATGAGTCTCCATCCTCTTCGATCCTCCGCTTCCGCATTCAGATCACTCCCGTTATTCTTCTTATATCATCAGTCCATCTTGTAGGGGGTCGGCCAATGCTTCGTTTGCCAATTTTTGGGCGCCATTCCAATACTTTTCTTCCCCATCGACCGTCGTTTATTCGAAAAATATGTCTGCCCATTGCCACTTGAGTGTGCCTATTCGTTGGGTAGCATCTACTACTTGAGTTCTTCTGCGTATTTCCTCGTTTCGGATTATATCTTTTAGTGACACTCCGAGCATGGATCTCTCCATAGCACGTTGGGTCACTTTTATTTTATCGGTAAAACTTGCTTTCAGACTCCACGTCTCTGCACCATAAGTTAATACAGGGAGGATGCATTGGTTAAACGCCTTAGCTTTAGGACATTGCGGAATTTTCACTTCTATCTAATCTATTTTAGTTTTCCAATTGCTGCCCATCCCAGTTGTATACGCCTGTCGACTTCTTTTGAGAAGTTACTTCGCCCTAGTTATATTACTTATCCCAGATAGGTATAATCGTTTACAACCTCTATTTGTGTTCCTCCAATTGGAAAATTCCTCCAAAATTCCAAATACTAATTCGTTCAGCTTTGTTATATAAAATTTTAAGTATTGACGTTTCGCTGAATACTCTCGCTTAAGCTTTTCATTCCGAGAACTAGATTGATCGAATCTCACCGCAGAGGAAAACTAGTAGTATAGTTTTCAATATTAATGCACAGGGCGATGCTTGATTTCCTAATAACTCCATCTGAATGAGAATAGTTGAATCGAACATTCAATAGTTTTGCCGGAGTTGTCAGAACTATTGAACGGCTATTAGATTATTTCCATGCCATACTTCGACAAGTTTTACATTCTCCGCAGTTTTCAAGTCTGTTTGATCTTTCTATAAACTAATTAAGTTTAAAGTGTTGATGAAAATACTATTTTACAATGAATATTACCATATGAGTACTGTAAAACACTGGGTTAATTACTCTTTATCGGATTTGAATGAAGTTCAAGATCATATTCATACCATATAATATTAAGTATAAAGCTTGTCTCGCTTCCAAAAAACTAGGTGTATTATATAGATCACGTCGGTATTTCAACGATACACAACTTATTCTTCTATAAAAAATAACGAATCCGACCTATCTTTGAATACGGCAGTCACCTTTGGATTGGAGCCCCAAAATACTTTCTAAACTTAATTGACTCAGTTGAACGAAGATAAAATCGCTTGATAAACAATGACATTCTTACGTTTCACCTACAATCAATGGAACACAGGCGTAAGTTTGGTTCACCTAGTCTTTTCTAACGTTATTGATACGGTCGCTGCAATTCGGAACTACTACTACTAACTTCCTCCTGCACCCACCTACAACCGATAAACTTGTCTTACACTTGCTGAACATCTATACACAATTAATGTTTGTTGATCAAGAACTGGCAGTTTCTAAAATTCCTTCCTTAATGCCACCGGCAAGCTTTGGAATGCTCTTCCAGCGTCTGTGCTTCCTCTTTCCTACAATCGAGATCTCTTCAAGAAACAGATAGATTTACATTTGCAATCTCCCAACCCACACACAAACACGAACACAATACACAATTCCCGAATGCAGCGTCCAGTCTTCCTGGCTGAGCGTCATAGAGTGCACTGGTCTTGATAGGCTGTGCACTCCTGCATGCGATTAAAATAAAATAAAAAAATACTATGAATTGTTTATTAAAGCTTTAGAGGTCTTAGTTTAGAAAATAACTGTATAGGTAAGTGCTTAAGTGGTTGCTTGGCAAGCCGAAGTTCGTGGGTTCAATCCCCGACGAAAAAAATCATTAATCGATTTCTGCACTCTTAAATAAACCGGTGTGTGTGAATTTGATCTTTCATCCGTAATTGCCAGTCATAGCATTTTAATCTAAATTGGTGGTAGATGAAAGTCGTCCCGTGAAGAAAACCCATTCATAGTGAATTCCTGTAATTAGAAGGATGATGCTTGAATGTCAGGCTGTAGTCTATCACGTTGGCGGGTCAACACTCCACATACAGTACTTAACCACATACAAAATGGTAAGCGTCATAAAATTCCACTGATGAGACTTCGAAATCACTTTCACTATCTTTCGGTATTCTCCTGTATGTGTTTACATAAAAAAAAAAGATTAGAAAAACTTCAATGTGTTATTTGCATATATAAGTAATTTTTGTTTGATGCATGTTTTTAATCAGGCTTTTCAAATGATCTTATACTATCACATACGATCAATTTAATCTCACGAACTTGTAATCATCGGTTCGCATAAAAAAATTGTTTACAAACCGGCCTTCCAGAGCCCTGATTAATTTCCCGATCGAAATTTTCCGAGCCTGTTTTGGTATTGTCGTTATTTTGATACATATTCTCTATTCACATCAAATTGGAAAGCGTTAATTACTTTTTTAATATTCGTTGTACAAAATTGTGTACATGTGCCGAAAATGCTGCTTTTTACTTTCCATATTTGAAAGGGTACCAACCAAAAACCGCTACGTCGAGTCAAAAGATTTTTTTTCACAAGCAATCCCAACGAGTGGTTGAGGGATGACGAGCAGATGAGTACTACAAAGAACTTTTTAAGAAGCATATTAAAATATATTTACGAAAAAGATTGATAAACTGTATTCTGCCCGGTGCCATAAACAAAGATGTGGCTTACACGCCGGGCAGACTCAGACTCCCGACTGAGCGACAAGTAGTCGGTGACAACAGCCCAGGACTGACTTTAATACAGCGACCACATACAGAACCATCCGCGTGAACGACAGACCAAAAAGGTGGCAAAAAAACATATCTTTTGACTTTGAATATAGACCTTGCCTAACACCTTTATATATGCGTGTCAGACGAGCAAACAAAAGTAATTGACGAAAATTGTATATCGAGGCTTTTCGGCAACAACCTGTAACGGAAACAATCAGATCAGCCAGAGCAAATAGAAGCACCCTGCAGCTGACGAGGTAGTCCTAGCTTCGTCTTTGACAATCGTGCTTTCAGCTACGCAGCACCAATGGCCTGAAACTCGCTACCGGAAAGTATAAGAGAGCTTAAAGCGGAGGTATTCTTCAGAAGTAGACTCAAGACCCACCTTTTTACTCAGAGAGGTAAGGAAGCGCTTTTGTGATGACCGTTCGGTCATAAAAAAGTACTATAAAAATACTGATGTAATATTAAATAATAACGACCATATCGAGTTGAAATAGAAATACATAATTATTATATTGCCTGAGCGTGAAGTTAACTGTGAAAAAGTAAAATTAATCCATTGTTGAAAAAAAGCGAAATACCTTTCGGAACAATGTATTAATTTTTAAGGTTTTCTGACTCCGTTTTGAATGCGAAACGTTTCAATTTTACGCCAATTTAATCACAAGATTGAGCGAAAAATTCGTATGACACGTTCAGATATTCATTTTACATACGTTTATTTGCTTGTGAAAAGGTTTGAAATATTAGCATTCGGTATGTATCGCGTGCATACAAATGGGATCATTACTACGAAATTTTATAGCTTTTTTCCGTATGTTTGGAATAATTCATTTATGCCATCATAACGACAACCATCATCATCATCATCCGTTTCGTTCCATATCCGCCTTTTTAAATGTATTTTTTATGTAAGCACATACAGGAGAATACCGACAGATGGTGATAGTAAATTTGAAGTCTCATTTGTGGAATCATATACCTAAGCGCTGCATGTGGAGTGTTGATCTACTTACGTCATAGACTACAGCCCGAGATTCACGCATCATCTTTAATTATTACAGGAATTTACTTTGAATGGGTGATCTTCACGGGACGATTTTCGTCAACCCTCAATTTTTATTAATAGGTCATGACTGGATTTTTACGGGTGAGGGATCAAATTCAAACCAACTGAGGGTATTTTAAAGCTCAGAAATCGATTAAATATTTTTTTTATCTCCGTCGGGAATTGAATCCACGACCTTTGGCTTGCAAAGCAAACTCTTTGACTATTGAGCTATACCCGCTTATCCAAGAGATGTCATAATTCACAGCTGTATAGAAGGATGGGAATAATACAGTCGCTGTATATTCGTTAAATATTTAACGTTATTAAATACTGTAGAATATATTGAAATGCGGCTCTCATTAGATCAAAGTAAAGCAACGTTACAATTAGACTGAAACTTGGATTGGTAACCACTTGTTGCTTACGTGTCTTTGCTTGGGTTAAGTTACCCTTAAGAATTAAATGGTACAGCTAATAAGTAGTCTATTTTTTTATAGCACATACAGGATAATACCGACAGATGGTGATAGTGATTCTGAAGTCACATTTGTGGATTCTATGACGCTTACTATCCTGCATATGGCTAAGTGATGCTTGTGGAGTGTTGATCCTCCAACGTCATAGCCTACAGCCCAACATTCATGCTTCATGTTTATGGAATTTACTATGAATGGGTAGTCTTCACGGGACGACTTTCTTGATTAATATGCATTGACTAGCATTTTACGGGGGGACTTTTGGCTTGCAAAGCAAACACTTTGACCATCGAACTATACCCGCCGGCTATTACCTATTAACATACTATATTACGAGAAAAAAATATTTTAAAACCTCATACAACATCACTCAATTCATGAACAAATTTACACCAACCGGGGGTATTTTAGAGCTCAGAAATCTATAGGGATTTTTTACTTCTGTCAGGGATTGAACCCACGACCTTTGGCTTGTCAAGCACACGCTTTGACCACTGAGCTTTACCCGCAGGCAAGCAATATCCGCCGGAATGCCTGCCGTGTTTTCAAGTTTTTAAATAGACTTTTGGGTACAGAGCTATCTTTAAACAAGGCATGCGACAAGGAAATTGCTGTGGCCATACGGGTATGTTTAAAATATGGAACGTGGGAAAAATAAAATACTTCAATAAAGAGCATGTTAGAATTTTCTTTCTCGTGGATCCGGAAAAGGATTGAAAAGTTTTTTGTTGTTGTGTTAATTTTTTCAATCAAAAAAGCATTTCAATGTTACTTTCATAGTTACCGCTATTGAAAAACTATCAGCGTTAAACCAGCGAAAGCTTTTTGAGAATACTTACATGGTTAACATATCTCAAATAGAGTCAAAAATACAATTTCCTTATTTATCACCACAGCTAGGCTTTAATAAAGGCTCTATTCTTATCTATGTTGCGTCACATATACAATCTGTATTTTGAAAGAAAAATATTTGAAAAAACCAAGTAATAAGCAGCATTTTCTACCGCCCATTAAAGAAAGGTAATGATTCAAATGATCTAACTATTTGAGAGCCACTGGAATAAAGGTTGACCAGATGTCTTTGGTCTATAGAGGCTTTCGCGTAATAGAGGGTATTTTCAATTTTGCAGGATAAGAACCGGAATAGTGTTATCAGATGGTTGGAGAAACCCATTATGGCGGCGTCATTCACTGACGCGGAGTAATGGGCTTTAAAGGGTTAATGCCATAAGCTCGTAAATATTAGTGTTTGTAACAATCTAAGTGCCCCATCATAAACGCTGATCACTGAAGAAAGTAACTGAAACTCTAAATCATTCATCGTATTGTGTTTTTTTTATGTTAGCACACACAGGAGAATACCGACAGATCGTGATAGTAATTCTGAAGTATCATCTGTGAAATTCTATGACGCGTACCACGGTGCATATGACTAAGCGCTGCATCTACAGCCCGATATTCACGCATCATCCTTATTATTAAGACAGGAATTTACTGTGAATATGTGTTCTTTACGGGGACAATTTTTTTCTACCACTTATTATAATTAATAGGCTATGACTGGCATTTTACGGGTAAGGAAGCAAATTCACACCAAAGAGCTAAGAAATCGATAAAAATCCTTTATTATTAATCTCGGTCAGGGATCGAACCCACGACCTTTGGCTTGAAAACAAACGCTTTGACCATTAAGCTATCCCTGCTGGAAGTATGTATTATGTAAAAAATAAAACAATTTTTTAATGTTTTTTCAAAAGTATTGTTTTTTTGTAGATTTTTTATAATATTTTGTATTCTCCTTTCGTTATGCTTACTATGTTTTGTTTAAATATATTTTTTAGAATGAATATTTACTTTTGTACTGCCAGATACTAAAAATAATTTGACGTCGCTAAAACGAAGAAGAAGAAGAATTAAGTTAATTCATTTATGTCGGATTAAACAGTATGTAAATGTAAAATATTGAGTTGAGCCGCTCCTTAGGTTTTTATGGGTCAGTTGTTGGGAGATTAGGATTAATTATATAATGTCATTAAAAATGTAGATTAACTAACACCCAAATATGTCAGGGACACTACAGTTAACGGTATTTCAAGTGTCCAGACTGTTGCTTTGGAGGCCTTTATAAAAACATATATGTTCAAAAAATTGGATCTCCTGATGTAGAGATGTCCTGGTATTAATCATGTTCAATGGCAGATAACAATACTCTGTGGCGACAGTATGTTGTGAAGTAAAAAATTATTCAATTTTATTAAAATTAATTATTATTTTAACTTTCAAAAATATTACAATTTGGGTATTTCGTTTTTAAAACACTGAAAAATTAACTTAGAAATCATGCGTCAAAAAATTCGTATCTGAACTGGGCTTCTATCGTATGGAATATATCAACATTCGAGGTGATGTGGTTGAACAATCTGATGTGTCTTCAATATCTCAAATAAATGTTATTTTTAGTATTTTACAGAACGTATGATCATATAAAAAAAACAATACAAATAATTTAAAAGATACGATATAAGAACCTTTTAAAAAATCATAAAATAAAAAATAAAAGACAACGCAAATTAACATTCATGTTAAAACGCATGAAAAATAATTATAATTTTTGAAGATCAAATAGATGGGAAAAGGATGTGAAAAGGGATTGAGTTGTGCTGGTAGCTAATTATGTAATTTTGAAGAATTTTTACTAAACATATACACTATTAATACATCATGGTATAAATAAAACTCATGTTTTCTTAATAAAAATAAAATTAACCTATAGATAACCGAAGAAAAAAAACATAAAATGCACCACTGTCAGATAAAGTAACACGGGTATTTATAATCAATCTCGACGTTTTTTCAAGAATGATCGCGTTTCCGGTAATCCATTATTTAAAATTCGGATAATTTCCGGTCCGGTGACCCGCGCGTGGCCGATGGGAGCTTTTCATGCTTTATTTTCAGGCTGTGTGTCGGAGCTTTTGTTGTCTGTCAGTGTCGCGTGCCTGTCTCCCGGTCCCGTCAAGGGCATTGCTCAGGACAAGAAGGGAAGGTATTAAGATAAAGGCCACGTCGATCCGATATCTGAACACATTATTTACTTTAAGGCCGAATCCATCCAGGCATATGTGAGCTATTTTTCTCGGCGCCCTCTGCAATCAATTAAAATTTTATTTTTATTCGTTTTAGAGAAAAATACATTGATTGTTGTTAGTGACGTATTTTTCTTAATTTTTTTTTTTATTAATTGGAGAATTGTTTACGATATTTTATTTTTTTTGTATTTAAGCTTACAGTTTTTTCTGAAATCTTTGTACTTAAAAAATAATAAACAAATTCAAATAAACATAAATCTACAATTTTGATTATTTATTCTCATCATCGGCCTTTATCCGCCCACTGTTGAACGTAAGCCTTCCGCACGAGTCTCCATCCTCTTCGATCCTCCACCTTCCGCATCCAGGTCACTCTGACTATTCTTCTTATGACGTCAGTCCATCTTGCAGGGGGTGAGCCAATGCTTCGTTTGCCAGTTCTTGGACGCTATTCCAATACTTTTCTTCCCTATCGACCGTCGACTCTTCGAAATATATGTCCTGCCTGAGTTCTTCTGCGAATTTCCTCGTTTCGGATTTTATCTTTAAGCGACACTCCGAGCATGGATCTTTCACGCACTTTCTCATAGCACGCTGGGTAACCTTTATTTTATGGGTAAGACTTGCTGTCAGATTCCACGTCTCTGCGCCGTAAGTTAGTACAGGGAGAATGCATTGGTTAAACGCCTTAGTTTTAAGACATTTCGGAATTTTTGCTTTAAAAATGTACTCTAGTTTTCCAAATGCAATTATTTATTTGTTCTTTGAAAGGTATTTTTTTTCTCTAAGCGAAATATTAAAAAATTACGAACAAATTTATTGTTTACAATAAATATGTTTAGTATTTATTGTTTTTTCATTAAATAAAACATATTCTGCAAGTAAATGGCAGTAAACTTATAACGCCATGTTCTATGCAATTCTTTCAACACGAACTATTTTAATATTGAAATTGTACATGTCATATGCCAATAGTCATATTTAAGACGAATATTTTTTTAATTGACTGAAAATTATTTTGTTATTTTTAATAAAATGCAGTTATATTATAAAAATTACAGAATGGTTATTGAAAAAAGCTTACCGAAACTAGATTATAAAAGAAATAATATTTTATAGTTATTATTTTTTGTGCCGGTATTTTTTAATTCAAGGTTTTGGCAGGAAATAAAATTAATCAGCAGTATAATACAAATTGGCAGTATCCACTGTTTCAGTATGAATGTGGTCAGTTATAAAATGAAAATGGCAGAAGTATATTCAATATTGGTAAAAAATAATGTAAGATGAATAAATAATTAATCCACAAAATGGAAACTTATCCTACCTAATCACCATCCATTTATTAATTCCTGCTAAAAATTTTTACTGCTGATTGAAATTTTTTTACTGCCAAACAATTATTTAATACTTAATGTTCTAGATATTTTTAATTGACCGTTTGCTAAATAATAACTGATCATTTATTGAATCAAAATAATTAAATACTGCCAAAAAAATATTTGCTTATTTTTTCGCATTAAAAATAATGAGTTTATAACTTTATTTAATACTATTCAAGCCAGCGATCATAGATCAATAGACAAAGCGTTTTCTTTGCAAGCCAAAGATCTTGGGTTCGATCCCCGATGAATATAAAAAAAAAAGGATTTTTAATCGAGCTATGAGCTCTAAAATACCCACGTTTGGTGTGAATTTGATTCATCACCCGTAAAATGCCAGTCATAGCCTATTAATTTAAATTGTTGGTAGACGAAAGTAGTCCAGTGAAGACCACCCATTCATAGTAAATTCCTATAATAATAAAGGATGGTGCGTGAATCTCGGGCTGTAGTCAATGACGTTGGCGGATCAACACTTCACATGCAGCGCTTAGCCATATAAACCATGGTAAGCGACATAAAATTCCACAGATGAGACTTCAGAATTACTATCACCATCTGTCGGTATTCACATGTATCTGTTTACAAAAAAAAAGATTATTTGTAACGCCAACATTAAAAAAAACATCATCTACAAATCTAATATAATTAATTATTCAAATTAAAAGTATTTCTTCATATAGTATTAATAACGACTTTAATAGCAATTAAATATTAATTAAAATATTTGTTTACTACCGTGTCGATATTCAACATTAAACTGCGTACAAAATTAATTCACGACGTAAACAAAATAACTCTGGTTGGAAAACTAACCGCACTATTCAGGCTATCAACAAGGTTTTATTGCCACGTACTATGTGACTGCTGTAGACGTAGTAACCAAACGTTATAATGTAAAATGTAAGTAAATAAATAAAATATTCAAGCAATATTCAAGGTGAAAAGCGTTTTTTCACTTTAGAAAGCAATTATCAAGTGTCATAAGAAAAAATTTTTAAATTAGCTATATCATAAAACCTCGAATTGAATATTGAAAATGTGATGTAGTTAAAGATGAACAATTTTTGTTGAGTATTTTTTGTGAAACCGCAAGCAGGAGATCACATGCCGGCACGTATAGCTCAGTGGTTAATGCGTTTACTTGGCAGGCTTAAGGTCGAGGGCTTGGTCCCAATTACTTGGCACTGCTTACTTTATTTTCCTAGATTGAAATTAAAACAGTCATATTAAAGAAACGGTGAATAAATCATGATACTAATTTTTGGTTAAAGAAACGTCTTCTCTACTCAATGATGTATAACATATGTTCCAGGTTTCAGTGTTTTTACTTTTTATTTGCACTGTTATTTCGGTTATGCTCATACGTATACCAGTGAGTATAAGTCAGTGGTTAAAGCATTGGCTTGGCAAGTCGAAGGTCGTGTGTTCGATCCCCGAATTTAATCGATTTCTGAGCTCTTAAATAAACCCGATAGGTGTAAATTTGATATGTTAACTTGACTGTACCCTCCTAGCAACCGCATCACACGGGAGGACAGCTCAATCTCCTTTATGATGCGGTCATTCATATTATGATCAATTAGCAACTGATAAGTCCAGTGGGAGTTCCTTCTAAGCAATTATGGCCACTGTATATTAAGCGCTAAAAATGTAAAACATGTGAAAGATATATGAATAGTATTAATGGGTTGTAAGGAAATGGAGATAGAAGATATATTTTCTCACCGAAAATACGATCGAAAATGGTAAATGCGTGGTTTTGATAACATTTATGAACTGTGTATAATTGAATACTATTGTTGAAACTGTATTTTTATAAAAGTAATCATTAATAAAATAAATTGAAAACTCGTGTAATCATATGGTCACCCTATTTACAGATAGTGACAACCTCATTTACAGATTGAGCAATGCGTAGCTTTACAGCTTGGGTTTAATTACCTTTCAGGTGTTTCATGATAGTAATTTATATGAAACGACGCGTCATACAAGTGAAATTACTTCATGTCAAAAATATGACAGTCGTAGTGAGTTAATATTTCAAGGACCAAACTACATAACAATGTAACTCAAAAGTAAACATTTTAGTATTAAGCAATTAATTATTTTATAATAATGATGTTTAAGGTTGTAATAAAATATGCACTTAGTAATTAAATATACTCACACAATTATACATCAAATTTATACGCATCAGTTCATTTAGAAAAAATATCGGCAGAAGTTGGATTCGAACCACGAGCCTTGCAACCTTTGCTCCGTTTTACAGACCGCGCAGTCCACTCGACTATTTCTCTACCTGAACGGATAAGCAAAAGATGATGTATTTATACCATTGTTAACATCGTATAACGATAGATGTCTCTATAGTATATATTCACAAAGTATATATACAATTTGTCCAGCTGGAATAGGACATCATTTGGATTTCGTAGGATAATCTAAATTAAGCAACATTGGACGCGGACCTTACCTTGGATTAGTATTGCCCGTTGCTTGTCGTTTTTTGTATTTAGCCACATTTTAGATCCAAATTTTCTTCAAAATCTCGGGAGTATCCGGCTAATCATTGAACTTTATTAAAAATATATTAACAGTCACTCAAAATGTACCTCGGACACTAGAGATGGCATTTCTTCGGTCTTTTGCTCTTGCGACGCAGGCAGAGAACCGTTTATGTTCCTAAATGGATTTTCGGGTGCAAATATGTCTTAGAATGCCATGAAAAATGTCCACTTACGAAACTGAGTGGTAGCCATTTGTGGTATTTATATGTTTCAGGTATGTTTTTTTTTAATGTCAAGAAAGATTAACAATATTAAATTTAGTATACCATAATGCCGAATAAATTTTATGAAATTTAACGTTTTTTTAAGGTTATATTTTGGCATAAAATTGCTTTGATTAAATATTCATTTGCCTATGGTTTTGTTTAAATTGATGAAATTAATGGTCCCTTTTATAATTATTGTTTGGTTGACGGACAAAAAATTTCTGTGTAAAATAATGTGGTCGTTAAAGTTCTGAATAACTGATTAAAGTTCAAACAACTAATCAGACATTGTCCGTCCATTGCGGGATAAGTACATCTTTGATTACTGTTTGGTATATTTAAACATTGCTGAACCTTAAAACCTGAAACTAATTGCCTTGCAACTACAGTTATTTAGTTTATAAAAGTGTAATTTACAAGTATACCACACAAAAAGTTTTTTTTTTTTAAATACCCCCGGTTGGTGTCGTGTTACATATATATATTTTTATTCGGTCTTTATTGGAATTAAACTATTATCGGAGAAAACTGCAATCAGTTCCATCAGTTGCTTCTGTTCATAAGCATGAAAGTCCTAAGAGATCTATACACCTGAAAGTTCACCTGAGAACATATATGTTTCTTGATACATACCAGGGCACAGGAACTGGCGGAACTTGAAAAAACGACTGCTGTAGAAAAGTTTAAAAAGACTAATTGAATTAATCAATTATAAACATGTGACACATAACATTACTTTCGTAGTATGAATTTTCGTCTCTTATTTTTTTCGCTCGTCTGACACGCATGTTAAAAAATCTTAGCAATATAAGACATGGCGCTGTGTTGATATTTTTGATGTTGTAACATATCGATACCTCTGATGATTGCACTACTTTTCACACCATTAGTCCCGTAATTAGGCACCATGTTAATCTGTTCGAGACCTGTGAGGAACGCAGAAAGTTCTGTCTCGGGCAGATGACTTAAGTTAGACAATATTTTTTCTTAAATATATTTCATTGTTCGTCTCGAAAAGTTCTTTGATTGGTGACCTGCTTTCCGTGCATTAAACACGAGTTCAGATGACGATCCCGGCGACATGAAGTCATTCTTTGATTAACGGCGGAAGTCACTACACTTGCATAGGATACTAGGACTTTAAGATGAAATATCATTTAAAAAATGCAAATGTTTATACCAATATTTTCTTTTTTTTTCCAGGTGGCCAGGAAACCAGCCATGCGTACAGCTCGCAACATGTTTATTGTAAACCTGGCAGTGTCTGATCTGCTGCTCTGTTTGGTGACAACTCCTCTGACTCTTATGGAGGTGCTGAGCAAACACTTCCCTTTGGGTCGTCAGGCAGTCATCTGCAAGCTCATAGGCACGCTCCAGGCCACCTCTATCTTCGTCTCCACCATCTCTATCACAGCTATAGCCTTGGACAGATATCAGGTAAGCACATCGTCATCAGATTTTATCCATCCACAGTTGATTTCAAGCCTCTCGCATAAGAATTCATCCTCTTCCATCCTCCACCATCCACATCCAGGCTACTCCCGCTGTTCTTATAATAGCGTTAAAACATCTTACAGGAGCTTGACCAACGCTCTATTTGACAGTTTTTCAGTGTTTGTGCTATCCATTCGATGGATAATCTCTTTATGTTCTTGGTGACGAAGTTCCTTACTCTCGTGGATAATATTTAGCTGTAAAAAAAATCCAATTATTTAAAATGACAACAATCGTTTTCGTGAACTGAATATTTTATGATATTATTTGAGCTAAGAAACTTTATTTAAAATTGTATTCAACACAACGAGAAGCAAAAGACTGAATGTTTGTATTATTTTCAAGTTATTTAATTAAAGTAATAAAAACACAGTATACATGCCATTTTAACATATAACATTTAGAAACTGATCATATGTTATTTAACTTGTAAATCATGCTTGATCAAAAATATTAAAAAAACTATATTTAAATATTTTGTTTTATTAAAATAAGAATGATATTTTTAAGTTTAAATGAAATAATATTGTGTTTCATTTCAATTAAATATTTCTTGCACTTAAGGTGCTTCCTTATATTTCATTTCTATGAAACCTTATTTCATAACTCATTCGCAATAGAAAATAATGAATAAAATTAATTGATTCTAACGATTCTTATAGTAGGCGTATTGAAACAAGCAAATTTATTTCAAATAATTAAGTATCAAATTGTTACCATGTTATTAATCATATAACTAAGTGATAAAATCATTGGACATATTTCAATATGTTGACACTTTTTCCACTTGATCTTACATAATATCCTATGAATAATAATCCCACATTATACCCAACAGCACTGAAGATTCATCATTCACACTTTCAGGAATAGAGCGCTAATACTATTGGAGGAACATATCCTGAAAAAACTTTTCGGAAAAAAAAGTTCTACTTATTGTTTTGTATCACATATGCTTCCTCATGATCCAATAAGTATATCATATATAAACTTTTTCTATGGTCTTCTAGAATGACGAGAGTAAAGAAATTTGAATAAAAATAAACTTCACTGCATGTTATTTTGAGGATTCTAGGGAATATATTCTAATGAGGTCCTTCTTCGTATTTTGACCTTTCTTTTTTTGAGTTAACTCATAAATTAAATCTTCCTACTTTTAATATACTGCAATGGTAAAAATCAAACCAACCGTTCAATACGTGTTCATAACTAGGTACTTGCGTAGAATATTGAATATGCTTGATATGGTAAGGCAGCAAACACGGCAGACTACCACCCTACTGCGGGTCAAGAGAAATAAGTTGATCATGACTGAATTTAGATCATTGGATTATTCCAAACTATTGGACTTGACAGCTTTTGACTGGTCAAGGCAATTTTAAGGCTAAACTTTTTGAATGTAGCCTTGTTAATAGTTCAGACTGCACATTTAAAGCCCCCTTGCAGGATGCTGAATACGTTTTGTGGCATTGTCTCATATTAGAGTCAAGAAGTGAAAGGTTTTTCAGCGTAATCCACCATAGGCTTAGACCGGTGAGATACATAGACCTCATCACTACGAAGTCCAACTACTACGCCTTTTTTTTATAAGTAGCGACCCTTAGCAAAAAGTCAAAATGCCCAAATTTCAACGCAGGTACAAGGTGACAGACCCAAGGGGCCTTTTTGCCACCTTGAAAGACTATTAAAAACTATGCATAAAATTTACCTGGTAATATTTTAGAAGTAAGATCTGACATGAGATGAGGTGGTTGAAATCAATTTTGTGGTGGTAGTATGTGTTGTCTACATTCTTAAGAAGAAAATATAATAAAGTTTTTTTTTTAAATCAAAAAATGCTTTCAAAATTGATTATACAACTGTATTGGATATTCATTTAAATACAGTATTTTCATATCACGTTCTCATAATATGGGTATAATACAGGCGCTGTTAATTACTTACACAATCATTGAGAGTGAGATTAGACTTTTGGCTTAATGATCAAAACATCATAACTTAAATCAAATTTGAAAGCAAAGTCTCACCCAGGGTTACTTCATACCTTTGTTCCTGAAACGTTTCAGGATTAATATGAAATTTCAGAACGGGCTCTGGAACCCAAGGGATGTGAAAAGTTTAGCCGGCTGGCTTATAATATACCAACACTAGCAGTCATCAAAATCTTCAAACTTTATATTGACACAAACTTCACTGGGGAACCTTCTGTTTTTGTTGATCTTTGTATATTTACTTTGCAAGATGATGCTTCGCTTCGTGTTAAAATTACTTTAAGACGAACTTATAACAAACACCATTCACGATACTATTATCAAACTAATTAATATAATTAATTTAATGTAATGTATTTTTGTAGTAATTTATTTTAAAATGAAAGAACTTTTTTACACATAGATTCACATAATGTGTTAACACTTGATCTTATTATATCTGTTCTATTAATATGTGAAACATATTGTTACTATAATTGATGCCACTCTGTTATTTTTCATTGACTACTCTTTGTACTAAGCCATAGCTGTTCTCGTATATCCACTAGGGAACATACATAGTTCCCGGAAATGATTGCTTTAATTAGTTGACCTTGCAATGAAACCAGGGAATATAATGTGATAGTTAATCTAATATTCTAAAAATATTATAAGTGATTTTTCAATCTGAATTTGTAAACATATTAGATTCTCAACCAAAAGCTTGCGATGTCTCGATCGTTTCTTCATATTAAGAAATTTAACTAATGTATTGTAATATTGAATGTTTCATATTATTTTGCAATCATTAGATTAAGTGAACATTAAAAACCAAGTATTACCAAAAATTCAATTATCTGTTTTTTTAATGGAAAGGACTTATTGAGTTACGGTATGGTGATGCCACTTGATAATTATGTAATAATTAAGAGAACAGCTTTTATGCCAATGTGTTGTTTAGTATGTTAAAATTTAAAAGAAAAGAATTTTATACCTTGTTTTAACATGGATCAAATCAAGCACCGTTTCTAAGACTACAGTCTTCCATAAAGTGAAACAGTGCTCAGTGTGATCCATGTAAAAAAAGGTATATATTTTTTTATTTATTTCATGTTAAAACGAAACAAAGAGTTAATGATAATTATATAAATAACATATTATAATTAAATAAATAAATTTAAAAATGGAATTTTAATGAAAACGAAAATTTATGCAAAAAAATAATGATTCTATGTCTTCAAACAATGTTATAACTTCAATTATAAATAAGCAGTAACTGATTCAAAATATATGGCATGAGAGACTATCTAAATAATTAATCCATAGCATGATAGCACATAGTACATTTTCATTTATTTGTCATTACTTAAAAGCGCTCTCTTTTAACTGAAAAAGCTCACAATAAAGTTTTTAACAGAAAACTTCAATAAGCTGAAAACTTTTTAGTAAGGATGTTGATTTTTCTTACCTCACTTAGAATATCGGTAAAAATATATTCAATAAAAACTGAGAAATAAATACAAGAATAAATCTCGAATTCCCAGCTCCGGTTTAATATTTTTAATAATGCTTTTCGTTAACAATTTTTATTTCTCGACTGGACTGAAGACTTTGAAAGAAGCCCTCAAAAGTAAGATGAATGAAATAAGGGCTGGCAATACTAGATAAAAGTTATTTGGGGCAAACGTGTGAAACAATAATTATCAGAATGAAAATCAATTGATAACTTAAATACAAATATAATCTTGAGTAGATGGAAAATACAGTGTTTAAAATACGATTTAAATACATTTTTTATAGTTATTGATCGATCATATAAAAAAAATAACCGATAAAATGTATCACTGTCAAGTAGAAACATATATGTGTCAGTAAGGGTAATATGAGTTTTACGAATCAATCCAGAATTTTTCCATAAATAATCGCATTAAGATCCTAAGGTTATATTTGCTTACGGGTATGGCTAAATGGTGAATGAAGTTTTTTAAGCTTAATGGATATCCCAGGTTGGTGTGAATATGATCCCTCGTCCGTTAAATGTCTATTAATTAAAATTGGTGGTAGGCGAAGGAGTGGTGTTCATCCCTTGAGCACCACACATTCATAGTGAAGTCCTATAATACATGAATTATGCGTGAATGTCGGGATGTACATACATCAAGCAAGGCTGGCTTTCAATAAAAAAACAAAAAATCTTGAGTCAAAGAATATTAATTCAAGGCTCCGCAAGCAACTTGCCAAAACATTTGTTTGGAGCATCTTGATGTACGGCTGTGAGACATGGTACTTATCTAAAAGTGATAAAAAAAGACTAGAGGCCTTTGAGATGTGGTCATACAAAAGAATTCTCGGAATTTCCTGGAGACACCACGTCAGGAACTATGAGGTTCTCATGATAAAAAAGGAAGATAAGCACCTAATAAGAACCATCTCAGAGAGGCGAGCCCGGTGGATCAGTCACATCATGCGCCGCGATGGTCTTCTTCACGACATTGTGGAGGGGATGGTTGAGGGTAAAAACTATAGAGGGCGCCCTAGACGGGAGTATTTGCAGCAAATGTTCGAGGACATGAGTTGTAGCTCTTATGCTAAGCTGAAGAGGATTACGGAGGACCAAGAGGAATGAAGGTCGAGATGCAAGATTCTGTGCTGCAAAACAATCCACCGGACTGATACTACTACGAAGTCGGGATGTAGTCGATAACGTTGGCGGATAAACATTTAACAAATAACGCCTAACCAGATGATTATAAAATTCACAAATGAGATTTCTGCATCACTATCACCATTTGTCGGTATCCTCTGTATGTGCTTACCTAAAAAAATATGTTTTCATACCGATCGTCACCATATTGTTTAACTATCGGTTAAGTACATCTCTCGTTTGTAGTAACTAACCAGTGGCCAACGAAAAAATCGGTGTAGCCGTGAGTGATATGACGGTCCACATAATGCCAATAAAGGATAAGCGAGGTATCACCCTCCACGTAGCCCAGCCTGTCCTCCGTCTAATGCACTTGCGAGCGGGTCAAGGTTGAGTCGATCCTGATTCTAAATCATTTGACTTGAGAAATCAGCATTAACGCGCACCATAGTCTTACATTTTTTTTTTGTGATATTTTTTAGATACATATGTTTTTTTTTTTTGATAACTGGTATTGCAGTCCCCTAACGCAAGTATTTGCTTGAATATTTCAAGTTGTTCAGAAGTGGGAGAAGAATCTTTGAGCTCGGATGAAAAATATTTCTTTCCCGAACAATAAAATTTCAATGGCATCCTCTATTTGGCAGTATGTCGAGTTTATATTATGAAATTTTGAAAGACATACTAAATGTCTGAGTTCTAAATAAAATGAAATGCCTGTCGAAACTTCTATAAATTTATTGTAGGGCTTCCAACTTTACATTTGTATTGTGTTGGTAAAATGATTTTCATAGTATGACTAAATGTGCCCCTTTTCTTTTTTTTCATACATTGCATACCATAAGTCTACGAAGATGTTTATTTTTTTTATTTATAACTTTATATTAATAATGTGCTATTTTCGACTTCATTTTTACAGACGATACCATTTTATATTGCATTATATATTACATATACTATACATAAAAATCCTTACACGAGTCAAATCATTCAGAAAAAATATCGGCGAAAGCGGTATGCGAACCGCGGACCTTTGGAAACCAACCATTTGCCCAGGTAATTATACCGCTCGGCCACCGGCCAATTTCTTCCTCCTGAGATGTCTCTATATGATGATATAGAAGATCAGAGACGAGACATCTCAGGAGGAAGAAATTGGCCGGTGGCCGAGCGGTATAATTACCTGGGCAAATGGTTGGTTTCCAAAGGTCCGCGGTTCGCATACCGCTTCCGCCGATATTTTTTCTGAATGATTTGACTCGTTTAAGGATTTTTATGTATAGTACATGTATATTTAATTGCTTATAATATTGTAATATAGTCAATGATCTATAAAAGTAGATTAGAGTATCGAAATAATAAAATAATATTCTAATAAACAATTTAAAATATCCATATATATTTATATATATATATATTTATTAATCATATCTTCATATCATTGCTGTGTTCCATATCTGGAACATATATTCACCACAAATTACCGTCCCTCAGTTCTGTCAGTTGCCTTGGTACATGCCTCGTCTCAAAACAAACTATATCTGCACTTTTACGTCTATCTATAAACATATGTATTTTTCCATGACTTCTAGGGCAAAAACCCAAAGGCTCGAAGAGACGGCTGCTGAAGTATCCAAGTCCTCTTCTTGAGTGATTTAGAAATATTTTTTATAAGGACCGTAAGAAGAGCAGCAATAATTTGTTTCGATTAAAGCAGGTTAACCCGACCCACGATTTGTGGTAAGCAACTAACGGTGACCTACCCAAGTTTTCAATTGTGTCAAATATTGATTTATTTCGGTGATCTGACGATAAAAGTGCTAACAATGTACTTCTATCGTTGGTAACACAGTACAGTTAAAGCAGCTTAACCCGACCAACGACTTGTGGTAAGCAACGAAAGGTCACCTACCCAAGTTTCGGTTTGTGTCAAATGTTGCTTAATTTCGGTGATCTAACGAGAAAAGTGCTCACATTTATATATATATTAATCCAAGTACTTTATCAAAACGTATTATTAAAACAAATAAAGCTTAATTTCACTCACTTTTAAAATTATTGTGAATAAACGCATTTTAACGATTAATTTAATTATATTTTGCCGACCGTGAAGTTGATAACGTACTCGTATCTTCAAAGCGACCGAATTTCTAAGAAATCGTTCCTCATTTACATTTTTAAATAAAGCGCCAAATAATTAAGACCTTCAAATTGACACAACCGAAAATCCTTTCTTTGAATATAACCCATTCATCGGCTCGAGTCCGAAACCCTTTGAGCGCAGATCACGATAAGATGTCATGAAAATTCAGCCTCCGTGAAATCTTTCAGCTGAAAATTTCAGCGAAAATAAACGCCTCACAAAATACTGAAATAATTCAACACAATATAATTTAATCATCTCTTTGTCGGCAAATCGACGACCAAACTTTGAGGTTACATTGATACTAGAGAAAAATTTTTGTCGGTATTTTTTTCGCATTGAATTGTAGAACGCGCTTCGTTGGCTTGGAAATCATTTGCAAAATGATAATTCTGGTTTTGACAGCCCAATGGGAGTAATACTGAAATCGAGGCCTTCTTTATTGGGCTGAAGAGAAAATTACAGCATCTGTTTTTATTCACATTTTTTTTGAGTAAGCACATACAGGAGAATACCGAAAGATGGTGATAGTCATTCTGAAGCCTTATCTTTGGAATAACAATATATGACATTGACCATGATGACCATGGTCTAGCGCTGCATGTGTAATGTTGTTACGTCAATATCATAGACTACAGCCCAAAATTCATACATTATTATTTTTATTACAAGAATTTACTATGAATTGGTGGTCTTCACGGGACGACTTTCGTCTATCAATAATTTTTATTAATAGGCTATGACTGTTATTTTATTGTTCAAGGATCAAATTCATTCAAATGCAGGTATTTCAGAGCCCAGAAATCGATACGTATTATGTTTGCTTAAGTAATCTTCATTTTTATTACTATATCGTTTTATTTTTTTATTTTTTTAATTAATATCAACAAAAAAAAAATCTTAGACAGTCACTTGCTGCAATTTATAAATCTATTAAAATATATGTCTTCTTCTTTTTCATGTCAGCGACGTCAAATTATTTTTGCCCACTATCTGGAAATATCGATAGCCCGTGTGTTGCCCAGCATTATGTCTTAAAATATGCAGCTTGTTGGGCACATGGAGTAGGATCTTAGGTGTGAGGTGGCTTGCAGGTCTCCACAGTCGCACAATAGTGACTATCTCTGCCGAAACATTCCCCACCGCTCGAGGTTTTCTGTGTTTTACCAACTCCGGTTCTTAATCTGTTCAGGGATTTCCAGATCCACCAGTCAACCTCCACGCGGTGCCCCCTGGAAACGGAATTTCGGACTTCCTCCTCCAAGCTAACTTTTCAACCCAGCGACGACAAAAAAATATTTTAAAAAATTTGACAACAGAAAATTTAATTTACAGTAACCTTACAAGTTAATTATGAGGTTTTCGCTGAAAGTTCAGCTATTTGCCTGAAATAACATAACACGTGCTGAAATTATTTCAACGCCGTTAAGTGTTTTGTCAGACTCATCTTACTCTGTCTTGTCTGAATGAAACACACCTATTTATTTCCATGAAATGGAATTTGAATAAATGTACATTTTTCTGATGAAAATGTATGAAAGCACATACATTCCTATAAACTTTATCTTTACATAACTTATTTAGTCATATTATTTTCAAAAGAAAAAAAAAAGATTCTATCAATAAGAAAAATAATTTTCTAGGAAGAATCTACAGGTAGAATCAAGGACGCATTGATTTTTTTATATTTGAAGTACCTGCGTATAGGATACTATTTAGAAACATTTTTAATTTCGTTAGACCTTTATTTTTTGTATCAATTTTTGAGCCTTAGTAACGTGAAATATTTTTACACAATTTTTGTTGGATACCTTTGTTTTTTTATACTTAATAAAAAAAAAACAAAAATTTACTTTAAATACGTCAGATTCGTGTAGATTGATCTTTCACCCATTTGTAAAATATCAGCCATATAACATTAATCAAAATTAAAGGGCATCAAAAGTTGTTCTAAAAACAACACTTACTTATTGTTTATTAATATTTATATGCATAATAATTCAAGGATGAATTTGAGGCTGTCGTGTTATAAAATTACTTTATCAACACTCTGCATACAGTGCTTAAAATAAAAATGAGACCTTAGTATTAAGCACATATTTTTTCCTAATCGAACAATTCTGTGATACGTAAAAGCTCTGAAAAAATCAGGTGCTCGAGCTTACAATAACAAACCTCCTAAATTCTACCCACGAGACTATTTCCTGATATTGGCATGTGCCAGTTTCACGTGAATTTAGTTCGTGGAATTGTATCCGTTCTGGAATGCCTGAATGGATAGTAATAAATATCGTTACGCAATATGTCTGTATTTCAAATTTCCGAGATTCGTCTGGTAAAAAATATCTAGATCACTACTACACGAATTTCAGTATTTTTTCCAGTGAATTTTATATAAAAATGCCTCGACTTTACTTTTTAACTACTCAAATATCGTTTATTTTTTGTAGCATGTTAATTTAATAAAGTGAATTTTCAAACTGATTTTCAATTTGGACGTGAAATGATCAATAACTCGAGTCTTAATGGAAACATGAAATCAAACATCTCTTGAATATAACGGAGGTTTTATTTGTTTGATCACTTTTTCGGAGAATCAATTCTAAAAACCTTTTTTTTCGATACAATTTTTCTTTGAGCATAAAAAATGATAAAAAATTGTTTTAATTACTGTAACTAAAAAAACAAGGTGTATTATAATACGTGAAAAAACAATACATGAAATACCGACGTGATCTTATAAATAAGATCATGTCGGTATTTCAACGATAAACAACTTGTTCTTCTATATAAAGGACAAATCCGACCTATCCTTGAATACGGCAGTCACCTTTGTATTGGAGCCCCAAAATACCTTTTAATCTTGATTGACTCAGTTCAAAGAAGAGCAATTTGTTTGATAAACAATGACACTCTTACGTCTACCTGCAATCATTGGAATACAGACGTAAGATTGGTTCACTTGGTCATTTCTACCGTTATTACCACGGTCGCTGCTCTTCGGAACTTAAAGAACTAATTTCTTCAGCATCCACCCACAACCAACAAACTCGTCTTAAACTTGCTGAACATCCATACACGGTTAATGTGTGTCGACTAAGAACTGGCAGTTTCCAAAGTTCCTTCATTAATGCCACCGGTAAGCTTTGGAATGCTCTTCGAGCGTCTGTGTTTCCTCCTTCCTACAATCTGGATGTCATCAAGTAACAGATAAATATACATTATGAAATTACATGTAAATTTAATAGGCTTAGTTCACTTGAGATGAAGGAGGATTATGGTTGCTGACAATATTTAAGAACGTTGGATTGGTCATATGCTTCAACCAGTTATTAGATATTTAAAGAGAAAGATGTACATTATTTGGTATTTGTACATATTATGTATACAAAGAAAAAAAATATTTATGGCATTTTTAAGCCGACCAAAAAACATTGTTTTACAAGTATTTTATTGCAGAACCTGACAAAATAAGTATTTTATTCAGTTATCTTAAAACTCCATAAGACGTAATCATTTTAAAAATAAATTCATGAGATTTGATAATTGTATGGCACAAAAAATCCGAGTCCCTTTTATGAATGACGTAATTTTATTTAACTTAAATAGATACTTTTTTCTTCCTTTTCAACAGGGTTTTCAAAATGGTGTCCATTGTTTAATATAATAATAAAAATAAAAAATAAAAAATCAGCCACTAGTGCCATAATCAAAATTTTACATACAATAATTAGAAACAAATACAGAAAAAATCTTTATAAATTTTCAATTATACAGAATAGATAGAAAATGTGTATCGGAATGTACACATACACCACATTATTAGTATTGTACTACTCCGCATTCCAACCGACACATATTTGAATACGCGCACTGCTACACATCACTACTGACACGTCGAGCAGGGCTGCCTTTCTCCAGAGCAGCGCGACACCGCCATACGGCTTTAAGCCTTACAAAGAAATACTTCCAACTTAAATATTCGTCTACTGGATCTAATTTCTAGAATTGTTAGCACCTGTCTCAAAAATAATTAACAGCTTCATTAGTTTTTGGCGAGATTACATAATTCGCAACTGTATAGAATTTTTTGACAATTTAAGTGTTAATCTGGGAGTGAAAAAAAACATGGATATTACTACATGTTGTAGAACCACAACAAAAAATACGAAATTACAATAAAATTCGTTGAAAAGTCTTAGACGGAGGCTTTTAAATTTAAAAGCAATGGCTACTAATCCAATGCAGGTCTTGGTTAATGAATCATTCATGAATGTGAGACCATTCGGTATGCAAAGCCAAAGTGTATAACAATGTATACAATGATATTTATTTCAAATTTAAATAACCGAGCTCCTGTTCCTGGGAAATTTATTCCGAAAAGGGGATGTTAAGTTGTTTTGTATTGCGATGATAAATAATGGAGAATTCGGGAACAGTTAATTCATTTTAAAAAGCAATTCAAGAAGTTTTCTTATAACAATTTTATTGCCTTTGTTATTTGCATTAATATTTTGTTTCGCATTTTTTCACAGACAAACAAACCAATTTTGTAAATATTATTGTTCAAAACCATATTTTGAACATAACTTATTTCTATTCAACATCCTAAAGTAATTGTTATAATCAACTATTTATCTTAGACTCATTCAGCCAGGTACGACACAGGGCATCTTTGCCACTTTATGCAAATTGAGTGGCTCAAGGTCTAAAACATAGGTTCCCAAACTTATTTCACTCGTGGACCCCTTGACACGATTTTCGGTTATCCGTGGACCCCCTGATCATCATCATCATCATCATCAGCCTGTGTCCGTCCGAAGGAAGTTCATCATCACCGCTTTAATTTCCCGAGGCAGACTATTGAAGTTTACTACTCCATTATATTTGTAACAATTTTGTAAATTAAAATTGTAACGAACCCAATCATAATTTACGATCTGTTACAATTAGGCGAAAAATAAATGCATTTAATGGGAGGGATGAACTTGATGATTTAATAATAGTTTTTCAACATTTGGCATCAATTTCGTGAGATTTAATCTCAAATCTCCTCGTTTGATGATATCCAGTTTGTTTCTTTTTTTGTTATGAGATTGGCAACTGCACTGAAACCCCCTTTCCACTAGGTATGAAGAAGGAAAAGCAAGTAAAACTTTCTCGTAATATTCCACAATGCGGGATAAGTGACAGGTATGTCTTTTGAAGCCAGAATTGCTGATATCCTTTATTAAACTGTGCTTTGAGTTCTTCGTTAGTTGATATTCCGATTATTTCCTCTTGTAATATGACATTCGTTTCTTCAATGTCACCACCATATGGATTTATTATCCACTGTGGTATTACCATAGTCAAAATATCCTCAAACCTTGTTTCAAAGTCTGAATATAGGGCATTTAAATGTTGAACGTAGGTTGAAACATCGTCTTCCTGGCAGCTTATCTGTGACAGATTGGGGAACTGGGAAAATTCGCCCCGTCCAATATTTTGCTTCCTTAGCTTTATTCTGGCAAAAAACGCTGAAATGATGGACTTTGTTTGAATCAAATTAAGACTGTCACCTTGTAATTGCAAGTTAACCGCATTAAATTTAGCAAACAAATCTGTTAAATAGGCAATGTCCGTTTTCCACATCATTAAGTTTTCTTTTAAAATTCTATCTTTATCATCCAGAAACTCTAAAATAGTGTCAAAGAGAGCAAAAAATCTTGTCAAGCACAATCCTTTCGACAGCCAGCGCACTTTGGTGTGAAGGAGTATATGATGAAAGTTCTCATAATTTTCGTCACACAACTGCGCAAATAGCTGCGTATGCAACGCATTGATTCGGATTCGGTTTACAGCATCAATGACTAATTGAAGAGATTCATGCAATCTAATATTCAGATTTTTAGCAACTAAATGTTGTCGATGAATGACACAGTGTATTGCTAACACCCCGGGTACATTTTGTTTTAAATAGCTTATAAAGCCACGATAACGCCCAACCATGGCAGGAGCTCCATCTGTAGCAACTGACATAATATTTGACAAAGGAATTTCTTTTTCTGTGAAGTAATCCTTCAAAACATGAAATATTGATTCGCCTTTAGTGTCGGTTGGCAAAGTTCTCGCAAATAACAGTTCTTCGTGGATTTCTTGATCCACGATAAAACGAGTATATGGCAATAATAATGCTTCATTATCAGGTAAAGTTGACTCATCCAGCTGTAGAGAGAAATGAGTCGTTTGCAAATAATTGCACAAGAAACTTTCAATATCATAACTCATTTCATCAATACGTCTTTGAACTGTGTTGTTGCTTAAAGGAATTTTATTAATTATATCAGATGCAGGTTGGTGTAAAACAGTTTTTAAAACCTCTTCGACTGCTGGCAAAATTAACTTTTCTCCGATAGTATGCGGTTTTCCAGATTTTGCTATAAGTAACGATATATTGTACGACGCCCGCAAACCATCATCGTTTCTTTTGACGTCGAGCCGAACATTTCGTTTAGCGAAGGTACCATCACTTTATTTTTGAGTGTTTGAAAGTATTCCAAATCTTTATCTGTTTTATCAGGGTGACATCTTTTCAGGTGAATCTCCAGCTTGGATGGTTTCATGGATTCATTGCTTAAAACTTTTTTGCATAAAAGGCACAAAGGCAATTGTTTGTTCGACTTTGATGAAATGAAGTCAAACTTCAAATAATCGACATTGTACTGTCTACATTTCTTTTTAGATTCGGCCATGTTTAGTATCAGTTATCTGTTGACAAAATAATTATATATATAAATTAGACATAGCAATAATAAAATAATTTTAAATATACGGAAATATTATAATATCGATTGTTTAAAAGTTAACTATTGATGAGTGTGTGTATATTTGAATATTAAACGTACATTACGAGAGTTGATGGAAGACTGGAGGCGGGGCAAGGGCGGCTGCTCACGTCTTATTAGTCGATCTTATATATATACGATCCTATAACCCAAAGTACAATGGAAAAGCTTTGTGGCTTAGTATCGCAAAATATAAGTATACTTATATTAATCAACTTGTAAAGAACAGAATAACAAGAGCGAGTTATAGGTCAATACAGTAGGTATCAAAGATAGATTCTGTGTCCCAATTGTAAACTACCCTTGTTTATATACCCATGGACCAAATAACGTCATTCTCGCCTTTCTTGATTTTGGCGACAGGCACATTTTTATTGTTTCCTGTCCTAAATAGAATTTCAGAAAAAGGACAACTTTTATTTACTTATCGTTTTACAATAGCCAAGCTTTCTCGTAAAAACATACGTGATAATCGTGTAAACATATAGTGCAGTGTGGTAATTAGAGATACTCATAATACTTTATTGCATTTTTATGAGGGTGTTATTTAAAAAGAGAGATGTACCCTATTGTATTAGTTCTCCTCTGAGGCTCCAGAAGAAATCGCACTTCAAGTTCGTGTCAGAACATTAAAGCTGCGGATTATAATTTAATAGTATTTGAAAAAAAATGCACTTTACTTATATTTAATTGCTCAATAACATTTAACTTTTCTCTGGAAGCGAAAACTATAAAGCAATAATAATTAAGTAATTTGCGTTCTTCGGTGTCAGCGAGTAACGAGATCCTGGCCAGATAACAAAATTAGACGGAACCAGCGGTGAGATGCGATTCGCTTTGTAGACCCCCATTTAAATGAGGGTTGGACTCCAACCCGTATTTTAATTATTTTTGTCTCAGGCTAAGAAATTAATTGTATGCACTTTAAAATATTTAAATCACACATATCTCCTAACGATGTTCATGGACCCCCAAATCAATTTTAATTTTCCATGGACCCCCTGGATGATCCCGTGGACCCCTGGGGGTCCATGTGGACCACTTTGGGAACCACTGGTCTAAAACAACAAACATCGAGGAGTTTGCGGTGTACGAAATTCTATGTTTTAGAAATATTAATATTAATAAGGAATGCTTACGCATCGATACGTAGCAGGGACCACCCAAATAATCTGCCACTCTATGTGGATTGAAGAGATCAAGGTCCAAAAAGTGTGCAGTGTATGACATTCAGATATATTATTATTATTATTTTTTAACTGCTTACTCATGTTGCAAATAGGGTATAAAAAGGGGAATCGTATTAAATAAATTAGTACCAACTTATCTCCGATCTTTGGTCTTTTCTCAGTGCCGGATACTTCGTATTCCGGCACCACCATATATTCTGATGCTGTAATTTCGGGACCGCAACCTATGTTCCGGAACAATTATGTTAAAGTTAAATCATTTAGCTGACATCCTGGTTTATCAATGGTTGATTCCATGTCACTGGGATCGTTATCGGGACGTGTGAGGAGGGATGAGAATCAGGTCTCCAAATCGACAAAGCGACAAAAATACAACATTTTTTTTTAATTTGCGTGTCCGACAAGCGAACAAAAATAATAGAGAAATAATTGTCTATCGAGGCTTTTCAGCACCAGTCTACAATTGCTATATCAAGCTGAAATCAACGTAAAGTAATTTTTTCAAGGTTCAATATTTCACAAAAAGTACACGCATATTCAAAATGTTTTAGTCTATTCATTTAGATGTAATGTTAGTGAATATGTTTTTCTTATTTTTTGTTATGTCGTCATTTTTTGCATATATTTATACGACACTGTTATTTTTATTCTATCACACATCCTCAAACGTTTTCATATGATCAAATGAATTAGCCCTATGTTTATGAAGTCTGAACCATTTAATCCTTACTCCTGTGAGCCGCATGTGACATATAGCTGCAAAAATTATAAGAAAAATCTTTCTCACAAATTTAAGAAAACGTGCGGAGAGTTAAATTTTCGTGATGATTATATTATGCTTCGCCATTTAAGCGGCACGTTAAATTGATAACACACTCGTAAAATAAAGTCGCTGTTGATTTTTTAATATATATATTTTTTTTCTTTCTCAGGTGATCATCTATCCAACGCGCGAGAGTCTCCAAGTGATGGGAGCAGTCTCCATACTGACTGTCATTTGGCTGCTGGCCATCATCCTCGCCTCACCCATGTTCATCTACAGAACCCTCAAAACTCACACCATCAACCTCTTCGGCATCGACACCATTAGCTTCTGCCTCGAAGAGTGGCCAATCAAGCACGGAAGAGCGTACTACTCAGCGTTTAGTCTGATAGTCCAATACCTCCTACCAATTATCGTCGTTTCAGCAGCCTACTTGAGAATCTACTTCAAACTTAAATACAGATACGTTTCCACAAACTTAGGTGGAGAAGCAAAAAAGAAAAGAGAACGCGGGCGCAGAATGCACAGAACAAACTCTTTGCTCATATCAATTGCTGTTATCTACTGCATAAGCTGGCTGCCTTTGAACTTCTTTTTAATCTATATGCTGATTTAATTACAGAGCCACCTATGGAACAACAAACCTTATTGATCATGTACGCTATATGTCATTTGATGGGCATGTCCAGCGCTTGCTCCAATCCACTACTTTACGGTTGGCTGAACGACAACTTCAGAAAAGAATTTAAGGAGATTTTAAATTGCGGAAGATCTAATGTCGATGAGAGAGTTAGAACAATGTCAAGGAGAAGGAATAACGCTGAAATGTCGCATGGAGTGAGGCTAGAAGCTATGAGCATGAGAAAATGCAGTGAGATGCAAGACACGACTGAGAATGGAATGCATTTGACAGTCGCAGATACCGAGATGACAATTTTAGCCAGATAGAGATACTTCAGCCGGCGTATGAGAAGGGAACGCGCCGATTTGACATTCAATCTCATGAAAAAACCCAACCTTTATTGAATAATTTAAAGGTTTGTTTCGGTCGCCGAACCATGTGAAGTGGTTTGAACGTGTCTCGCTTCAGCTTCCGTTTCAGGTGCTATCATCAGGGTATGAAGTGCTGAATTATGTAACGATTATTTACACGGAAACGAGCTCACCTCTTCGAGCAAGTTATCTATTATGAATACTACGAGTGCCCCCTATGTCATACGAGAGCACACATTGACGAGTGGTAATGGGAGATGTTTAGTGTTTTAAGTATCAAGCCATCGGCATTATTTATGTTGATGTGAAAACTTTTATGCTTCTCCTACTAAACACGCTAAGTATTATTTCTTCTTACAAAAAAACTTTTGTTTAAAGAGCAAAATTTTTATACTAATAAAATATACGATTTTAAAATAATATGCATGCACCATTTATTTGAAAATAATTAATTGGAATAAGGTTTGAATATAATTATTTAGATTTTTTCGATCGATATTTCTTGGTGGAATTCCATAATATCAGATATAAAATAAAATATTATTTAGAATTTATTCCACATTTTTTTTTTGACATGTTTCAGCCAGGTCGGATGGCCATTTTCAAGTCAATTAGTAAAAAAATTGTTGGCTCTATATAAAGCAAAGGAGTGAGCGAAAAGGTTTATATAAATTGTGTGATGGGTCTATGTGGTTTTACGAAATCATTAATGTATAAGGGAATTCATTTATGTCACAACAAAATATCATCACACAATTCATATACACTTTTTGCTCACTCCTTTGCTTTATATGGAGCCAACAAAATTTTTACTAATTGACTTGAAAATGGCCATCAGACCTGGCTGAAACATGTCGTCAAAAAAAATATATGTGGAATAAATTCTAAAGAATCTTTTATTTTATATTTGAATAAAGGTTTATAAATTGATACAACTATTGCAAGATTTTTTTTTTAAATAATATTGATAATTTATTGAAATTTCATTAATTCACATAAATTCAGTTTCTTATTGTTTTTCAAAAAACAGTCAACAAAAAGCAGCATTTAAGCACAATATTAAATATATCTTTACCTTTTATGATGTAAAATATTATACAACCATTGTAAGTGGATTGATCAATATTTAAGAAATTCAATAAATGAATGGCCTGATAAGAAAAAAAAAACCTAAAATATTTTTAAAGTATATTAATATTAATTATCCTAATCATAACATAATAATTATATTAAAATAAATAATTATCCACAAAAGAGTAACTATATTTATTACATTTGTTTTAATAATGACAAATTTTAATGTTTTGTATAGTAATTTGCCATTGTAATTTACCTTGCATATTTAAAATATTATTAAACTTCTATTTAAAATGATTAAAATTTATTTTATCATTTTTCTAACAACGAATTTAAATTCATTTAAGTCTTGAAATCAAATAAACATATAACTTAAAAAATAAAATGCATTAATATTTTTCAATTAAAATTTAATAAAAACAATCATTTAAATATTAAAATGTGTACATTGAAATAAGGTGTGTTTGTCACTTGAGATAATAAAATCTTCCAATTCAAGTATTATTTTAAACATAAATTTAAGAACGCATTCTGAATTACCCAATAGACTTAGTAAATTAATTCAATGATGCTATAAGGCTTGGTACTGACTTAGAAAAAAGGAAAAAAAAGATTTCTTGCAGTGTTTATAAAATTCATTTTTTTCTTCGATTCTATTTACCTTTGTAATGCATTGATTAAGAATACTGACGTAATTTTGAATTTTAATGGTGATCCAGTGTTTTGGGAATACATTAAATTGAATTGCTTGTAATTTATTGAATAGTGATACCAATAAATCAATAGCCTGTTAGATTTAGTGAGAGTTTTATCGTAATATATACTAGACAGCGAAAGACGTCTTAGTGAAAATCTATGGAATGAATGTCAAAATATATGTAAGATAAATTGAGTCATAGAAAAAATAATCCATATAACTTAATTAAAACAATTAATTAGAGTGAATTTACTAGAAGATAGATGCATGTCGAAAAATACTAATTCAGTAAATGATAAGTGATATCAATGGAGCAGTGATCAATATTATAATTTTAATTTTCATCTACTTAAGTACGAGTATATATTTATAAATATATATTTTAATTATCAAAATAAGTAATAACGTTAAACTCTTTAATTATCAAAATTATTTTGTATAAAGCACTTAGTAATGGAAATATAATCAATTTATTATTAAACATTATATTTAATGGAATTATATATTCTTCGTAGTTAGAATCAATCCGGTGGATTGGTTTGCAGCAATTAAATCTTGCATCTCGATCTCCACTCTTTTCGATCCTCTGTAATCTTCTTTAGCTCAGCATAAGAGCTACAACTCATGTCCTCGAGCACTTGCAGCAAATAGCCCCTTTGCAGTTTCTAACCTCAACCATCCCTTACACAATGTCGTGAAGAAGACCTTCGTGGCGTATGATGTGACCGTCCCATCGGTCTCACCTATCTGAGATGGTTCTTACTAGGTGCCTATCTTCTTTGATTATGCTGAGAACCTCATTGTTCGTGACGTGGTCATTCTAGGAAATCCGAGAATTCTTCTCTCTCTCTATTTCAACATATTATTCAATTTATTATTTAAAAATTCAAATATAATGTTTTTGAAATCAAATATGAAATTTAAGAATATGTTGAAGATACATACATAATACACATATAACATATTCATTAAAATATTTAACGTAACGTGTAAATAAAATGTAAATACAGATTTGTAAATTATTTTTATTTATTAATTATTTATTTAATTTATAAACATATTAAAATATCCAATTATATTCAAGAAAAGTGTCTAACAATTCGAATTTATAAATGATAGGAAAAAAACATTATGAATGTAATAAATTAAAAATATATATTTTATAGACTTTTTTCACGCAATGGATATATTTCAATGAATATAATGATACTATAAAAAATAATAACATCACATTTGAAATAAATAAAGTGAAAAATATATGTTTTCAATGTTTCCAATTTAGTACAATATATTTTACTAGTTTAAGAAAATCAAAAGCAAAGTTCTGTAGTATTGTAATATTAAATTACAAATAACCATTTAAATTCTTACATATTTTATGGGTTTTTAAATATTTATTAGAATATTATTTTATTATTTCAATATTCTAATCTACTTTTATAGATTATTGACTTAATTACAATATTATCAGTAATTAAATACAATACACATACTATACATCAAAATTCTTTATACGCATCAATTCTATATAAAAAATAAAAAATATACACACTCTGAATATATATTATAGAGCCATCTATCTTTATATGATGGTAACATTGGTAACAATGGTATAAATGCAACTTATTCGACGCATCAGTTCGGGCAGGAGATGGTCGAGCGGTCTAGGGTAATGAACATAGAGCTTCGGTTGGTTCCAAAGCTCGTTGGTTCGAATCCCGCTACTGCCGATATTTTTTCTGAACGAATTGATGCGTATAAAGAATTTTAATGTATAGTATGTGTAAATTTAATTACTTCTCACATATTTATTTCAAATATCTAATTCTTCAAAAACTGTCTATTTTTATGAAATATCCAATTTTTTTTGTACAATGTCGAGTCTTATTTTAAGTGTCATGAAAATTTTAAGTGAATTTATACTAAAAATGTTTTCAGAGTATTTTGAAACAATATTTTTTATGTATAATTGTTCAAGCAAGTTGTAGCATCTGGTGTTTGAACCACAATTATTACTCTGGGGTCATCCAATACATATTTTATTATTTTTCATTTGTAAATGGTTTCAGAAATTTAATTGAAATATTTTCATATGCGCTGTGTAATTGTACAATATATAGTATAGTATAATTATTACAGAATACTTTTTTGAATAATTCAAATTGAAGTTTGTTAATTTGCTAACTTCACTAAATTTATGAGATTGCAAACACTCTCAAACATTGCAAATCAATTTATTTAATAAATCGATATTAATTTTAAATTCCGCCATAAAATATTGAAAAAAAATTTAACAAGTAAATTTTTTCACTCAGTTGATCAAAAAATGCTCGATTGAAACCCAATAACAAAACTGTAAATACTTAATTAACCAAAAATAATTTTACTAGAATTCATTAAAATGAAAAAAATACCTTTTAAAATTTGTATAAAATCGCTATTCTTTATAATTTCATATGAATACATTACATATGAACTCTCTAAAATAATGTAGAAATAATGAAACTTCCTACATCTTACAGGTAAGAAAACGGTAACATTTTTGAATTCAGTAGATGAAAAAGTTATATGTAATGTTATAGATTTAGCATGAAAACTTGTAATAAGTGAAATCCCCTCAGTTTTTAATTTTTATTATATTTTTCATAATTCCTTTAACGAATATTGGAATTGGTGTTGTTCTATATGTCTATAATGTGATTTTTAAAAACAGCAAAATATACTAACATATAACTTTAATTAGTAATTAAATACACATATAATTTAACATCAAACTTTTACGTATCAATTCATTCGGCGAAAAAATATCGGCTGACGCGGGATACGAACTTCGAGCGTTGCACCTTTACTCTGTCCTATATACACCGCGTTATCCACACGACCATTCTCCGCCTGGATATATACGCGAAACTTGATGTATATATACCATTGTTAACATCATATAACGATAGATGTCCATGTAGTATATATATTCAGAGTATATATATTATTATTTTTATGATTCATTGTATGTGTGTATTTAGTTAATAATAATATTAAAATATAGATCAATTATGTATAAAATAAAATTATAATATTGAAAAATATTCTAATAAAATTAAAAATAATCCAAATATAACTGTAACCCTATAAAATACAATAAAATATATCAATATTTATTAGAAACATTATTTTCAGTTTTTTTTTTAAGTTCATTAAATTTATCTTGCGGCGTTTTATTTTAAAATACACAAATAGAATATTTTTAAAAATATATTCTATTGTTTTATATTACAAATTGTATTTGAGGCATGAATCATATATATATTTTTTAAATTATCATCTAGAATGAGTAAACATTTAAGTCCCTAAGAAAAATTAAACTGTAATACAGATGACAACGTAAAATTATTTTATAATATTTTAATATAAAATGCGTTTCAATCTTTTAATTAAAATTAAATTATTATTAGAGGGATTTATTTTGTAAAATAAATTATTTGAATTAAATAATTAAAATTATTTTTAAATATTGAACACATTTTTTTTTCAAATTTTAATTTCTCTATCTAAAAACCTTTTACTATTTTAAAATCGTAAATTTCAGTTTTTTGTCATTCATACTACCTTAATTATTGTATATATTATGTTCCCAAAAGTATTAATAATTAATAAATAAATACATATTTTAACACACATGGTTTTTAAATTTACTCATATTTTTGTATTATTATGCTCTTAGAATTATTTTATGTATTTGCTTCCATTAAAGTAAAGCACATGATAGCCAAATCTCACACAGAGTTGTTGCAATGGTTTCGCACACTATGGGAACATCCTCACTTTCTAACTTTTTACATCTTAAGGTAGGGTTAGATAGAGTTGTAAAATGGTTTTAATGATACAGAAACCTCTCCGGTTACGCAACTAACATAATTACAAAATTTCATCGAGATTGGATAGTATGTCCTGCACAGTTTGGAAAGCACTCGCAAGTGGCGTTAGTGGAGCGGAAATTTATGCATCATTAAAAAGTTGAAGCACATGAAAACACTCGTCTTCTTGTTGCAGCGTATATTTGCAATTGAAATTTATACATATTGAGAAAATACATGTAAAATTAATATTGAGAAGCACTGGAAAATACGCTGGATTTTATAGGCTTAAAAATGTTACTATATAACATAACATATATAAATCTAAATAATAAATACTATAACATTTTCACATCTGATTCGAACTCTGTAATTTGATTCTGGTTGCATCTATTCATCAATTTCAGACCGCGTATGTATAGAAGTCAGAACGATCAGCTAGTAGTAGTTAGTAGCCGATAGTTATTTACCGAACGAGTATCGGATTGTGGTCCTCCTGGTGCCTGAGGCATGTAATTCTGCCCGGGCCGGAAATTTGTCATGCTTAATTAAATACATGTACTTCTGAAAAAATTTTTTTTTTGTTATCTGCTCCTCATTCCGCCGCCAAGTAAAGTCGTTCTTCCTTAAGAAAAGGGAATGTTAAAGGAAATCAGAATGATCAGCCTTTATAGTAACTTTTTTAAAGTTACAAGTAGGCCTTGGAATGCGCTCCAGCATATTTTTTCTCGTCACTATTGTACAATATGAATCTTTTCATGCTGCCAATTGAGATTTCACTAGCACGGGTCAGACTCTTAAAAATTTCAGATAAATTGGTGTACAGGTCACTGAAAGCGGTGATCTCCAAATAAAACTTGCTTCCGGCCTTTGAATGCTAAAGCATATTTTATGTAAATGCGCAATATTTGGGACGCACAGCCATACTGGATCAAAATAAAGTCTCCGAATACACAACGATCCTATTGTTCCATACTTGTATACACCTTCGATCTTACTAATCTTTGCATCTTACTTATTTCCAATGCAGCCGCATAGTACATTGTGATAACATTTGCAATCATCTCTACACGTTCAAAATAATTCAACAGCCTATCCATACGTAACGTCTGGTACAGTCTCTAGAAAAATTGTAAAGAAGACTAAAACCTTCTACGTGTATTCTCCAGGGGTTTCTGTAAAAATATGTGTGAAGCAATTTGCCTCTTCAAATCGATACCTTTTATTTCGATAATTGGAACATCCAAAAAACTAAGCATATCCAAGATTTGCCAATACTATGTATAGTAAATTTTTCTATTATTTTTTTGTATTTTTTTATGATGTAATTAAAATGTTTATTTTTATTCCTTGAAAATAAGGTATTATTAGATAATAAATTTAAAATATTTATTTATTTACCTTGTTTTTACATTGATCACGTCAGATAAGTTCTCTTATTAATTATGAGGCTGCAGTTTCGACTAACTCGTAGCATTTCTCAATCCTTCTCTTGTTCAAAGATAACTGAGCTGCGATAGTACTTTGCAAGTGGTCCAACCCATTTTATGTGGGAGAGAAGGTAGGGGTGTGTCCTTCTGGGTATTATAAAAGAGGGAGACAGATAGGGTTCCAATGATGAAGAAAAAACAAATAAATAAAATTATTTAGGTATAATACTTTTATTATATTATTAAATACAATATTTTTATATTTTCCATATGATCGTTTATTTTTATTCCTGCTCACCAAAAGTCAGTGATAACTATAAGCTAATAGATACTGTGGAAAAATGTCATTGGTGAATATTTAGATGGTATACAAAATCTTACAATATAGTTCGTTGACAGATTTCAAAATTGTTTTATTGGTTGCCTAAATATAAACCTGATTATTGTTTTTTATTGGCCTTCGTAATTATACATACTATTTTGTTGTTTTCACCAATGAATTCTCATATACATTATTGATTTCCAAAACACATATACCTATTATATTCATATCCACCTTCTCACTCATTCTTTGCTTTATATCGTGCTTTATATATCTGTATTAAAGTATACTTTCTTAAATATACCTGTATGTAATATGTTTTAGATAAATAGGACTTAAGTTTTATTTATGTAAATAAAAAATATACTTGTTTTTTTTTATATTTGAAATTAGTTAAATTTTTGTAGTTGTAATTTTGTTCACGCAACGATGATGTATTATTATTTACTTTTACAATATATATATTAAAACAATATTTATCATATGTAAATTTAAATACTATAATATATAATGTAATGAAAGAATTGAAAAATATAAAAGAAATGTGTATAACGAATTAATTATTATAAATATTATAAAGAATGTTTATGAAATGTTTCATTGTATCCATTTTTAATGCACGTAAATAAAGAAAATACGAAAAATTAATACATATTTTGTTATTTATTTTCCCGACATTATAATTAACCCCATTAAATTATTGATAAATACAATACGAGTTATTTTAGATTTTAAAGTACTCGTATTGTAAATACTTATACATACCTATATAAGCCACTGCCATTGCCTGATGTTTCCAGGGAGACCGAAACATGTAATCCCTTAAAATAAATGTGAATCAAAACTAAATATTTTTAATTTTTAAATTAAAATTCATTTTAAATTATAATTATGCAGTTTCACCAAGTATTGTCAGTTGACAACGTTAATGTTATCTATAATTAATAATAAATTATTAAATATAATCTTACATAAAATATAAAAATAAACAGATGTACAAAACATTAGCGAGATTTTCCAGATTATATGTTAATTAAATTCAGTTTATTTTACATACCTGAACTAACTTGAAATGTATGTACTCGAAGGATATCTAGGAGGCAGAGCTGCTGTGCAATAAAGTGAGGACTATGACAGCTGAGTTTTGTGGCGGCAGTTTTTTACGATCATATGCTCCAACTAGGGAACACGGCTGCTGCACTTCTTAACTCAAATAAATGATTCCTCGTGCGCCTATCTACAACTGACAAACTCATCTTACACTTGCTGAACATCCAAAAAGGGTTAGTGTATGTCGATCAATAACTAACAGCTTAGAAAATTCCTTTTTAAATGCCACCGATAAGCTCTGGTATGTTCTTCCAGTACCTGTGTGTTCCATTTTTTAATCGATTTATATATCTTCAAGAAACAGATCAATATACATGATAGATATATGCCGTGTAAGATTCCCCTACCGTTGACATCAGTAGCCGTGATACAGGTATATCGTTTTGCTCACTAGACTGTGAGCAAAACGAGACACTAGAAACCTGCAGACCGCCTCACACCTAAGATGCTGCTCCATGTGCCCAGCAAGCTGCACATCTCAGGACCTGATGCTGGGCAACACACGAGCTATCGATGTTGCCGATACTGGGAAAAAATAATTTGACGTCGTTGACATGAAAAAGAAGAAGATCGTTTTGCTACTTTCTTAGAATAGTTTTTAATGCATCATCAGCTTATGGATACAAGAACCAATGTGATATATGAAAATAGACCAGATAAGTACGTTAATGCTTCAAATACTAGTTTTATAATTGACAGTATGATTTGTACTCCACCGAGCCGTAATGATAGGGTTAAGCCTCCGTAATTCACACACAAACGCATCACAAATTTCCAGGATTCAGCATCCAATTGTCATAACGAGCAACGTAGAGCCCTCTGGACTCAACCAGTTCTTCTCTTTCAGCTTTGCCTTAAAAAATGTTCTATGTTCGTAATGTCGATGAATGAAAGTTATTTTAGACGCACTTTTAGTCCATAATTTAGTCCATATATTTTTGTTCATATTTAAAATTGCATAAATACCCATTTACAGTTATGTTATTCATGTAAATTAACCTGAAGTTTAGCATACTTACGCCCATTAAATGAGATTTTCATTGGAGTATGCATATAATTTTACGGTCAACCTATTCAGAATGTACTTACCAAATGTAATAAAAGTACTCTATTAACAAGGAAATGGCAATGCCATTAACGGTTTATTTTGTATAAAAAGTGCAAGTTATGTTTAAAAACTTATTATTCCATTATAGGGCAGTAGAACAAAAAAATAAGACCAATGTAATATCTCTATTTTTTATATCCACACACATTTTGGAGTATATTACTACGACACTTGATACCAGATTTTTCATTTAAAATATGATTTTTATTATGTAAACTTTTCCGCATGAGTGTCTTTCCTCTTTGATACTTTGCCCTCCCCACCCAAGCCACTCTACTATTCTTTCGATGTCGTCAGCACATCTTGATGCTGGTCAGCTTATGTTTTTGGACCATCCAGTTTATGGACATCTCTTCAACACTTTTCTCCCAATCGGCCGTTGTCGCTTTGACAGATTTGTCCCAACGAATACGAAACTCAAGTGGCTCATTGCCACTTGAGTGTGCCTATTCGTTGGATAACCACCACTACTTTAGTTCTTCTTCGTATATCCTCGTTTCAGTTTCTATCTTATAGAGAAACTCCGAGCATGGATCGTCCATGGCACATTGGGTAGCCTTTATTTTATGGGCAAGGCTTGCAGATAAAATCCACTTTTCTGCGTCATTAGTAAATACTGGGAGGATGTTTTGGCAAGACATGGCAGAATTTTCACATTTAAAATGTACGAGTATTAAAGTTTTCCGAATGCTGCCCATCCCAGTTTTAAGCGCCTGTTGATTTCTTTTGAGAAATCACTTGGTTGTAGATGGATTACTTGTCCCAGACAAGTACTAAATATTCACTAACAACTTCGAACTCTGTATATTCTTCAAATTTTATTGTTGAAACTTTAAATTCAACCTTACGTCTGCACCAGTGCTTAATGTTTCCATTATTATACCCCTTATTTTTTCAGATATAAATAAAATATTATTTAGAATTTATCCCACAATACCTATATAGTTGTAGACGACATGTTTCGGCCACGTCGAGTGGCCATTTTCAAGTCGATTAGTACGTTGAGTGTTGGGTCTATATATAGCAAAGATTCAGTGAAAAGGTGGATATGAATTGTGTGATGGGTATATGTGTTTTGGAAATCAATAATGTATAAGAGAAGTCATTGATGAAAACAACAAAATGATATGTATAATTACACAAAGGCCGGTAAAAACAATAAACATTTACATCAATAGATTAACGGAACTTCGGTATTTTTTTATTCATTTTACTTATTTTTTCTTGGGTTGTAAATATCTAATTATGTACTCTATATTTGATAAATAAGAAAGTATTGAAGTCTAATTGTAAGCATGATATATTATCACAAGTATTTATATCATTGCAAATACATAATGTAAAATTGTCACGTCTGCATATAATGTTTTTAATGTTAAAATAAAATATTTTATATGTATTTTATGTATATTGACATCCTTACCATTAACCTTAATGTTATATATCAGTTGTTAACACCAATGCTAGTTAAAATGTTACTGTTTCAGTGTATGTTGATCAATAGTTTTTAAAATTTTAGATACCGCAAAAATAGAATATATTAGTATTTTTGAAAATTCCGCACATTTGCCGGCGGGTATATCTCAATGGTCAAAGCGTTTGCATTGTAATCCAAAGGTCGTGTGTTCGATCCCTCACGGTTATTATAAAAAAAAGGACTTGTAATCGATTTATGAGCTCTAAAATACCCCCGGTTGGTGTGAATTTGATCCCTCACCCGTAAAATGTCAGTCATAGCCTTTTAATAAAAATTGGTTATAGACGAAAGTCGTCCCGTGAAGACCACCCATTCTTAGTAAATGTAATAATAAGGATGATCCGAGAATATCAGGCTGTAGTCTACGACGCTGGTGGATCAACACTCCACATGCAGCGCTTAGCCAATATGCATCATGGTAAGCGTCATAGAATTCCACAGATTAAACTTCAGAATTACTATCACTATCTGTTGATATTATCCTGTATGTGTTAACATAAAAAATAAATAAAAAAAGAGTCGTTGGCGGTAATTATCAAGTTTCTACAATAAGGTTTATACAATGTATACAAAATGAGAGGATATGTAGTAAAAAATCATCAATTATTTGGATTTAAGTTACTACAACCCATATTCTCAAAAAAAGAAAATTAAAGGTGACAGTTGCACCAACATGAAATGAAGCAACTGTCATAACAATTAAAATGGCGTATGCAAACGCCGTTTAAATTTACATAATTAACACTAATATAATTAGATGTGCATGTCCCGCGAGCGAACAAAAATAAGAGACAAAAGATAGTATTTTGAGGCTTTACGACATCTGCTGCGAATATAGAATAAGAGAAAAAAAGTAGACTGCCTCTGAAATCTGCATGCAATTTTTAAAACAAATTGATATCAGCTTAATTATAACTCCTTTAGGCTAATGCCGTAAAGCCTCGTAAAACGATCTTTTGTCTCTTATTTTGTTCGCTGGCCTGACATGCACATATAATGTTTTTAATCGTATTATGTTGCACGGCGCTTGCATGCGCCATCTTGTTTGTTACGACAGTTAGTCCATTTCATGTCGGCCACTATCACATTTACTTCGCGAGTCCGCCGCTAGGATTTGGTGGCGCTATAGGTCATAGGCGCGCGGGCAGTCGACACGCGTCCGCCATCGTTATAGGAACGCCTAAGGGCATCCCTATAACGGGCGACGGTATTGACGAATAAATGAGTAATATGTGAAACAGAAACAAGTGTTTGTATTGTGAACCTGATCCTGCATCCTTCCTCTAGTTAATCGATGTCCTTAATGGAAGAGAACGATATCAAAATCTATGACAATACATATTAATTTATCGAATCGGTTACGTGAAGACGTTAGCTCAGTAGTCAACAACGGCTGGACTGTCTAAAGTTCAAATATTCACGTTCTTCACGTTTTCTGTGTATTTAATTGATGGTAAATTTTTTATATATTTTGGTATTTGCTGTACATTTCTATGTGAATCTATAACTCAAAACCTCGTATCATGAAATAGGTAAAAAATATATTAAATGTTGCCGTGAAAAAAGTATCGTCTCGATTCATATTTTACTAGTATTTCCGGTTTCAAAAAAAAATCACAAAGGGTCTCTCCACGTGTTGCCTTTTTGCTGCTTCCGGAACACAATGACATTGAAATAAATGGTCATAATAAAACGATTGCTTTTATAAGTAAAATAAAGAATAATAAAATAAATAAAATCATCGCAGTTTGAAGAAAAACCAGAATATATCAAAAGGATTTTTCCTGGTTGTATAAATGATATACATCCTTGTATTTACGTTTTCGAACCCATTTTACCCTTTTCGACAATAAATCTTTGACAGTCAAACATTTGTATTTATAAGCTTATAATATCAACGTAAAAGGCTTGCCGGAGAAATGGTCGGCATATTAAAATGCTTGAATTTTAAGTAGGAGGTCGCGAGCTTAATACCGGCAATGATAAAAATAAATATTATATAAAAAACAAGGTAAAAATGAAATGTAATTCTGAAAGATGTGTATTAATTGTGTGCGCGTATAAATTGATAAGGAATCATACCATATCCGCTTCCCCTATGCGGAGCACAAGATCTTCATAAACTGTCGCTCGACTTGTCAAATTTGATTAAGCTAAATAAACTTCATTATTTCACATTACTGTTATAATTCTATCTTACAGGTGCTCTAATGCATTGCTTTACTCAATATGTTAAATCAACCGACCAAGGTAAGAAATTGTTCAAGCAACGTCTTATTAAATTTACATAGCGGTTCGTCCTCCACTTAGGCCAAGAGATCCGAAGATAAGAGCAAGAAAAGTGCAGTCAAGGAAGTTACCAGGGACCTTGATGAGAAGCTTTCAAGGTTAGTAGGACGAATACGGTTCCTTTGAATCCTGTTCACCTCATCCAGTAGCTCTCAAAGTGTGAAGGGAATTTTGATGTGATATCAACTCGATATAGCCCTTTCAGACTGGTGCTAAAAAGCCTCGATATGAGATCTTTCGTCTCATTTTGATTGGTTTGACAAGTCGTTACCCCTGTCATGTGAAGCGGCATAGTTCACCACTATGAGTGTCCGGTGCAGTGACTCACGTCTACCGTGCCAGTCTCTGCCGGGGTATCGTGGACTAAACGGAATGTGATGTCCCAGGCAGACTGAATTTTGTCAGTTTTCTTTTGCGTAAAATAAATGTTAATGTGCTTCTCGATGAGTTTTTTGCTTGGACGACCTGCTCCTCATCCATTCATCATTGATTTGGGGTCACATTTATTAGACGAAGAATGTCAGAAGGTAATACGGAAGAGTCCTTTGAGTTAGCCAACTTATTTTACCAAATGATACAGGTCTCGAAAACGTCAAACTTATCATCTTAAGCGAGGTTCTTGTTGAGAAAAAATCAAGCAACATTGACCGTGGACTAAAACTTGGACACTTTACAACATCTCTTCTGCTAAATTATGTATCGTTTTTGACGACTTTCAGGACAGAAACCTCAAAACTTGCAGAAACAGTACCTGTCGTATCAGAGGTATATTTTGGGTGACTTGTTAATTGATTTTTTCAAATAAGATTCGATAATCAACCTGACACTCCCGAGGCTAGACTATTTGATCATTGTCATAGATCGTCAAGCTGTTCAACACTATCAACAACACGTTATTAGCAACAGGTGGTGATCCATCCAAGATTTGGTTCACGTCTAGTATTGCTTAAACTCGGTGATCTCTCGAGAATCACGTACAAACTAGCATCTAGCTGCGAGTGAATTTCTATAAATTACTCTTAGAGCTATTATGACTTGGGAATACAGTTTATTAATACTTTAACTTTGAGAATGCACTTCTTGAATCGATGCAAGTTTGTGTATTCCCAGTACATCAGCTATCTGATGCAGATGCACCTCTTCCGAACGTTAACCCGCGGAACAACCGGTTACCTTTAACTGAAGAATTTAATGCAGCCATTCCAGTTTAACCTAATGGCTTATATATTATTATATCGCATTCACTGCATCGCGAGTTATTTACTTAATTAGTATCAATTTATCGCAGGTATTTCAATACATGCCAGGCATTTAAGCGCATCCATTGGATAAGCAATAATATTACTCTGTTTATAAAACTTGTAGTTTACAAATACACAATTTCTATGGGCAGCTCATCTAGGAAATAGTGGTGCATTTACGTCTAACCTCTAATCATTGAAACACAGACGTAAGGGTCATTAATTTTACATTTTATATCGCTCTGATCGTGGCCGCTAATCCTTTAAACTTAAAGACATAATGTTCCTTTAAGCATTTAGTTTGAGTTCAATCAATATAATAAACACGAGAAATGAGTGCTTGGTTTCATTTACACTGTACGCTTACTCTGTATTTCATTTCACTGATTGCTTTGCTAGCAATCACATGCTTAGTGCAAGGCTAGCAAATCGTACGGCGTATACAAAAACGGAGTCACATTTTATTGGTTCAACAGTTAATCAAATATTGCTCAATGCAATAAAACTAAAATAAGGTAAAAGCAATAATATTTAATATAAATTGATTCCTCTTACACCCACCTACAACCCACAAACTCATCGCACATTTGCTAAATATTATATACATACATTATAGGGTGTGCTAAAAATAAAAAAATGTTTTTTTTAAGGATCACCCCCTCATTTTGTGTGAATGATGTGCAAATAATTGTAAAAAATGTTTCACGTTATTAAAACTACGGGAAAAGATAGCGACTCGCATCGGAACACGTCAATACTAGAATTCTAAGACGCGCGAATGCTGACTTAGGATGGGTTCTTTAATACTGGTTTGTTTTATTAGGATACGCATTGTTTTCATTCAGTCAACATGTATGTGTAGTAACGCAATTATAAAAGGCAAATATTTTAATTGGCGACGTAAAACATTAAATTACCAGTTCAAATCATCCTTATCATAGAAATGGCTCTAGTAGTACAATGTTAGAGCAAATCTTAATATGCGTGTTTGCATTATTTTTTGGGTAAAAGCACGTCTACCGACTATATTTGTACAAAAAAATATTAGACAACTACACACTTTATATCTGAAATAAGTTTTTTGACGGGATATTATACCTGAAGTGGGCAAAAAAATTACCAAGAAGGAGGAAAATACGCAACTTATAAAAAACGAGGATCAAAATCGGCATGAAAAATATTTTTCATAGTCAACTCTTTTTACATCATCTTATATTACACCACTTCTAGAAACATAATAATCTGCTTTAGATTTACAATAAAACATGCCCTTCTTAACTGATATCACACTGATCAATATTACGAGCAATAAAACATCTATGAAGAAAATTTATGTTAGTACAAAATTAGTGTCGCCGGTAGGTGTCACTTAAGTATGCGCAATTTCGTGTATATTATATTAAAAAAACTATTCAGGCACTTGGACATAGCACCGCACACATTTTTTTACCAAATTCTCCATTTGAAGGATTCGTACGGAAAAGTCCCCGCAGAATCTATAAAAGTAAATTTTCAAAACGAGGTACCCGATATTGTAGCTGTCTATTGGAATGGAAAACTGTTGATGGCTTTATATACATACAAAAAAAATTAATGAATAATGTTAACTTATACTTATTTTTTTTATTTTTTATGTATACGCATGCAGGAGAGAACATCCGGTCAAGACCAGTGCACTCTATGACGCTCAGCCAGGGAGGCTGGACGCTGCATGCGGGAAACGTGTGTTGTGTTCGTATTTGTGTGTGGATTGGGGAGATTGAAAGTGTTTATTTATCTGTTTCTTGAAGAGATCCAGATTGAAGGTATTTCGTAGAATAATAAAAAAAAATATTGTTGTGCCAAAATTGGAACTCTTTAGGAAATCAGCAGACACAGGCACATTTGTGTTTTGGTAATATTGCTTCAAATACAGATCATATTAATGGTATTTGTGTAATTGAACAGAAACTGAATAGATATATTCTTATTTGTGTTTTCTGTCACCACTTCTACAAATTTGTATGAGTGGGCGCGTTTGACGCAAAAGTTACTCAAATACCTGAAAACCCTGATATTCCATTGTTCAAAAAGTTCAAAGAAAACTGAAAAAATTTGGGTTCTGGGATAAAACAGAGCCATATAGAATAGCTGGAATGTCTAAGTGTTGCAGAAATTGACAAACTGCTAGAATTTTCCTGAACTGAATCGACTTACAATATGCTCGACTATCGAAAATTAGTAGAGCTTTCAATAATATTTCTTGGCGCAGGTACAAGTATAGAGCAGAACTTTAGACTCGACCTGATGATACGATGCAGTAAGCTCGATGAATGACGAGAGCAACTTATCATTAAAATTATCATTACTTCTCTCTCCAGTCAGAATTTCAAACAAGGCCGTTGTTTCAATCGAAAGCAAGTTTTTGTTCAATCGACTCAAAATTGATAACCGTTTTCTCAAGGACTGTCATCCTGTATGGTTAAAGAATGTTTGATTTTGACACACCTAAACATAGGTGTTGACACAAAAAACAGTTAACAATAAGCTGTTATATTAATGCGACGCTTTCATCATGAAACAGTATTCCATTAAAGTTGTATAAAATACTGTTGAAGAGGTACAAAGCTATCAAACTACGTTATACAAAAACAAAAACAGATGAACCCTGATTATAAAAAGCAAAAATTAAGATTTTCTGTAATAGATAATAATAATATATACATAATACATACTTAATATATGTAAGAAAGAGATAAAACAGCGTTTTATTTGCTGAATAAACATTAAGTTTTCAAAATCTCCTTTTGGCCTTCATACAAAAATTTATATTACGACTTCAACATCAAGGCGCTATTAGAAAGCATTGTCCGATGGCAATAAAATTTATTATGTGAGTTATTAGGACCAAATGACATAAGAATAGAGGGCGATCCGATTTCATTTCGAAAAAAAAATCCGATACATAGCCTGGGACACCCTAATATACAATCTAGAAAACCCATGAGTAAATTCAAGAAAACATTTTTTTTTTTTTGCAAACTCCTGAATAAGATTGTGCGCCTGATACTTCAACTCGGTTTTTATGTTTTCTCTTACTTCAACTAATTTTGATCTAAATTTGATTAAATATGAAAATTTTGACAACTTCAATTAATAGCAGGCAATCAATGAGTTCCGTGAAATTTTCGGAAGCTTTCAAAGGAAGCTTAATAAAAACACAGGCGAGGTTAATTGATGTCGCAGAAAAGGCATTCGAAAATGGGCGTGACGTAAACAAATGCCTCTATCAATCTCAATTTATGCTGACAGCATAACACTTACGCGGAAACGGTCAAAGTTTGAAAATAAATTCTGCAATAAAACGCTTAAAGCTCGAATATTCCATAATAATAATAGTATAATGTTTTACGCCAGCCATAATAAAGAGCGAACACTTAAAAGCTCGTATTTCAGAAAACTCGTAACTCACTTCACGATGTTTTTCATGCCAGGGTCAGCCCTTAGGGAAAATAATACTTATATGTACTTTATATAATCAGTGTGGCATTGAAGATATTGGATCTTTTTTTAATATGTAACCCGTGTATAATAAGTATTGGTGTTATGTATTTGACCTTTTTCCTAATGTCCACGTGTCGTTATTCTCTTAATATTCTTTGTATTGTCATTATGCTATAAAAAATATAATATATATAACCTTGTTCTAAGATATATTTAAATTTTTAAATGATATTTTTCCACTTACAGAAACATTACATATTTTAACAACTCAATTCATTTATGAAGTACAATAAGAATTAATCCACAAAAAAAATACAATATATAAAAATATAGGTTAAGTAAACAAAGGTAACTTATGATTAAGTACTAAGAACAAAGTAATAAAGACAAGCAACGGAAGGTCCCAATGCTTATCAAACAGACGACGCCAACATTTAATTTCTCCAAAAAAACTCGTGGAGTTCATATCTGAATTACGCCTCCCTTACGTGAAATATATCAATATCCGAGGCGATTTAGTTAATCAGTCTGATACCTCTCCCAAGAAGCATAGTCTCTGGCAGGTTAGTGTTATTCTTTGGGAGAGCGAACAATTTGTGCCTCCTTATTCTCAGATATTTATCGGGGACATATCAAGTCATGTTCCGCTTACTTACATGCTGCAAGAGCTTCATCAGTTCTCTACGTGCACAATCGTAGTGATTGATAAAACAAGACAAATTATCAGTGAACTGTTATGGCAATAGGAATGTTGGAATGAAAAATTAAAATGTGTATTTTTTATAGTGTGTGATTGATTACACACAAATTTATTAAAATAAGTATTACTTTTCAATGATTTACATTCTTATAAATATCATAAATAGGAGTTCCAATAAACATATTTTTAAAGTTCTCATTAGAATTCTAGGACGGTGCGTTCCCAAGGGATTGATAAAAGGGCAGCTATAGTTTGAGCTATTAGCCATAGGAGCTTAACCGAACCAGTACCTCACGAGCTTGGTGGTTGCAAGATGTTTGAACTGATCGTTGGCTAGAATCTCATATCCTTTTCAGATGGAGTTTTTCATCCATATCCTCACACAGAATTGAACCAAAAATTAAAAAGACTCTCACTAGCGATCAATTTGGATTCAGAAAAAGAATGGGAACCAGAGAAGCAATCTTATCCCTGCGTATGATCTTGGAAAAGAGGATAAAAGTGGACCAAGATACATATATTGCCTTCGTGGACATTGAAAAAGCATTTGATAAAGTAGATTGGGAGAAGCTCTTCGATGTAATGAAAGAAATTGGAGTCAAATACAAGGAACGAAGACTCATATTTTCACTTTACAAAGAAGAAGCTGCCATAATATCACTTGGAAATGTCCAAAAGGAAGCAAAAATACGTCAAGGGGTGAGACAAGGATGCTCTCTGTCGCCTGTACTCTTCAACGTATACATACAAAATGCAATTAATAACATCAGGGAATTTTTTTTTAAATTTTAAATAGTATTTGTATAGCGCTCTTTTATGACCGAATGATCATTCCAAAAGCGCTTCTTTGCCTCTAAGTTTGCTAACGATAACAACCAAGTACCTCCTACAAATTATGTTTTTCTGATACACCGGATACTTTTGCCGCTGGCGGAATTCGATTAAATTTATCTAAAATTTTCCTCTTTTATGTATTTTTGATTTGAACAAAACACAAAAAGTAAATAAAAAAACGTTCCTCGAAAATTGGTTACTAGAGCCTAAGATGTTTCGGTTCTGGCACGAGTCTGACTAGTTTTTGTTTATGTAAACATTTTTAGAAGTTACGCAAGGTAACAGGAGCACATAATAAAATAGGAGATATATTTTTGAAAATAATTTATTGGCTGCGAGAGAAGAAGAGCATGTACTATTAGTGTGTTTAATAAATAAGAATACTGAATTAAAGTTTTTTTTTAAATATAATTGAAAAACGCAGTTGAAGTATCAGAAGCACAAAAAAATACATGAGGTAGATTTACAAAAAATACTTATTGTTTTAAGAGTTAAAGCGACAGATCTGAGAAGGTTACACATTCTATCGCACATTTTAAAATGTCTACTTTAAATAGTAACATATTATAAGATTTTTAAATGGCTATTTATCAGAAGTACATCTCAACATTAGAAATATAAAATTAATTCATTTTGCAGAGTGTGGAAGAGATGAGGATTGAGAATCTAAAAAGTTTCACTTCCTTCGCCAATCTGACTCCTTTTTATAAATATTTTGTGTATTTTTTAAATAATTTTTGTGAGAGAGTATAATTATTTAGGAGCGGCCCTGGCATACTCCAGATTTGACGCAAACATTCCCCTGTTAAACCTGCCCAAAGTGCCTTCCGGAGGAGTCCAACGCTCCACAAATATTGCCAGCACTGACTCATGTGTGTTTTGTCATGAGACTGATAAGGAATAATATGTCGCATTGTCTCGCAAAACGGCTACCATACAAGAGCCACGAGTCAAGGCATCTCGCAGCAGATGGTACCTGACCTATATACTATCGGTCGGTGCCTCGTTAATTAGGATCGTGACCCTGGAAACCTTCAGCTTATTTGACGATCTTGATACTCGAGTTTTATGTACGCATACCACTTCTAAATGTTTTTGCAAGTCGTTGCTTTATTTCAAATAGCGACGTTTGCAAATGATGGGTCATTTTACTTTTAAAAATATCAACTAATACTTCATTTTTGAATATGTTAGTTTGATGGTTCTTCTTAAAAATAAATCGTTACATTTTTACTCATTCTTCTTCGTAGTATCAATCCGGTGGATTGGTTTGCAGCAACAAAATCTTGCATCTCGAGCTCCATTCCTCTCGGTCCTCCGCAACTCTTTTCAGCTCAGCATATGCAATACAATTCATGTCCTCGTACACTTGCTGCAAATACTCCCGTCTAGGGCGCCCTCTACAGTTTCTACCCTCAACCATCCCCTCCACAATATCGTGAAGAAGACCGTCGTGGCGCATGATGTGACCAATCCATCGGGCTCGCCTCTCTGAGATGGTTCTTATTTGGTGCCTATCTTCCTTGATTATCCTGAGAACTTCATTGTTCGTTACGTGTTCTCTCCAGGAAATTCCGAGAATTCTTCTGTACGACCACATCTCAAAGGCCTCTAGTCTTTTTTTACTACTTTCAGATAAGCATCATGTCTCACAGCCTTACATTAAGATGCTCCAAACAAGTGTTTTGGCAAGTTGCTTGCGGAGCCTTAAAGTAATATTCTTTGACTCAAGAATTTTTGCTTTTTTATTGAAGGCTAGCCTTGCTTGATGTATGCGACTGTTGACTTCTCTTTTTGTTCTTTACTCATTAAAAAGTGAAAAATATCTCTTATGTAGGGTAGTGCAGTTAAATATAATACCTGCGCTATTTAATCAATGTATTTTATCGGAAAAATACTAAATATTGAAACGTTAAGCGAACTCAAATGGTCATATTATGTAATAAAATTATAATATAGGTGAAGATTAAAACTTATAAAATATAAGAAATAAATATTTTTCAAATGAAATGTTTCTATAATAAATTTCTGTAATAAAAAACAGCCTGGGTTTTGGTGCTTGTGACAAAGCTTGTGTAATAATGGAAAAAAAAATCACAAAAAAATAATCAATTGCACATAAATATTGACATCAGCATGATATAGCCCTTGCTTATTTCTGTTCGCTTGTCGAACATGACATGTCGCCATATTGTCATTTTGGACAAGTCCGGTCACGGGTGTGACGTTAGTTATATAGACCGCCGCTTGTGGCACTGGGCAACGGCCCATCAGAAGCGCGGGAGTCGTGTGCCGACCGTCAGAAAGAGCATTTTGTATCGGCTTGAATGCTGCGACTAAGTCCAGGCCAAAAGTTTGTAAAGTCTATCGTAAATATATCGTCAGTCCATCTTGTAGGGGGTCGGCCAATGCTTCGTTTGCCAGTTCTTGGGCGCCATTCCAATACTTTTCTAGCGGGAGTGACCTGGATGCGGAAGGCGGAGGATCGAAGAGGATGGAGACTCATGCGGGAGGCCTACGTTCAACAGTGGACGGACACAGGCTGATGATGATGATGATGAGCGTAAATATATGTCAACTTGCTTCAGAAAAAGTATGTGTGTTATTAATATGCTCCTTATCCTGCCACCAAGCGACTGAATAACAACCTTTGAAAGAGAGGAGAATGTTAATATATATTTAAAAAAATCTGTGAAATTTGATAAAAACTATACTAAAAATAAAATGTCTAAGAGATCTTAAAATATGTGATAAACACACAAGAAAGAAAGAGCAAAATAACACACGACAAAGATCATAGAGATTCGTGAAACTATATATCTTCACTCTAAGACTATCCAAGTACAACACACATCAACATATGAAAAAAAAAGGTCAAATATTTACTTTGAAATGTTGATAATTCTTCACAATTAAAGAAGTGTTACGAGGCAAAAATTACCTTGTGACTTCGAAAGCCTTAATTCTGGAATGTAATGTTTTTGAGTTATCTAGTTATTTGCTTGAACACGCGTTATATTCGTCAGATTGCGCTTTATGTTTCTCACGTAACATCCTCTAATGGGGAGCCCCGAAATATAGGACGCCTTTAGACTGCCACAATGGGGCCCCAAAAATAGATAAATATCTTAAGCCGGACATGCTAGATTTCTTGTGTGGTGGTGGGATGGATGAAGGGTTAAAATTATGGATTATTACACAGTTGATGGCTTTAGATGGGACATTAATGGGGAAATGTCAGGAAGAGTTCATTTAAAGTAAGATAAATTTGATTAATTTTCACACCCGTTTGATGACAGATATTTATAACTTAACATTAAGGTTATCAACTGAAAATACTTGGTGAAACTTCATAATTAAATTTGTAAATTAATTTTACATAAAAAAATAATAAATTTAAATTATTTAGTTTGTATTGACAATTTATTTTAAATAGTTATATGTTTCGTGCTCCCTGGAGACCATCTTCAATGATGATTAAAAAAATTAATCTTATTTTTAATTTTATATAACTTAAATTTAATCGTTATTGAAGATGGTCTCCAGGGAGGCCGAAACATGTAATTACTTTAAATAAATTGTGAATCAAAACTAAATATTTTTAATTTATTTATTTTTTAATTAAAATTAATTTACAATTATACATTTATAACTAAATGATAACCACTCGATATAATAGCTCTTTCAGGCTGTTACCGAAAAACCTCGATATGCGATCCTTTGTCTCTTATTTTTGTTTGATAGTCTGACACATACATGTAAAAATGTTAGTCTTGGCTTAAGATTTATGTTGATATAAGACGCGGCGCTTGCATGTGCCGTTTCGTTTATTTATATTTGATAGTGGCACAGTTCTCCATATGGCCGTTACGTAGTTTTCGGTTGCGGTGACTGTCACGGCGCACCGGCAGGCAGTCTCCGCATGGGTGCTGTTAAGCAAACATAAATTTGATCTTTCCTGAAAAAAAAATCAGAAGTGTCCCGGGCGGAGGACCGACTTTCGTCACACTTTTTTGCTAAAGGGAAATACAACAAATGTATTTAATTTAACTAATATTTTATTATTACTTAAATATACATATACTATACATAAAATTCTTTTTTCAACGCGTCAATCCAAGCACAAAAATAACGGCAGAAGCGGGATGCGAACCGCGGACCTTGGAAACCAACTATGCCCAGGTATTCAAACCGCTCGGCGAACTGCGCCATTGCTATGCCTAGACCGACTCGCGTTGAAACTAGTATTTATATCATTGTTATCATCGTACGATAGATGTCGCTAGTATATATTCAAAGTATGTATATTTTTATTATTATTCAATCAGTCTTCATTTATTCACAAGCTTAATATTATTACTTTCCGACAGTCTATTTATTTTAGTAAGTACCACTCGAGTCTCGAACCAAACTATAGACTGAATGGATGAGAAATGACTACTTATAGTTCCGACTCGGACTTTATAACCAATCATTTACCTGTGTTACTGATGGATAATTTTACCTTCTTAAATATTTTATTAATTTGTGTTACTGATGAAAATTTACTTGTTTTGTTGATTTTACGTTGATTTTTTAGAATATATTTTAATGCTCCTATATTTATCGATTACTAAAGATCCATACCTATATTAAAACATCAGTAGAAATGATAAGCGTCATAGAATCTACAGATGAGATTCCCAGCAAGATTTACCGGCGGGTATAGCTCAATGGTCAATGCGTTTGTTTGGCAAGTTAAAGGTTGTAGGTTCGATTCCAGACGGAGATTAAAAAAAAAGGATTATTGATCGATTTCTGAGCTCTAAAATACCCTGGTTGGTGTGAATTTAAGCCCTCACCCGTAATAGCCTATTGATCAAAATTGGTGGTAGACGAAAGTCGTCTCGCGAAGACCATCCATTCATAGTAAATTCCTGTAATAATAAGGATCTCTAAGGAATCTCAGGCTGTAGTCAATGACATTGGCGACTCAACAACAACGCAACGGCGAACACTCTACATGCAGCGCTTAGCCATGTGCACTTGCATTACCGTGGTAAGCATCATAGAATAACACATATGAGACTTCAGAATTACTATCACCAACTGTCGGTATTCTCCTGTATGTGTTTACATAAAAAAAAAAAAAACACCATTATAAAAAAAATGATTGAAGGAACTCTATTCGATGTTCAGATCTATCTGAAGACTGCGAATATAGACCACCAACGAGGGCTATCCGTAATAAAATATAACAGATAACTCTTGTTATATAAATTAAATATTGAATAAGAAAAATAGGTAAGAGTTTGAGCTTTCCAAAAATGTACGCATTCATGGAATTGAACATGTTTTACACTGTGAAAAATCACTGGGAATCTTATATTACGGATAACCCTCGTACGTTGTTAGATATTGAGTATGATTTTGTATATTAGGTTTCATTGACATGGAAATAAATATGTGTTACTAGTAAAATATAATGGGGGAGTGACATGACCTCAAATGCAAGGAAAATCTCCTAAAATACGTCACAAAAAGCAACTTGCGGTGTTTGGGACATTCGCTTCACTTTCAGCTCTACAAAATAATGAGACCTGACAAAGAAGTTGAGAGCTTCCAACAAGAGAGGTCTGATTATATAGAACATCGTCATTAGTATAACGTATAAGAAGAACTTATATTATAATCAAGCTACCCTTAACCAAAATCGTTAATAACGAATAATGATAAATACACTCGTATTATTTCATAATAATAAAATACATTATATTAAACCTTTCGTTACGGCTCGGTGGAAAACAAATTATACTGTCAATACGGCGAGAGTTTTTTAAGCCATTTTTTTTCCTTAAAACTATTATTTGATGCATCAATGTACTTATCTAAACTATTTTAATATTTCAAATTGGTTCTTGTATCCTTTAGCTATCAGATGATGCATAAAAAAGTATTATGTTTAACAAACTTTAATTATATAACTCCATACATGTGGTGGCATTGACACATGTGGCGTACAAAATAATTGCTCCTGGGACGAAACTTAACGTCATTTATTTACATGCTTTACAGATTCCTGTAAATAATACATGTTGTGTGATAAAGGGAATGACTGCAGTTCCAAGTTTCTACTATGAGTACTGAAAGTAGCAAAACGATATATCACGGCTACCGAAGTCAACGGTAGGGGAATCTTGGATGACATATATTGGCTCCCGATGCAAAAGGGTTAACGCTGTTATCTGGGACTCTATATATCACCTGCATCGTCCTCATTCTTCTGTACAGCTGTGTCTTGTAATCTCACCAAAAGCCAATGGAGTCGTGTAATAAGATTCGAAAACAGATGCCTGCGTATAATATTGAGAGTTCGATGGTTTGACTTGTGAGAAATGTCAAGATGAGACAACGGACAAGGCTGTATTTCATACTATTGTCGGTCAAAAGGTGTACCTGGCTGGGAAAGTACTACGCCGCAGGAGAGCATTAACTTCAGCTGCCTTTTCTTCAAGCCCCCTAGGCTCTACGTATTTTAGCTGAGTTTTTTTTAACATCTTGGTTATTTTCTCATTATTTTTGTGATATTATATATATATATATATTACTTGCAATAATTTTGAGATCAATTTCAAATATTTCTTAATTTATAGTACGATTATATGTATAGTCTATTTTATATCTTGCAGTTGAATCACGTCTCAGAAGATGGATTTGTAATATCTGTAATACTCTCAAAATAATAGTAGAATATTGGATATTAAATATGTAATAGAAACGGAGGAAATTGCCTGAAGGTATCAATCAATACATTGTTATCAGTGGTACGGGAATATTTATAATTCCCGGAAACCATTCCTGAAAAGATGAATATTTTGTGTCGAGGTATCAAGCAAACCTCAGCGCTTTCAGCTTTTTATCAGTGTAATATCTTATATGTACTATGAATTAAGGTGTCTCTTATTTTCCAAAAAATCCCTAATTTTGATCATTAAATTCACAAATACTTTCACAAAAATCTCTCAAACCTGTGCCGATGCATATGCATCCAAATAAAACTCTATACAAATTAGGTGAAAAAAACGGTTCTCAGCTTTCTGCAATATCTTCCCAATACACTTGCTAAACTTTTTTTCGAAAATTTAAATACAATTAAAAGTATTTTTAATGTATTATCTAAGGCACATAGCCACACCATAAATTTGCAGCTTCAAAGCATTAGTCAATTATTTAAGCTTGCAATGTTTTTTCGCACGAATTTTAAATACAAAGTCTACAAATTATTGCTGTTTTTGTATATTTTTAGTAAGCTGTGCATTCTTTCAAAATCATAATGTATTAAAAAAAAAACTATTAGACGCTTATCTCATTGGCATCATAATTTCGTAACGTTAAGGTTATCAACTGACAATACTTGGTGAAACTGTATTTTTATATTGGTATAATAATTTTAATAACAAAATAAAAAAATTAAAAATTATATGAATAAGTGATTACATGTTGTGGACTCCCCAGACTCCATCTTTAATAATATAACAATAATACAACAACAATATAATTGATAATATTATAACAACAATATTATTGAAGATCGACCCTAGTGAGTCTAAAACACGTAATCACTCAAAAATAAATGTAAAATGAAAACTAAATATTTTTATAAAATTTCATAATTTTTAAATTAAAATTAATATAAAATTATAATTATCTGAGGCACCTATCCTGTCACCATGTAAAATAATTATTATCAGTTCGATTATTGATATCTCCAATCTGTTATTAAAGTATGCAGATCTTTGATGCATTCCCCATTAGCACACGTTTTAGCATTTCAATACATGATTCAGAACTCTGGTCTAGCTATCCTAAACGAGAGTGGGAGAAGCTCAAAGTTGCGTATAATAATTCGTATCGCCAACTTATGCAACTCCCTAGAATTTGTAGCGCATCTGACATGTTTGCGGAGGGCGGAGTCCATTCATTCCCAGCATTATTGCGACACCGTGTTGCCGGCTTCTGGAGCAGGATAAGGAGGTCCAACAACACCATCATCCTGGCTGCTTCTGAATGGCTCAACTCCTCCCTGAGCCATCGCTGGATGGAGATGGTGCAGCGACCACCATGAAATATGAAATATTATTTTATATCTATATTTATATGTTTTTATTTTATATCTATATGTTCAATGTTATGTATCTAAAAATATGGCAGATTAGGTATTGCACAACCCACCCATTCCTCCTGGAATAAAAGCATTATTATTATTATTATTATTAGTACAAAGTTTCGATTGTAACGAACTTAATTAAATATACGAAAACAAGAACACCCTACACACTGTTCATACAAGTTTGTTACGAGTTCATACACTATATCAAATTTCATTCTAAGATACGAAGCTAATAACATGTTAAGGTTATATTGAATATTTGAAACAAAAATATAGTCAGATTAAATTTAGGATGTACTTAAACTAAAAGGCTTACGTTTATTCTGCAGGTAAAATTATCAAATACGTAGATAAGGCATTTTACTTTTTTTTGTTTGTTTTGTTGTTGTTGTTACCAAAGAATAAAAATAGTAAAGAAATATCTTGATATTATAAGCCGATATTTTTTTGTAACCAAATATTGATGGGATATGAAGAGAAAAATATATTTATACACAGGAAATGCTGCTATATGTAGCAATAAATTATTTTATTTTATTTAAGATCATTTCACACAAATTTTATTGCCGTTCGCCTCGTACTGTTTTAAAAGAATAACAATATTCTAGCTAAGTTTGAGTAAAAACATAAGCGCCGGTGGTCCTAGCTCAATGGTCAAAGCGTTTGCTTTGTAGACCAAAGGTCGTGGGTTCGATCCCCGACGGATATTAAAAAAAAATAATTTATTTATTCGATTTCTGAGCTCTAAAATACCCCGGTTGGTGTGAATTTGATCCATAACCCGTAACATATCAGTCATAGCCTATACATAAAAATTGGTGGTAGACGAAAGTCGTCCCGTGAAGACCACCCATTCGTAGTGAATTCCTGTAATAATAAAGGATGATGCGTGAACCTCGGGCAGTAGTCTATGACGTTGGCGGATCAACACTCCACATGCAGCGTTTAACCATATACACCATCGTACACAACACAAGCGTCATAGAATTCAACAGATGAGACTTCAGAAATTACTATCATCGTCTGTCGGTATTCTCCTGTATGTGTTTACATAAAAATAAAAAATAAATAAAAAATAAATAAACACATTTGTTACGTTTCTTTGTCTTTGGAGCTAACAACAACTTCATGATATTTTATTATACAAGTACGTAGTCCAATCTGAACATAATGTCATAAATGTCAACGTATATTCCCATTGTATATATCTGACTATAAAAAATATTTGTCACAGCTTATGATACAAATAATAAGTGGAGAAAATTTCATGAAACGCCATATTAATAATAATTTTTCACATAATTCATCATCAGCCTGTATCCGTCCACTGTTGAACGTAATCCTGCCGCATGAGTCTCCATCCTCTTCGATCCTCTGCCTTCCGCATTCAGATTACACCAGGTCACTCTAACTATTCTTCTTATATCCTCAGTCCATCTTGTAGGGGGTCGGCCAATGCTTCGTTTGCCAGTTCTTGGGCGCAATTCCAATACTTTTCTTCCCCATCGACCGTTGTCTCTTCGACAGATATGTCTTGCCCATTGTCACTTGAGTGTGCCTATTTGTTGGGTTGCATCCACTACTTGAGTCCTTCTGCGTATTTCCTCGTTTCGGATTCTATCTTTTAGCGACATAGACCTCTCCATAGCACGCTGGTTGACCTTTATTTTATAGGCAAGACATGCTGTTAGACTTTACGTCTCTGCGCCATAAGTTAATACAGGGAGGATGCATTGGTTACCACTTTAGTTTTAAGGCATTGCGGAATTTTCGCTTTAAAAATATACTTTAATTTTCCAAATGCTGCCTATCCCTGTTGTATACGCCTGTTGATTTCTTTGAGAAGTTACTTCGTCCTAGTTGTATTACTGATTCCAGATAGGAATAGACGTTTACAACCTCTATTTGTGTTGCTCTAATGGAAATAGTATCATAAGTCTGGGAAATATTACTATTTATTTTTAAATATATTGTATATAAATCATTAAATAGTTGCTTAAGTTACTTTTTAATTTTATAATAGTGGCTTAAATAATAATATTATTAAATAAAATAAACTGATTGAATCTCAATAAATATACAACAATCACCATCTATAAATAATTCGTAACAAAACGTGTTAATTTCTCGACTCAGTGAGCGGAGCAGTGTCTGAAGGTCTACGCTGAGTAAAGAATGAAAATGGATTGTTTAATACTTCAACACCGACTTCGGACCGAAATATGCAAGACGAGGACACAAATGAAAGGCTGGCAGTTTTACAGCGGACCGACTGAATGTGACTGAGGCGTGGAGCAGACCTGTCACACCTTCTGGAGTGTGCGATGTGTCCGAGTAGCTGCACCCAGGGAGACCTGATGATGGCCGGGAGTAACGCCATCGACGTCGCCCACTTCTAGGCAGACAGGATCTGACCCTGTTGTTTCCGACACGATTATATTTTAATTTTTATATATTTATTTTAATGAACCGCAGTTGCAAGGATGATATATATTCTTTAATGTACTTTTAATTTAACAATAGAATGTTAAGCTAATAATAGTTATGTAAATAAATAATTGGGCTTATATTACAAAAACTAAAACGTGATTTTTTATGTATGGTACATATTTTTTACTGTGTTAAAAATGGTTTCATAAAAAAAGCTTGGTTTTTTCACATGGTTTTCGAAATCATTACTGTAAAATGACTCCCTGGAGTGAGAGCCGAGCTTTGCTATTAATACATTTCTGAAGAAAGTAATCCGACAAGGTCCATAGTTTTCGTGTTTCGTTGCTTAAAGTTTTCGTTCCGTTGTTTCCTACAACATTTTTAAAATACTCAGTTTTCAGGATATCTGAAACATTGCTATTTTTATTTTTGAACTTAAATTTTTTAAATTTAATAAAACCTAAATATAGATAAGCAAAATACTGTTCGAACAATTTTTTTGTTTTTTTTATAATTATGTTGTTAAATTTTTAATTTAATTTATATAATGCGAAATGCATATTTGCAGTGTGATCATTATTCGTAGATTAAGAGACAGGAATACTAAATTCATTTCTGTACGACGCGTAATACTTTGTTTTTGTATATAATAATGTTATAATCTTGGTATATTTGCTAGAGCGACAATTCGAAAAGCAAAAAAATCTCACCCTATGTGGCCAAATATATTTTAGAAATGCGTGTTTTACCTATTGAACTTCTATGTCAAAACGTACTTGACATTAGTTTTTTTCCACCGTCTCCTTTGTCAAGTATGTCTTGACTTTTTTTCACAGGCAGTTTTTTTTAAGTGTAAATAGCTGTCCTGGTGTTTTTTAAAGCAATTGAATGTTCTATAAATATGAATGTGACGGATACTGATTCTGAAAAAGAGGAATTTCCAAGAAATCCAGTACAGCGGCTGGTCATGCGGATTCCAAGTGACAATAAAGAGGATAATGCTATCTATCTCAAAGTCAGATGTTCTGATTTCTTCGTGGAAAGATGTAACAGATAATGTGAACTATCAACCGACCATATTTTTTTCAACTTGCACAACATCTCAAGGCTCGAAAACTCCATCCACACACAAGACTCCTCTTCAGTTTTTTGGAATTGTTTTGGAACAGATAGAAGTACGGACTTGAGCAAAGGAACACGAAAAGTCAGCAATTTTCTTGACAACCTAAAAAATAAATTTTTAGAAAATCATGTCTAAAATTTAAAAATTTAGGACTTCATCCTAGAGATTCCATTCAAAAATAGTATACATTTAATTAATTTAAAAATTATAATAGTGCATATGACAATAAAGACCTTAAATAAAAAACCCTACTTTTTTTTATTTCTGACAACCCGTTTTTTTCATTCTGTAGCATAGATATTATTATTTAACAAACTCACTCAAAATAGCTTGGAGTTGGTGGAAACTTTAAAAAAAAAGATTGGAGCCCAAAAGGATGTGATGTTAGAATGTGATGTGACGTGAAGGTAATGTTTGAAATACTGTATTTCTATTCAAAATTACCAGAATCTGAAAACGATGAATCTATAGATCCCAGTATTTAATCTATGTACATTTAATGTTGCCAATCCAATCCAATATAAACCGAACCAGTGTTATGAAATCAATCACCATTATCAGCCTGTTTAAGAAGCAAGAAAACATAAATAACTACAGAAAAATGTCATACTCTTTATATGAAATATTAGTAAATTAATGTTAAAGCACGATGTTGGGATGCAATGCGTTAAACAAAACCTTTTAATATTTAACACTTTCTCTAATATTCAGAACACAAAAGATTAATTTATATATCCCAGGAGTATACTGTAACAAACGACAAAGAGAGAATAATTCATTTTTGGTATATTTTTCTTTGATTTAAGAGTACGTTTTTTGAAAGGCATGCTATACAAAAAAAATTATCTGCAAAATATACCTTATTTGAACATGGTTACTCTCCTGCAGCATTCTCAAAGTATGTTACAGCAAAAATTAACTTTACATCTTCTTTGCTCTTTCATAGCATTTGTACCTCAAAAAGTCAAACTATCGTACCCTGTATAATTACTACACCTGGTCAAAAAGCATCTTTTATATGTAGTTATTAGAAAATGCCTCTACATGTCAGTCATTGCCACTGTCCATGCCTTGTCCCAGGACCACTCTTAACCAAAAAGTCTACTCAAAAAATACGAGCTTAGTTCTCGAAGACTTCCAAGGCAACTGTGTAGTATTGGAGGCATTTTTTTTCGGTGATTTGCTATACGTTATTTTTATTTAGATTTTGGATGATAATCTCGACGATGCTAGCTTCCTCACATCAAAAATTAACTTCAGCGATAATGAAAATAAAGTTGTGGTATTTTTTCACATAAAGGTACATCCAAGATGGGAAAACACAATGCCTTATAAGAAAATATAGTGAAATACCTGTTCTTACACATTCATTCTTCTTGATATTGTGGCTTTTGGGCTTAGCCGTGTGTGATGAACTTGTTTCAACCAATATTTCGACCGCCATTGCAACTAAATAAATCATCAATCCTGAAGAAGACCCCTGATTGCAGGGGTCTTCTTCAGGGGCAGGCGGTTGAAATATTGGTTGAAGGAAGTTCGCCACACACGGCTAAACCTAAAAGAAACAATATCAAATCTGGCCGTGAAAACCTAAGAAGTTATTCATTCTTCTTCTTTGTGGTGCTATTCACAACCTTGGGATTCTCAATTGGATTATTAATTTATTTTCATATCTTTAATATTTATTTAATATTATTTATGTGCAATGGATCTTTTTTTAGTATTCTAATAATTTATTTCTACCTATGTTTTCATGTATTTGTGTGTTTTTTATGTAAACATTTGTTACTTTAATAATTAAATGATTAAAAAATTACAAAATAAAAATGAAGTACGGTCAATATTAAAATAAAAGACCGAATGTCAAAACATATCGTCAAAAAATAAAAAATAGGTGGAATAATTTCTAAAAAAATGTGCCATTTTTCAAAAATTGTTTGCTTGCATACACATTTAGTAAAACAAAAAATTGTGTCAAAATATTCAACAAACATGTAATCTTTTTTTGGGATTTAAGAAAAAACGCGGCCATCTGTGTGTCACATGTTTAAAAAGCCGGAAAATTCCATGAAATTAAACTAAAAAATGTAATTATTGACAATGCTATTGCTGTACTTGGCAACTGGAATTGCTAGTATTGATATGTCATGTTGGTAAGTGTGGAGCACCGAACGGTACGTCTCGATATGTAAATACGGCGGCAGTGGGTATCTTGTGTCCTCGGTCGAGTTGATCAACTAATGCAGCGGTACGTCCCCAATGATTGGCGGTAAGGGAACCGGTCAAAAGAACGAATCCAACATTCAGGACCGCAATCAGCTGAATTAAAATAGTACACCAATTGTGTGTATTATAATGTTCAGAATCGAAAAGAAAATAAAAATATTATCAAGTATATTTTTTAATTCTTTATCACTTGTTTATCATGACTTGAGCCCTTTTTCTTGGTGGAATACAAATTATACTGTCAATACGGCGTGAATTTTTCAAACCATTTGTTTACTTAAAACTAGTATTTGAAGCATAAATGTACTTATGTGACCTATTTTCATATAAAACATTGTTTTTTTTATCACTTAGATATCATATGATGCATAAAAAACTATAACATTAAGCAAACGTTCAATATGTAACTCCATACATGTAATGGTATTCACACATGTGGTTTACAGAAAAATAGCTCCTGTGACGAAACCTAACGATATTTATTTACATGCTTTACAGATTCCTGTAAAGAATACATGTAGGTTGATAAAGGGAATGACTGCACTTCCAATTTCCAACCGTAGATGTCACAATGAGTACTGAAAGTAGCAAAACGATGTTAATGGTCGGGGAATGTTCGATGGCATATGCCGACAAGCGATGCGAAAGGGTTAAGACTTATAAAGTGCCGAAAAATAAATAGAAATAGTTGTAGTTTTTAGTATATAATAATTATATCATACTAATAAATACTAACAACATTAATTCGCTATATTATCAAAATTCGATCTTATAATCGGTTAATACCGTACTTGGATGGGTCACAGCCTGATTTCCACCCTCTGGTGGAAGGATTAAGTGTCCTAAACTTCAGAAGAGTTGGGTTATTTTCCAATATCCTTAAAATATTTCGAATAACGAATCAATCTAAATATGCTCGACCCTTGAGGTCGTTGGGAACAATATATGTAGGTGAACTTTCAAGTGAAGAGATGTGTTGAGGCAATGCGTGCCAAATAGCAACTGACAAAATTTAGTTTGTTTATATAGAAAGGAAGATCGTTAATATGTTTATTTTTTTATTTAATACATTGTTTTTAAGTTTTAAGTTCTATTTAATTCTAGTCACTGAAACTACCTAACTCAGGTGTTTTTTCGGTTTAGATTTGTAGTTAATCTTCTTCGTAGTATCAATCTCGTGGATTGGTTTGCAGCAACAAAATCTTGCATCTAGATCTCCACTCCTCTCGATCCTCTGCAGTCCTCTTCAGCTCGGCATTAGAGCTACAACTCATGTCCTCGAACACTTGCTGCAAATACTTTCGTCTAGGGCGCCCTCTGAAGTTTCTACCATCAACCATCCCTTCCACAATGTAGTGAAGAAGACCATCGTGGCGCATGATGTGACCGATCCATCGGGCTTGCCTCTCAGAGATGGTTCTTGGCTAAGTAAAATAAGTGAATTGATCGTATTGTAATAAATATTATAAGAAAAACATACAGAAATATTTTAAGAAGAACATAAATAGTAAACGTTTTTTCGCTTTATTTTACATATAAATAAAATTAACAGTATATATAAGCTCTCTTAATAATAATGCTGAAGAAAGACACTCTACAAGTATAAGAAAATAATTTCCACATATATATGATTTATCAACTTCATTTTTTCCGGTTTTCGCTCCTTAGCAGAAACATATTCCACCATTAATTGCCTCAATTTGTGGAAGCAATTAACGGCAATTAACGATAAACATATGTTTCAGCTATGTATAGGATTTGTAAAAAATAATACGCTGAACTCGAAGAGGTAGAACTGACTTAAAACTAGGGTAAGACGATAACGACTAACGACTAACAAAATAAATATTAGGATGTCGATTTGTGAAGATTGTATACTCAAACGAAAAAAGAAGAAGATTATACTATTCATACAGTGAGACACCGCTTAACGCTGTTTCGTTTAGCGTTCTTTCGGTTTAGCGCTCTTTTATTTCAAGCAAGGGATTCCCCGAAATTGTGCGCAGATAGATTTAAGTAGGAGCGAAGATATCGGACACTGTCGATATGGATGAAAATGTGGAATTAGCGCAAAAAAAATAGGTTTTGATAAGGTAAATGTGGAACGTATCCCCCGCGTCAAGCGGGGTCTTACTGTTTTTTAAAAAAATGTGATAATGACATTATAAAACACATGTTAAACACGTTAAAATATAAGATTCTATCACATTTATCTTGAAAGTTTATTATGAATATTTTCCACGACTAGTTAGCTTGAACCGGCCCTGATATTAACGAAGTTGTTTGAAAAATGCGAATCCATAAATATAACTATGTAGCCTACTTATGTTTCAGTCGACGACGAATCTATGCGCGAGTAGTCCTAAATGTATTCATGAAAAAAATACTGAAAAAAAATCTGTGCTGAATTATACCATTAAGTGAATTAACGTAATAATTTAAGGGTGATTTTTTTAGTGAAAAATTATAATGTTTTTTTTAATTACTTGATTAATGTTACGTTGAAATACAATTGACATGTTATAATGCATTTAATGAACTGTAAAGTTAAAATATTGAAAAAATAGTTTACATAATAAATTATTAGTTGTTGTGCAGAAAACAAAATAACATTTTTGTGCCGGAGCAGCAGTATTTTAAAGGATGGATTTTTTTATGAGCAATGTAAGTTTATTTTTTATTATTTAATTTATTTCTATTGTATTTTTCTCGGCTAAAGCCTCTACGCAGCCTGGTTGTTTAAAAAATAGCTTTTTAGACGTAAATGATGTATCCTACCTAGATCTTTCAAAAATCTTGGACTTACATTTGATAACTGTCACATAACTGTCACATGCATCGATAAACATGGAACGAAAATAGTTGAGTACCTTGGGTGTCTTTTAATGCGATAGATACGTTCCACGGGAGTCGCATAAAAAAGACTTGAACTACATGCAATACTGGGGGAAAGGTTTCATTATTTTTAAAAACCTCATAACTTCAAATCAATATAGATAGAATGTACCGAAAATCGCATAAAAAAAGTTAATAAAAAAATCATAAAATCAAACACACTATATATATTTATCTTAATGGTACAAATGATTGTTATCAGTCAGCATACACACATTTATGAACATTATATATCAGAAGTATCATTACTCAAAGATAACAATCAGCATGATGTATGAACCCAGATCACTTTCATCACAATCATACTTTAACGATTGTAACCTGCAGTAGTCTAAATTGTAGATTTTAAATGCGAATTCGTAAAAAAAGACTTAAACTACATACTAAAAAAAGGGGTGTATTCCATTACATTTGAAAATCGCATAACTTATTATAAATATAAAAAGATCCGCATAAAATAGACCCAATCGTATTTATTAAATTTAACTTCTAGTTTTTGGCAATGATAACAGACCATTTCTGTACCAAAATATATTGGGTTGTTCGAAAAATAATTGAGAATAGGCCTAGAAAGGATTCAATTGTATATTATATATGGATGCCTGAAATTGAGAATGTTTCCATGCGAATCTCCTGGTAAATAGGTGTTCTTGGAGAAACTGATAATCTGAGCTTACACAACTGTGAAACAACAATTTGCGACGTACATATGCCCTAAATATGGAGCGGATGTAAAAAAAATGAGAAACACAACTTTTTCGTAATTCAAATCTCAGAGATTAGTTTGTAAAAAAATCCACAATCATCGTCAGCCCGTGGCCGTGCACTGTTGAACGTAGGCCTCCCGCATGAGTCTCCGTCCTCTTTGATTCTCCACCTTCTGCATCCAGGCCACTCCCGTTATTCTTCTGATGTCGTCAGTCCGTTTTGCAGGGGCTCGGCTTCACCAAATTCCACAAAATCTTTCTTCAATAAATGTTCGTTAGATCTTCTACAGTTGTCTTTGGAAGTTCGAGTCAACTTTAAGAGGTAGTTCTTAACCCTTTCGTTACGGCTTAGTGGAATAAAAACATTAAAACTAGTATTTGAACAATAAATGTATGTAATGCTATCAGATGCATAAAAATTTAACGAATGTTCATTATGTTACTTCATACATGTGGTGGCATTGACACGTGTGGTTTACAGAAAAATTTGCTCCTGTGACGAAAATTAAAGTTATTTATGTACACGCTTTACAGATTCCTATAAAGAATACATGTAGGTCGATAAAGGGAATGACTGCATTCCAATTTCCTACCTAATGAGTACTAAAAGTAGCAGAACAATATATATCGCGTCAACCGATGTCAATGGTCGGGGAATCTTTGACGGCATATGCCGACAACCGATGCGAAAGGGTTAAGACAATAATCTTCATCATCAAGTAGCGTACGTCCTTTGGAATGTCGAAGTGTGACTAATGTACCGACACGCTCCCACTGCCATTAATTAAAATATGTTGAATGTCACATAACGAGAAAACCCAATTCCGGTTCCGTCTGCATATCTAGGTCACCTATAGGCCATGCTGCCCGGTGGGTCACGCATGCGCTGTGGTCAATCGAATGAATATTAACAATTATTTTTCAGTTTTATTTAATACATTATGTGACTGCTGCTTGGAGAAATACGTATACATAAACCAATACGCATATCGTATACTAACTAGTCCATTATACGAGCATATCGCGCATCACCCATTTATTACCACTATCGTTTACGCAACCGGTGGAGACCAGTGCACTCTATCACGTTCGGCCAGGGTGACCGCTGCATGCGGGAAACGTGTGTAATATTTGTGCTTGTGTGTGGGTTGCGAATATTGCAAGCGTATATTTATATGTTTCTTGAGGAAACACAGATGCCGGAAGAGCATTCCAAAGTTTACTGGTGGCATTTAGGAAGACACTTTGAAAACTGCCAGTTCTTGATCGACACTCTTTGATCGTGTATGGATGTTCAGCAAGTGTAAGACGAGCTTGTTGGTTGTGAGTGGATGCAGGAGGAATTAATTCTTTAAGTTCCGAAAAGTAGCGACCGTGGTAATAACGGTAGAAAAGACTAAGTGAACCAATCTAACGCAAGTGTTACGTTGATTTCAGGTGAGACGTAAGAGTGTTATTGTTTATCAAATGAATAGCTCTTCAATAAACTTAGTTAATTCAAATCCTAGGATATTCTGTTTGGTTAGCAAACGCTTTCACCACTATGCTATACCCACCGGCTAAATAGTGACTCAATAGACTAATATCTGTCCTGTTAAAATATTACATTATTTGGAAAAAATATGTGAGAATTTTTTGATTCTAGGTGTATATTTTTTACGTTTTTTATAACAATTGTGTGATTTCAAAGCAAGCAAACGTTGTACCTAACATAATCTCGTACGAGTACGTCTGAAGTTTGCTGTTAAGGTTGTGAATTTTAAGAGGTTCACCCGTTATTTTTTTTAAGCTGCTGAATACAAATTCGACGATGTTATTTAGTATTTTTTTCCCACGGTTAACATTCCGTGATCATTATTTTTAATTACGACTGTTATACTTGATAAAAAAAACTAGAATAATAACAATAATATAAAAATAATTATTTTACGAAAATAGAGTGCGAATTTACTGCCTATATTATATATGCCGATGAAGATTTACGCAGATAAAAACAAAGAAGATAGATGAAAAGTCACCACCATCAGCCTGTATCCATCCACTTTTGAACGTTAGCCTCCCGCATTGGTCCCTTTTTCGATCCTATGTCCTCTACATCCAGGCTACTCCCGCTATTTTTCTGATGTCTTCAGTCTATCCACTGCACCACTTGTTCTCCATCGATCGTCATTTCTTTGACATATTGAGATTTTTTTTTTAAATGTGCGTATTCCAAAATTAACTGCATATACCTATATATATACATATATATAGTCCGTGGATAGAATTTCCTTGTCATTGATTGATAACAGAAATGTCTTATAAGATTTTAATTGCAATTCATTTTTATGTATATGAGTTGTTGACATATAATCCGTTAGTAAATCTCTAGTCCATATTGTTTTATTGTTTAGTTGTAGAGCATTTATATAAAAACAAATTAAATATATGCCTACACAGTGAAACCTCTATATATCGTTCTTCGAATAATCGTTTTCCCGGATTTGTCCTTTATTTACTCTACTCCAAATTAATTTTATACAAAAATGAATCCCACATTCATTCTTTTCCCACACTCATCAATTATTTTATTAGGTCCATTTAAGAACGATAGATAGAGGTTGCACTGTATCATTTGAGTAAATAAAGGCAAATTATAAATAAATTCCACGACAAATAACGCAATCAATTTAATTTCTCAACATACCGTTGACATGATGTCACTATTAATTTTAATTACATTTGGGTTAATTGTAAAATCTTACTACAAATCGCCGATAAAAAACTATTATATATTAAAAAGGAATAAAAACTTTAAGATCTAATGCTACTATAGACAACATATTCGATTAAATTTTTATCGTTTTAACTGTTAATTGGCGCGTTTTTTTTTTACTAAAATAACTTACAAATAGTTATAAAACTGACTCGTAAATATTCACATGAATTAATTATTTTAATTTTATTATTTTGATATTCTTTAGATCAATTGCCTTTAAATAGTAGTGACAAATATTTTTAACTTAATTTTGTATTATTTATTTTTTAGTAATAAAGCTTAAATGATCATACTAATATTAAAAAAAATATAAGCCTATAAGTAAAAAGTAATTGACCTATAGCCCGATACCTACTGTAGTAATTGACATATAGCCTTTTATGTACTTATTTTTTTTTTGTAGGCACATATAGGAGAATACCAATGGTGATAGTGATTCTAAAGTCTCATCTGTAGAATTCTATAACGCGTATATATTCTGCATATGGCTAAGCGCTGCATGTAGAGTGTTGATCCGCTAACATTATACACTACAGCCCGAAATCCTAAAAATACAGAAAGAAATTCACAATGAATGGGTGGTCTTCACGGGACGACTTGCGTCTACCAACAATTTTGATTAATAGGCTATGGCTGGATTTTTACGGATGAGGGACCAACCTATTTTAGAGCTCAGAAATCGATAAAAATCATTTTTCCTTTTTTAATCTCCGTCGGGAATCGTACCCACGTCCTTCGCTTTGCTAAGCAAACGCTTTAATCACTACCCGCCGTCTATACATAATATCCGTCCGTCCATAGATAACTCTGGCCCTTCTCCTTCTCTCTCCCCTCCACTTCTATCGCTACCATTGATTAGCTGTTTTGTATTTATGTTTAGTTTTAAGTTAGTCCTGAAGAAGTTGCGATGTCACCGAAATCGTAAGACGAATAAATAATCAAAACTCAGTAGTTTTACAAACTTTATTTATTTATTTAATTTATTTATTATAGAACAGAAGTTCCATGAAAAAAGTTACAGAACATAGAATATACAATACATACATACAAAAGATTATAAGCAGATACAAAATAACATAAAAGAATAAGAAGATGACACATGTCAATGTCTAAAGATCTAGGAGAACAATACCATCGACAAAAGAGGAAAAGGATTTAAGAATTAAACAAGATTTATCATTTTATTCTTTAATTATGACAAACCACAAAGTTTATTCGTTCTAAGAATATTTAAAATAATTCATTAATTATATTTATATACTATCAAGGGCGCATTTTTTCTCTGTATAAAAAACAAGATTAACTTTATGAATAAACTAACATCATTGATTTTACAAAGAGTGTAAGTTGGTTTTTGAAATATAATATATGCTAATTAAGATTATTTAGTTTTAACCACTTTATACGGCTTAAAAACATAAAAAGCTAAAAAGTATTTAGTATTGACATAGTCTGGTGACCAATTTAATAAATTACTAGGGGTCACCTAGAATTTATAATGAATTAATTAGTATTTCTTATTTAAAGTATTTGATGTTATTTCAAAAACGTTTCAAATGATTTATTTCACTTAATTATTTAAGTACTCATTTAATGAAAGAGTCACAATTACTTAAATAAAAATTATATAATATAATTATGAAATATTTATTACTGAAGCATTTTTCAATGTTTTTTAGAAATATATTTATTATTTCACATCGCTAATATTTGGATATTGAAAAATGTAAAATTTGATTTGCTACAAACACAATAAAAAAATGATTTTTATAAAACACGTATTTAGACATGAACAACGTAAATAATAACTATATGCATAAGATTAACTAGTTATTAAGTTTTTTTTAATTATTTTAACTTTTGAGAGACCTTTTTTAAAAACAAATCATATAAAAAAGTATTTTTCCCAATACTTACCATCCACCTTATTTAAATCAATTAGTCATACAATATTGCTATCACACATTTCTGTCAGCTGCTATCTATGCTATGTCCCAAGACATCCTTCCATCCGGAGGCCAACTTATTAACATACATCGAAACAGACTTGAAGAGAATGCTGCTGTAGTGTCATATGCTTATTTGGATGTTTTACTAATCACCATTCGTAAAGAGATAGTGTGATTAAGAACCCTGATGCTCCCGAGGAATAGACCATTTGTTTCTAAAAGGCGGCTCAACGCAGCTGACCACAAGCGGTGATCCATGCATGTTTTGATCTGATGAGAACTGTGTTTAGAATGTTATTTATTTATTTAACAGAACCGCAGTTCCAAAGTACATAGAATAATAAAGAAAAAGATACATAGAGTATACATAAACATACAATACATATAAATGAGAATAAAAAATAAAAAAGCATAAAAGAAGAAGAAGGTGACACGTGTCAAAGATCGCAGAGATGTAGGAGAACAATACCATCGACAAAAGAGGAAAAGGATGTAAGAAAAGGATCGAGGTGTGCTGGTTGGCCATTTAGGAGCGCCATTGACGTTGTACTAAATTGAGTGCTCGAACCTTCACAAGTATCAACTGGGATTAAAAACAATGGATGGCTACGAGCACGGGTGTATTTATCTGGAATGTAGAAGTTAAAACATTCAAGATTTTTTTTTTTTTAACGAATCTTAAGAAAGCATACCTAAAAGAAAAAGAGGATTGTTACCGTATACAGTCGATTCCGCTTAATTGGGACACCGCTTAATTGGGACAGCCGCTTATTTGGGACAAATCTCAAAGAACGGAAACCAAACCAAGAAACAAATAGTAAATTTATATGTTTAATTGGGACAACATTCCGCTTAATTGGGACAGTAAATTTTAAGCAATGAAGAAAATCAGGATATGTTGCAAGTTCCTATCATTAACTATGAAGTATTTTCAAGTATAGATAACAATTTACCATGTTACGATGATAATGAAGACTGTGAGGATTCAATTGTAGTGTTATTTTATGCAGGAAGGAAATGAAGGGAGCCCTACATCCGCACTGAATATCTGTGCTGATTTTGTAGAAGTGAAATGTTACAAAAACAAAAGACATACTATACTTGACTCATTTTTGTATTGAATTAAATTGTATGTACCTAAAAAATTCATTGTTTAATTTTATGTGTGTATAACTGGTTAATGACCATAGTTTCCAAAACCAAATAAATGAATTAAAAAAAAAGTGAAATTCGCTTAATTGGGACAAAATGACCAAGTCCCGATGTGTCCCAATTCAGCGGAATCGACTGTATATAAAAATAGAGACCTCGGAGAAATTTTGTACATTTTTTTCGAGCATGAGATTGTATTTGGATTTATTGGGATTCCAAACTAAGCTCCCATATTCCAGAACAGATAGAAGAAGTGAAAAATAGAGGGTACGAAAAATTATAGGGTCACGAAATGGACTAGCTTGGCGGGTGATGAACCCAATCTTGTGTTCTATTGTCATTGTTCAAATAGATATAAAGCCTTTTTGTAACTCGTATATATTTATATGTTATAAAGACGCTTAGAGGCTTTTTTTAATATGATCGTCAATAAAACATGTCTTATATATTAAACTAAAATGACTATAACTGATATATTAAATAATAATATATATAAATAAAGATAATTTAACTGAAATGTATTTTGCTTGCTTTGTAATGGTGGTAGGTATGATAGAAAAACTATTATTTGTATATAGTTTATTTACTATTTTTATTTAAAAAAAGGAAAATACTCGAATAATGAATTCGAATGTTTGTTTATCTTTATTGTAATGAAAATACAATGAATCATTCTATTTTCTTTCATCAGGTAGCAGTACGAGTACATTATAATAATTTTATACTTTCTTTTGGGTGAAGCACCTTAAGGTCCAGCAACTTTCTTTTCGAGTTTTTTTTTTACCAAAACCTGTTAAAATATCAGGCTTTCTTTAATGCAGTTTCAGTGGTCCAGTTATCACAAAAGTCGGCCGATTTATTAAATAAGTATCCTGTATTAAAAGCATGTTCCTTCAACTCGATCTTTTCGTATTTTATGGAAGCGCATTTTACTCGGCATTTCTCAGTGCAGGAAAGAACGAGTTTAATTTTTAATTATATTTATTTTTTATCATTAAAATTATTATACATACAAATTCGTAAGAATAAATAGATAGTAGTCCCTTACGATAAGCCTAAGTACTTACATCAAGTTTGATTCTATAGGTAAGGTTAGGTAAACGAGACATCCAGTGCACTAGTAGTCTAGTGAACCAAATATCCTGTGCACCAGGCTTTCAGTGTGCACCACGTCGTTACCGATGTGTCGTTGAACGAATCGTCTGTGAACGCTAGATCGCGACACCCACATTTTTGACCCGTACTGGATTTTTTTATCATCATAAACTAGGTTTAGATCGATTGTAAAACACTTTTATTATTACAAAAACCTTACCAGATGCGCAATTAACATACTTTTAATTAATTGCATCAGATAGCCTGTAGAGGCATAAATAATATACAAACAAATAAACGTACGTACATGTATTCATTATTGCTTATATGGGATTTTTTTTTACTATATCAAGATTATTTTTACAATCATAGTTTTAAATATAAATATAAATATGAGTTTCTCTTTTTAATATTTATAGTGTAAGAATTCATTTTGAAATCCATTTCATGTGTCAATATGACATATTTTACTTACAAATATTACTACATCCTGTTTAAAACACGACTTTTCTATACGGAAGTACAATTTTTTATGTAACTTCATACACAAGTTCATAATATATAATCGTGTCGGAAACAACAGGGTCAGATCATGTCTGCCCAGAAATAGGCGACGTCGATAGCGTTACTCCCGGCCATCATCAGGTCTTCCTGGGTGCAGCTACTTGAACACAGCGCACACTCCAGAAGGTGTCACAGGGTGTGCTCCGCGCCGCAGTCACATTCAGTCGGTCCGCTGCAAGGCTGCCAGGCTTTCCATTTGCATCCTCGTCTTGCATACTCCGGTCTGAAGTCTGTTAAGGGACCTCCATATATTTCACCCCTGGTCATGTTCAGGAGTAAGGTCCTCTTTCGGGGCAATTCAAGTATTCCCCTCAGTTGCCCTTCTCCACATATCCAGCCACAGGGTGGCCTCAGGTATCACCAGTTCCGTTGTCGACTGTAGGAAACTTCTTCTTGATTTGAGCCGTGTGGTTATCTTTTGATTCTCGTACTTATAACAAATAAGTTCATTATAAGTACGAGAATATAAAATAAGCGTGGAAAAAGCGGTCGGGATATGTGGGTGGGGGTCGCCAGTTATTTCAAGAATTTCCAGCATTTTACGGGTCATATCAATAAATCATGCGGGGTATTGATTGGCTACTATACTCATGCGGGAAGCTTACGCTCAACAGTGGGCGGATACGGGCTGATTATGATGATTCTTCTTCGTAGTATCAATCCGGTGGATTGGTTGGCAGCAACAGAATCTTGCATCTCGATCTCCATTACTCTCGGTCCTCCGCAACCCTCTTCAGCTCAGCATAACAGCTACAATTCATGTCCTCGAAAACTTGCTGCAAATACTCCCGTGTAGGGCGCCCTCTACAGTTTCTACCCTCAACCATCCCCTCCACAATATCGTGAAGAAGATCATCGTGGTGCATGATGTGACCAATCCATCGGGCTCGCCTCTCTGAGATGGCTCTTATTAGGTGCCTATCTTCCTCGATTATCCTGAGAACCTCATTGTTCGTGACGTGGTCTCTCCAGGAAATTCCGAAAATTCTTCTGTACGACCACATCTCAAAGGCCTCTAGTCTTTTTTTATCAATTTCAGATAACCACCATGTCTCACAGCCGTACATTAAGATGCTCCAAACAAGTGATGATTATGATCAATAAATCTTTTTTTTCCGAAAAATTCGCATTATTTTCATAATGTATCTGTACAGTGCTAATGACCTGTCTAACTCACATGTCATAGCTTATCATTAAATAAGCAAAAAGCGTAAGAAAACGCGCAAAAAATGTAATACTAGGTTATGAGGCCTGACCGTGATTTTTTGCGGACATTTATTAAACAAGTTTAAATATAAAAGACCAAAGACTGATGACCTTTCTAAGTCTATTGAACAATCACGATTTTTAGAAATATGTTTTTTTTTATGTAAACACTAATCCTCCTCTCTCTCAAAAAGGTGTTATTCCGTCGCGTGAGGGCAGGATGAAGAGCCGGTCAGCAAAAAAAAAAATTCTTTCAGAAGAACATTGATTTTATTTATGTTAAAACTTTACAAGCTTCTGGCCAAGCGGAATGACATGCCGCTGGCCGTAATACGACCTTCTCGATCGTCAACACATAACTGACACGCTCGTCATCGGGCTCTCGACCAGCGCTCCAGAGGCCATGTTTATAACTCTCACATCCGTGAGCGGACTTGATGTATGACAAGCGATCATAAATACGAGACGAAAGATTGTATATCGAGGTTTTCGGTACTTGTCATCAAGGGCTACATCGTGCTGATGTCAACACACACAAGAGCATACCGAAATATCATCATCATCATCATTATCATGTCCGCTCCCCTAACTAGAGCATATAGCATTCACTGACTTCCGCCACAAAGCTCTGTCAGCTGCCATAGTCATCGCCTCATCCTATCTCAGCTCTGTCTATTGTAGTAACTACATTGTATGTATTGTTCCCGAAAGATAAAACTTGTCATTATTTCCATGGTGGTGAATAATCGTCTTAGCGTCATAGAATCTCTGGATTGTGTAAAGCTTACCATGAATATGAATATGATTAAAAATAACATCTGGACTATTGATCCACCAACGTTATAGACCACTGTCCGGAATTCACGCATCGTCCATATTTACAAAAATTCACTTTGTATAGAGGGGGCAGGAAGACTTTATTCGACTAATATTTTTAGTTAATAAGCTATGACTTACATTTACGGATGAGGGATCAAATTCACACCAACAGATATGTATAAATATATTAAAATGTGCATAAAAGACTATGTACTTATCAAAATAAAAATAAACTACATTAGAGTTATTAATTGCATATATTATTCTCGGAGTCCATTCCATGCATAGTTCCCGACAGAATACAAAGACGGCGCTCGGTGGCTTAAATTAAAGGTAGCTGCTGTGTATACTCTTCTAAATAATGTTTATTTTGTTGTGATGGAAGCGTTTGTTCATAAATCGAAATATACGGCTGCATTGACTTTTAGTGAGTTTTGCAGGTGGAAATAATAAAAGGGACAATAAAGGTGCTGTATAGTCGACACTTTGTTTTGATCGAGTAAGGCTGTAGAACTTAAAATACTTTAATAATAAATTTAATTAATTATTATAAGAACCTTAATTTAAAATATTTTATATCAAAATAAAAGAAAATTTACATTTCGTCACGTCTCAAAACCAAGAAGTATCTAATTGGATAGATTATGTACGAGACATAAGACATTCTCGTCTTTGATTATTTAACTTAAGTAGGATGATATTACGTGTCAACCGAGTCCTTTTCGGTATTTACATTTAACATAGAGACATTACAATTGTCTCTCTTTAATGCGTATGTAAATTTTGTCGAGCGAGCGAGATGGATACATTGACGCAGTTTCGTCTGGAAGTGTGAGAAATGTAAAAGTTGACCCAATGACCCGATTCGCAAGTGCTAAGAGCTTTAAGAGGGGCACTCTAAAAAACAATGATTATTTTATTGCACATAATTGTTAAATAATATAATACTTTCTAATGATGTGTAAGAGGTGACGAATTTAGCATTCTTTTAATAGTTTTGTTTTAAGAAACAAGGAAAAAATATGTTTTAATGAAATCCGTCTACAGCTCCAATTACACGAAATGAGGACGTTAAATGTCTTATTTTTCTAATACTTTTTCTTAGGATCGCGTTATATTATTATTTATAATTTTAGATTTTGTTCTTGCGACACGGATAGGAAGCTAGCACACCATCTTTTAAATGGCCTTCCTGAAGGTCGGATAGTGGTATCTTGTCATCTGCTATACTCACTACACTCTTTCAAGATACATTTTTCCAACGTGATTCTTCCAGTTCTCCTTCGTAGTATCAATCCGGTGGATTGGTTTGCAGCAACAGAATCTTGCATCTCGATCTCCACTCCTATCGATCCTCCGCATTCCTCTTCAGCTCAGCATAAGAGCTACAACTCATGTCCTCGAACACTTGCTGCAAATACTCCCGTCTAGGGCGCCTTCTACAGTTTCTACCCTCAACCATCCCCTCCGCAATGTCGTGAAGAAGACCATCGTGGCGCATGATGTGACCGATCCATCGGGCTCGCCTCTCTAAGAAAGTTTTTACTAAAAGCCTTCCTTCAGTCTCGACGTTAAACTTTAGTCACTTATTGAAACATTAATAAAAATGTTCGTAATTTTTTTTTATGATGACATCATGTTTTATTAATGCAGTTTTATGAATGTAAATGGAGATAAAATTTGATGGTCAATTAAAGTAATGCGCTAAATTTAATATATTTTTTAATAAATTCACTTTTTATTTTAGATTTATAAAAAAGTTAATTTTATAAAAAAATTAATTTTGATTCTTAAGGAATACAAAAAAACAACATTTAAAAACATGAAAATAATTAGTTCCACATAAAAACGCAGAATTGTGTTATACCAAAATTAATGGTTCTACTTATAATTAAAATATTCCTGGAATATTTTTAATTAAAGAACTCTCTACTTCGATTAAAAAAATCACATATTTCGCCAAAAGGAAAATTCTGTGTAAAGTAATGTAGTCATTAAAAAATGTTCTTATAAGATCCCACACAAAAATGAATGAATTAATGTTTGTATAATTTTGCTCAATCGTATTTCACTACATCAAAATACGAATGTACGAAAAAAAAAAAATTCGGGAATATTTTCGTAATATTCATTGATATCCTCCTCCCTAAGTTGGTTATCGAATTACTTGTTATTGATTCAAAATTCTCGTTTATTTTTTACCCTTTCGCATCGAATTTCGGCATATGCCGTCATAAGATTCCCCGACCGTTGCCATCGGTTGACGTGATATATCGTATTGCTACTTTCTAAGAATAGTTTTTTAAGCATCATCTGATAGTTAAAAGATACAAGAACCAATATGATATATGAAAATAGACCAGATAAGTACATTTATGCTTCAAATACTAGTCTTATAATTGACAGTTAATCTGTATTCAAACCGAGCGGCAATGAAAGGGTTAATAAAGACTTGCTTTTTAATCGAACCGGTATGGCGTTCGCTATACCGATCGCGAGTCAATTGCCAACTGCCGTAGCACTCTGACATCTAGAGCCCCAAGATAGTCGCGGCAAAAAAGCAAATTAAAGATGACAGTCGCACCATCATGAAATGGAGCAACTGTCATAACAAATAAAATGGCGCATTCAAACGCCGTGTACTTTTATATAATTAAAACTAACATTATTAGGTGTACATATCAGGCGAGTGAACAAAAATAAGATCGTTTTTCGAAGGGAAAAATATTTTCCAAAAAAATCAATATATATAATTACAATTATGAAATTTAACCAAAAAAACATCCATAGAAAACATCGGAAAAAAGTAATATAGTTAGCCTAACGTATGCATAATTATAATATAATTGAAGAAATAACCAATACTTGTAAATCTCTTACCTATTTAAACGACTGTTAGTTTATAGTTTAATCATTATTTGGCAATGGGCAACGCAATGGTCGCTGTGTGGACGGATGGGTGGGACTCGTTGAAGGGGCACTGGGTGCGTCTTCACGTGGGGATCCAGAGGGGATCCGGTGCTCCACTCACTTAGTACAATAATAATAATGTCGTTTATGTGTATATTCCGATTTATATTTTATTTTTTATTCTGTTTAATTTAAATTTTCTAAAAAATGCCCTGCTCGACGTGTCGGTAGTGATGTGTAGCAGTACGCGTATTCAAATATGTATCGGTTGCAATGCGGATCAGTCCAATAATAATAATATGGTGTATGTGTAAATGTTCTTTCAATTCTGCCTAAATTTTTTTTTTCTGTATTTTTGCTAGGAATTATTGTATGTAAAATTTTGTTTATGGCCTGAATAAATAAATTTTATTATTATTATTATTGAAGGTGGATTCCAGGGAGTACGAAACAGGTAATCATTTAAAAATAAATGCGCTATCAAAGCTAAATATTTTTGTTTGTTATTTTGAATTAAAATTATTTTAAAAATATAACTAGTATATTTGTAGAAATTCGTTAATCATTACAACTAAACAATAAAAATGTAAAAAAATAAAGCGTAAGTCAAGCATCCACAGAGTATTAAAACACATGAAATAAATAGTATTGAGTTAATATTAATAAATCAATAAACTATTAAGGATTTCCTCTTGCTTGTTGAATCTGGTGATGGTATTCGGACTGCTTATTTATGCAATCGGTCGCCATACGTTTGTCTCTTTCTCCTCAATGTCAAGGTTGTGCGGAGAGAGCGAGACGGGCGATGTCCGAGACTATCCCAGGTGCACCAAGGCTTTTACACCAATGCTCACTACCTGTTTAGCGATCGTAAACCATTCTATATATATATATTTTAAATTTATATGTATTTTGATTATTATTTATTTATTGATAGAATCAAGTTCCAAGTAATATATAGGTAATACAAAAAATATTCTAATTCTATTTGAATTAAGTTTTTTTTAATGCGTTTTGTTGTCGCTGGGTCAACAAGGTAATCACCAACCGTCCCACTGCTTGTATAATCAGATACACCTAACAACCAGACTGAAGTCGCGAAGCAGCTTTCTGAGATGCACACAACTTCTCACATCCGGCCCTGAAAATGAGAGACTCCAGCTCTGGCAACAAGTCGCATTAGAGGATTTCATTACTCCAAAGGAAGGCCTCCCAACTGGCAAGAGCCTTGACTGGCGGACCTGGAAATCCCTGAACAGACTTAGAACCGGAGTTGGTAGAACAATGGACAACCTCGAGCCGGTGGGGAATTCTTCGGTAGGGAGAGTCACTATTTTGCGACTGTAGGAGATCTGCAGACTCAAGATCCTGCTCCATGTGCCCAACAAGCCGCACATCTCAAAACCTAATGCTTGGCAACACACGGGCTATCGATGTTGTCAGATACTGGGACAAAAATGCCGGCGGTCATAGCTCAATGGTAAAGCGTTTGCTTTGCAAGCCAAAGGTCGTGGGTTCGATCCCCGACGGAGACTAAAAAAAAAAGTCACCTGTAAAATCACCCGTAAAATATAAGTAAAAGTCTATCAATTAAAATTGGTGGTAGACGAAAGTCGTCCCGTGAAGACCACCCATTCATTGTAGATTCCTGTAATAATAAAGGATGATGCGTGAATCTCGGGCTGTAGTCTATGACGTTGGCGGATCAACACTCCACATGCAGCGTTTAGTTATATACACAATGGTAAGCGTCATAGAATTCCACAGATGAGACTTCAAAAAATTACTATCACCATCTGTCGGTATTCTCCTGTATGTATTTACAGAAAAAAAAAAAATTGACGTCCCTGATACAAAGAAGAGGAAGAAGATGTCGTTATATTATTATTTAGATCCTGTTTCTGTGATAAAGAAAGCTATCGCACCATCTTTTATGTGGTCATCTTTCAGGACGAGAGAGACGAATCAGACATTTGAATACAGAACAGAAAAAATCTTCCCATATCTTTTCCATATCTAGCAACCACAAATTGACATTACTTAGTTGTACCACTTTCTATTCCTCGTTCTAAAAACACAACTCTACTTGAAGGTCCACTTGGGAACATATTTGACTTCCAGAGCAGAAGTCCGAGTACTTAAAGTAGGGGTAGCATAGCAGTATTCAAGACTTGAGCTTGTAATCGATAAATATGAATAATATATCAGTTCATTCAATCCTTATACAGCCGTTTACAGAGTCATTCCTTGAGCTTAAGATAACAAACTGAATTTCTTAAGGTAATCAACCTATAGTATCTACTTTCCTTGAGAATAAAGTTTATCACCTCAAATCAAGAAACCTCTCTGCAAACGGTTGTTAAGTTACCGTAAGTGAGGGAAAGAGTCTAAATACGAGTTATATAGTCTTGAACAATTGGCTCGCTGGTCGATAGTTGTTGTTAGTGTTGTAAATGTTAATAGGCTGTTTCACTCTAGCGGGTAATGAACTTGAATGAAATGGAGTGAGATGGAAGTATGCCGATGTGTGTCTTCGAGAACCATCACTTTGTGCAACAACAAATAAGACCACTGCGCCGACAATATAAATAAATTATTTATTATTAATTATTATTTTTATTATAAAAAAAAAAAAAAATCAACTAAAAAGAAGATTACAACTAAAGCAAGATCTCATTTCGTATGTATGTCCCAAAAAATTTAAAGCTTGTAACTTCTTTCAGTTTTATAAAAGTATTTTAGCTTTTTTTAAATCTGCATTATATTTCGTATAAATTATTAAGTCAGCGGTAATTTTCTTGAATTTATAATATTCAACCTAACCTAAATTAACCTAACCTAACGTAATCTTGGAAAGAACCGCTCAATTAAGGAAAGCCTTTTGCCGAAATTATGTTTACTTCCTTTTAAAATTACGCCTTAATTAATTCCCTTATCAGATACATACGAGTGTGATTCGTAAAATAAGTTTCCCACGGCTCTACAGGCCTGAAAAGCGCTGTTATAGTGGATCTCGCGATTATGTAGTATACCTTGGTTCCCCCACTCCAAATGCCTTCCCTAGTGAGCTGCCTGTGGAACTCATTCTTGGCTTGGCAGCCGTAAGTGATGAATTTCCCCCTCACTTCGCCCGCCAGGGTATTATTGTATTCAGGTATGAATGTACCTGATCCCAAGGATTAGATTGGATAAATATTATTTACGAGTACCAGTTTTTATGTACAATATCTTTAAGTAGACAGCATATCGAATCAATAAGCGGATGGTAGACCACACGTTGAACCTGCACCAAGACATTGTTTTAAAGTAAAATGATAAGTTTATCTATTTTTAAAATAATATTTTACCAATGTAGATTTTCACCAAAATAATATGTTACTTAAGATAACAACTTCTTAAGCTTTAAAAATGAAATTTCACATCTAAATTTTCCAAGCATAATTAATCCAGGTGTCATTAAACGCAGCCACAGTGAAGTCATAGTCAATATTATTAAGTAGGCTGAAAAATTAACATGACGCTCGTACTAAAGAACCTACAACTATAATGTAAAAAAAATATATAACTATTTATCACTGTTGAGAAACGTTTCCCACTTTACTTTAAATTGCCTAAAGACAGAAATATTTTACTCGGTTGTATTATTCTGAATGTAACTGCCGCCATTATCCACCCTATATACCTATTACCTTTATTTACTGCTTCGTGTCTGCCTAGAAGTATGGCTGAATGTCAAAAAGCTCGACTTTCATTTTGTAAATACAGTGTTCGTATACCAGCAGCATATAAAATATATTTCCAAAAATACTCTAAATAAGTTCACAAATCTGTATTTATAAAGTTGAATTGCTCTTAAGTGTGCGTAAATAAAAGCCTAACATCATGATAAAAGACAGCCAAAAAAACGCGGGGCTTCAGAATGAACAACGAAGAAATGCAAGCTTTTTCGCTTTCACGTGCATGCTTTTTGTATGAAATTCAAAATTAATTATAGATCGTGCGAGTGAGAAGCAGAATATATTTTATGCATTCATGATGAGTTTTAAGAGAACAAACTATGCTTATATAATGTTTTACTACAGCTTATGCTGTTTATGTTACGACACACTACATGAGAAGTACATTGATTCTTTAAGTAGCAATATAAATCATAAAATTCAAATAAAAATCACATCCTTGCCATAGTTTTTATGCTTATGATCCATGATAAAATCATAGCTCTATCATATTATAAATAACTTGAGACCATTTTGTTTCAAGTATACTTTGTTATGTTAAATGAGATTGTTTGGATATGAAAAATAAATGTTAATGAAAGACTTAAGAACATTGTAAAATAAAAATATAATTTCTTTTTTAGGCTCATATTATAAGAGTTTTGATAAGAGGAAACGCACATGCTTGAAGAGCGCTCTAAACTTAAGCGATGGTATTTATATTTTAAGCATATACTTTGTGATCAATTTTAATATTAAATATATAAGAATTCCGTTCCTTCTTTTCATATGGATCACATTGAACACTGTTTCACTTAGTGGAAGACTGCAGTTTCGAGATATATGAAAGCTTCTTCAGTTCCAATGTTCACAAACATACTGACGTTGTAATGGTGTGTAGTGGTGTGTAGAGGTGTGTAGTAGTATGCAGAAGTGGAGATAAATACGTAGGATCTATGAAAGTACTTGTAAAAAAAGAGTTTTACTAGCAATAAGGTAGGAAGTTAATAAGTGGGGGTAAGAGGTGTCGTCTAAAAATTGCATCAAACAATTTCTTTTAAGATCGCATAAATTGCGTTTAAATTGCAGTAAGCTATGATTTTAAGAATGTATTGAAAAAGTATTATTTGTTGTTGTATATCAACTGATTTTAATTGTCTTAAAAAAGGCAACTCTCACCAAAATGTAAGGCCTTTTTCTTTACTGTCAAATGGAATTCTCCCGTATGAGTTTATGTGAAAATAAAAACGGGGTAGTCGGCTTTTGAAAATCATATAAATGGCTGGTTCAACCCATTGTTCCATTGTCCAAGCCAGTGTCATTGTATCTTCTCCTTCTATTCCATTCAAGAAGAAAGCGCTGAAACGGACACATTTTTTTGCATACTTTGCTTTATAAATGAAGTCTCACAAGTCACAACAGACGGTCCATGCGCAAGTGAAAATTATTTGGACAAATCAATCATTTTTTCTATTGATTTTTAAAAGGAAAATTATATTTATTTTAATGTTTATATCAAATAATTGGGAGTATAATAGAAAATGTATATTAAAATTGCCTAAGTAGTGTTTCAAATCCCCTGTACATTAAGATTTACTTTGAAAGCTATCACGGGATTGGGAATGTAATTAATTGCGAATGTAATTAAACTAACGTTTAATGATGGAATGTGATGTATAATAAATAATTGATCAATTTTTCATCGAAAAAAAAAGCCATCCTAGAATTAACATAATGTCCTCAAAATACTATATTGCTATATATGTGGTAATATGTAGGAAAATTTGTTGATATTTTTTAAAATCAATATTTTATCGATTCATGCAATTTGTCTAAAACTATAATAGGATTTTAGTTTATGGAATAGAATTGAACATTTCAGTTTATGAATATTTTTTTTTGCATTCACTTTGAGATCCATTATAACTAATTAAATATTACCCCTATCCTTCATAAATGTGTTCGATCACTAACAAAAGTATAATGCAGCTCAGTTGTCTCTTGACTGTGATGGATTGAGAAAATATACGAGTTAGACGAAACTGTAGTCTCCAAAACAGAGACCATACTCAACGTAACCATGTAAAAAACAAGTTTAATAAATAAATATTTATTATGAAAATATTGCACCACTAACAGATCATAGTTGAAAACTTGAAATTGATAAAATGAATTGGCAATAAATTGGCGATAAAATTAATTGGTTTCATTATTTTTAAATAAATATTTATAAATATTTTTTGAATTTTTTGATTTTTAAAAACTAAGACGTCTATTTTTTTTTTCATTTATTAATAAATTTTAAAAGGAAAATAATAATTTTTGCAGATATCCCAATATTTGGAACAAAGATAAGGGATATAAAATTTAAGTATATTCATATGAATCATTTATTATTTTCTTACTATCTAAAAGTCGTATTTTCAAAGAATCGTTTCTTTTTTCATTTTCCTCATAAACAATACTAAAACGCGTTGATTTCAGATAAAAACTTGACTTAGTAGTTTCTGCATACGCGCCCAAGACAGAAATTGTTACAAAGTACTGGGACCTTGTATGGGAAAAACTGGTATTATCTCTATGAAAAGTAACGTATTTTGCTATTATATCTTTACGGGTTGATAATATTATCTCATGGCAATCTCCGATGGAATAAAAAGGTCGATTTTATGATGTGATCACATTCTTTAAATCTGTTATGATGTGGTTCATAGGCAACTATACCGTAAAATTTTACTATGGCGATCTATATTTTAAGTCGCAGAATAGTATAACCTTTCAAACTATCTTTCGATACGTTTATTATGATGAAATGTCACCACAGTGATTATTTTATTGAACATTCATATAAATAGGTTTGTTTTTTATGTTTTTATATTTAGTATGTTTCCATTTAAAGAACGGATGCAGTAAAATGACTGCAATCAATCAAATAAATAAATATATTCATACAAATATTTTTCTTTCCATTTTCGTTTCAAATCTAAAACATATAGTCATCCCAAACTGTTGCCAAACATATGTATATAAATCTACACTTACAAATAGAGAATGAATATGAATTCTCTCAGAATATAACAGTTTTTTAAGATAGTAATTATTTTATTTTGTACTAGCGCATTATACCCGGCATTTATCAGTACAGGAAAAAAAGAGATTTGTAATAATATTTATTTATTATATTTAGTAACATTAAAATTAGTATTAATTTGAATTATTTGAAACATTTTATCTTTGTCTCGTACGATTAGACTTGGTATTGCACATCGAGTACGATTCTGAAATTTGTTTGCGTAACTAAAGCGACTTAAATCAACAGACGACCGGAGTATGCAATACGAGGACAGAAATGAAAGCCTGGCAGTTTTACAGCGGACCGACTGAATGTGACTGCGGCGTGGAGCAGACCCTGTCACACCTTCTGGAGTGTGCGCTGTGTCCGAGTAGCTGCACCCAGAAAGACGTGATGATGGTCGGGAGTAACGCCATCGACGTCTCCCACTTCTGGGCAGACAGGATCTGACCCTGTTGTTTCGCATACGATTATATAAAACAAACGAGAGATTTTGAACCCTAACTACTATTTTTTTCATCTTAGAATAGATGTAGATCAAATAATAAGATATTTTTAAAATCAACAAACCTTTCCGGATACGTAATTAAAATATTTTCAAAATTTTAATGTGATTGGATAAGCATTAAAGGCAACCGTGAGTGACAAACAAGTAAACATTATTTTTTATATATTTATTTTATTGAAGAGGTCCACGATCAGGCATAGGTATTGAAGCTGATGTGGTTTATATCGGCGCATGCTTACCTGTTCAGGTTACCTGTATGTACCTGCGCGACGGTGAGCAGCGCCCGCGCATGCGCCGAGAGGCCAGTTCTCAGTCGCCGGTCGTCGTGCGACAACCGTCTCTGGCGCAATAAACGAGAGCATCCGGCTTCACACTGAACATGCGCGCGCATCTGTGACATTGATTATACCAGAAAATCATAATAAAGTTTGTTATCAAAGATTTAAAATTTAATGGAAACACTTTCTAAGTTTAATCATAGCAAAATATGGGTTCACCTTATCACGATCTCAAGTGTATTTTTTTAGTTTTCATCAAATTTTTGCCGTTATTTAGTTCATAAAGATATTGCTCTAAATATAAAACTCACTATTAATAGACTGTCGTAAATTTATTTTTCTCTATTTTATATAATATTTTAACTTTTTTCATAATAATTCAAAACTCACATTTGTTTATTATTTTATTTCAAAATTTCATTTAAATATTAATGTATAAATTTTTCTTAAAATAATATTACTAATGTAGATGATATTAATTGACTTCAAATTTTATTCTATAAGTTAGTTGCCAAATAAACTGTATAAGTGCTAAAGAACGACTTAACAAAAATTTCAAACATGACATTAAAACGTGATATTACTACAAATTTTTAAAGTATTATACTTATTAAGGTTATGAACTGACAAAGCTTGGTGAAACTGCATAATTATAATTTAAATTAAAAATATTAAGTTATGTTGTTAAAATGTGAATCAAAACTAAATATTTTTAATTTGTTAATTTTTTAATTCCAATTAATTTAAAATGATTATATTTATCATAACAAAAAATCCTAAAATTTACTTTCGAATTAAAAAAAAAAACAAAAAAACAATGCTTATATGAATAATATTGTTAAATTTCATTTATATATTTTCATTCAAGTTGATTTAGAGTAGATACAATATTTGGTGGTACATAGTTCAAAGTGTAAAAGTTAATCGTTTTTGAGGGTATTCAGAAAACTTACAATAACTATTGAAAAGTTATGATTCATATTTAAATATCGTCATTTTCGTACAAAATTTTTGTCATTTTTAATCTCTTTCATTAGTTAATGATTTTTTTATTTTATATTTGGAAATATTGAAGAAATAAAATAAAAAATGATTTCCGGGTCGTGACCTAATATTTATTAATTTTATACATATTTTCAGATTTAAAATAATTAAAAATACATGTGATTAACAGTGCAGTAAAATCAGTGATGTTGGAGAATTATTTAAATTATATAAATAAATAAATAAGTGAAATCTCACCACCTTCATAGTACTGAAAAAATATATACTACCCAGGTATGTCTTTTTTATTCGAGTTTATTCCTCCTGCTAAAAGAACTAATTCCGCCTGCACCCATCCAGAAACCGACAAACTCGTCTTACACTTGCCGAAAAATCCATACACGCATAATATTTGTCAATCATGAACTGGCTGTTTCTAAAGTTTCTTCCTTAATGCCACCTTTTAAATGACCAAAATAACCTGCAATCAATGGAACACAGGCGTAAGATTGGTTCTCTTAGTCTTTTCTACCGTTATTACCACGGTCGCTGCTCTTCGCAACTTAAAGAACTGATTCCTCCTGCACCCACTCACAGCCGACTAACTCGTCTTGCACTTGCTGAACATCCATACACGGTTAATGTATGTCGACCAAGAACTGGCAGCTTCCAAAGTTCCTTCCTTAATGCCACCGGTAAGCTTTGGAATGCTCTTCCAGCGTCTGTGTTGCCTCCTTCCTACAATCTGGATCTCTTTAAGAAACACGGTTAATGTTTGTCAACCATGAACTGGCAGCTTCCAAAGTTTCTTTCTTAATGCCACCGGTAAGCTTTGGAATGCTTTTCCAGGGTCTTTGTTTCCTCTTTCATACAATCTGGATCTCTTTAAGAAACAGATAAATATACAATTACAATGTCCCCAACCCACTCACAAACACGAATACAACATACGTTTCCTGCATGCAGCGTCCTGCATCCCTGGCTAAGCGTCATAGAGTGCACTGACCGGCTGTGCTCTTCTGCATGTGATGACATTTTTTTTTAATTGTGTTGTTATTTCAATATTTTTCCAAGAGTAATCAACGGATTTTCACTATTTGCATGCAGCTTATTAACTCATAATTATTTTGCATGACCGGTAGATTATTTAAATTTGCAACATTTTCACTTTCTAAGTCCATCTGATGTGCTTTAAACATCATCTGCGGCGCACGGCATATCTTCAAGCTTAAATGGTTTTGAAATCGTATTCGTTTTTGACTAACCATTTTTTTAGTATACAGAAGAAAAAAAAATGTACAAATTATACACAGTCTTACAGTCATTACGCATTTGTTGAAAAATAAATTCAGTGACACGACTCTACATAATGTAGAATTCACTCGAGTTTTACTAAGGTACCTAAATTTTCCTCTAATTCACGTTTCACCTTGATGCGTGACGAATAATCGAATCCGCCGTTTAATTTTTCTCTGATTTACTGACGATAAAAATGACATGATATATGGTTTTTGATGTGATTTTTTGAATTTATCAGTTGTTAAATATTAGTATAAGTCTTTAGAGGTTAAGAAAATATAAGAGAACTAGAAAAAAAAAATTTTACCTTTTTTTTCAGAAAAATAAAGCTTAAATAATGTTTATACGTGGTCTTAAGCTAGTTTTCGCTATAAAAGTATTTGTCCATGTCCGCTTCCTCAATTGGAGCATATGGACATTACGAGCCGCCGTAAAGTTCTGTCAGCCGCCTTGGTCTTCGCCTCGTCCTATGTCAGCTCTGCCTTTGGTATATTCGCGGAGTAAATTCTGTATATATTCCCGGCAACCTTCTACGATGGCGAGAGCCCGAGGGCTTAAAGAAAAGGCAGTCGTAATTAATGCTCTCCTGCGGCATTCGTAGGACATGACCAAGCCAGGTCCACCTTCGCCATCGACGTACTGTAATACGCAAGGCTGTCAAGTCCACTCTTTCACCTCGTCATTAACGAAATCAAACCATTGCACTCCTAGAATCTACGCAGACACTTGTTTTCGAATCACATTATCGGTCGGCTGTATTGGATTTTCGTGAGATGCCAAGATTTATAGCCGTAAAGAAGAATGAGAACGATGCAGGATCTGCATATATGTCAATGACAATTTGTTTTGATAGAGTAAAGCTGCGAGTTCCAAATATTGCCCATGGAATTGAAAGACTCTAAAACTCTAAACTAAGCCAGGAATCGAGCTTCTTCTACAGGTGACCGTTCTTTTCACCTATACGCCGAGATAAATTTATTCCATTAAAAATTCAGAATCAATGACATCAGCATGTTAGAACCCTTGCTGAATGGTACTGAAAACCTCTAAATACAATATTTCGTCTCTTAATTTCCGTTCGCTTGTCGACATGCATGTGTTGCCAAATTGGCATTTTGGGGCTTGTAACGTAGATCGCCACTTGGGGTGCAGTGCAACTGCTCATCACGAGCGCTTGCCAGTCGTGTGCCGCCAGTCGGCGAGAGCATATTGTATTGGGGCTCGGCCTAATACTGTGACTAGGTCAGGCCATAAGTTTGTAAAGTTTACCGTAAATATATGTCAATGTGATTCAGCAAAAGTCTGTGTTATTAATCTGCTCCTAATCACGCCCTCACGCGACTAAATAACATCCTTTTTTGAATGAGAGGAGGATATTAACATAAAAGTATAAATCTCATAAATAAATACGAGTATGCATGTTTTCTTGGATTGATTGTCTGTAGTAGTGAATGTCGGGTAAAGTTTAGATTTTTTTATTATCAGTGATTCTATTGATAACCAGTTTCAAACCTATAGAAATACCTATTCGACGAAATAAGGCCACGAGGTAAGGTGCCTTCTAGAATTCTCCATTAAGAATGTTTATTTTAATATGTGCTTTGATTTTTTCATTGGTATCTAAACCTTAGAACATAATCATATGAATATCATAATGGAAAGACTGAGTTAATAAAGGCGATTTTAAATTTAGGAGTGGTATTATGAAGCAAAAATCTTAACAAAAGTATGGTGATGCTAAATGTATTTAAAAAATACACATCAATTATTCAGTGTAAAACGATTTATTTCTAAATTATCTATTTTTTTCCTTTATTGGTAACATGTAAGATTTTGCCAATAAAAGGAAAAAATTATATTACTTAGAAATATTAGAAATCAATCGTTTTAACCTGAATAAAAATATTAATCTATTAACACTTTCGCATCGGTTTTCGGCATATACCGTCATAAGTTTCCCCGACCGTTGACATCGTTTGACGTGATATATCGTTTTGCTACTTTCTTTAAATAGTTTTTTATGCATCATCTGATAGCTTAAGGATATAAGAACCAATGTGATATATGAAAATAGACCAGATAAGTACATTTATGCTTCAAATACTAGTTTTATAATTGACAGTATAATTTGTATTCAAACCGAAGCGTAATGGAAGGGTTTAATAAACATATTATTTTTTCTTCATATCCTTAAATATACAATTCAATTAGTAAGACATATTCTAAAATACTGAAAACCCGCCAATTGTTAAGGGTCTACACATTAACAAAAAAAGATAAATGATTTATAAATTAAAACGTACATTTCAAAAATATTTTAAAGACAATTAACTTAGATTCGAAAGAAAGCCATTTTTTTGTAAATTAATTAAGTTGAATTTAATGTAATATTAATACGATGCCATTGCCTAAGCTGAACTGCATACTTTAGATACTGAAATTTTGATGTTGTTGACGCACCACGTTCTCGAAAGCCACACTAAACTAATTAAGTCAAAATAAAGGCATCAATTTACGCAAGCCAGAAAATACCAACACATGATTATGCTGAGATATACAATTTATGGAATTCGATCGTTCGTTATAATTTGAAACGCCTAGAGATCATTTTCATTTTTTTTGGCCACTTCTTAACAAATAAATGTTTCATGAAGTTATTGTGATATCACATTAAAAATTTATACCATTTTTCAACTATTTCCACCATGGTTCAAATCCAAATTCATTCCAAAGTTGCCTGTTCCCTTACTTGGGTCTTTACCTTCAAATGGGGCACTTTGAAGTCCATTATAGCGCATTAGGCGCAGGCTCCACGTCTCTCAGGACCATAGAGTATGTACTTGCCCGGAGGCGCTAGCATAGAGACGTGTAAGGCACATTACCTACATACCATATACCGACAAAGTCCCTTCGGAATGATATGGCCGATGAGAGTTTTGAGTCAGCGAAAGTGTTAAGGGAAAGCGTAGAAAAATAACAAAGAAAAAATCAAAAAATATAAGTAGGCGCTTAAAATGTCTTTGAGAACTGCAAATCTTAAGTAACTTAAAAAAAAAAAAATCACTGACATATTAATATAAAACTGGAATACGTAGCGTGCTATGAATTAGAGCCCTATTTTTTAATATCCTGTAGTAGTCAATCAATTTATTTTAATGAAACTGAGGTTTGTTTATTAATGGCACCATAAAATCTGATCTTCAACACATGTAACACAAACGCTTAGTAGGTCTATTGACCAGTTTTTATCGCTGTTTTACGGATTTGGTTTTCATACATTTATGTGTCACCATATTGGCATCTTAGACAAGTCCGATAACTTTTATTTTAGTGATAAAATTTGCCACTGACGGCACTGGTGACCGACCACGGGCCGGATGGGTTAGTGTGCTGATGGCCGAGAAAGTCGTGGTACGGCCGGCCGGCATGTCATTCCGCCTCGGTCGGAAACTTGTAAAGTTTATCATAAATATATGTCAATGTGCTTGTGAAAAGTCTTTGTTTTGCTGACCTCCTCCTCATCATACCCCTCACGCGACGGAATAACACCTATTTGAAAGAGAGGAGGATGTTGCTACATACAGGCTTTAGAATGGTCTTTAAGAAGCATATAAATAAACACAAGCAATCCTCTTCATCAATGTGAATTCTTCCCACTTTATGTTAAGCATCATGGAGTATGCGGGAGCTTGTATTATATGACTATCTATTACTCTGATATCTAAGACTAACATCCGTATACAGAGACATTACTTAAGATTACTAACTGAGCACCCATATGCAGAGTTATTCTTTAAAGTAAACAACCTATAAAAGCTTCTCTGCTTAGAATGATTAAAGTATGGCCTTCAACTCACCTCAAATCGGAAGGAACGGAAGGAAGGAGGAAGTTAAGTAAAAAATTGGAGGTCTAAATTCAAAAAGGATTTGATCGAATATCCGTTTCCATCATCTCGTTGCAACGCATAAATCAAGATCTGGCAAAGTTTCTGGTCGGTTGATTGCGGTGACCGTATGTCCCGAATGGGAAGTGAATTACGCACACAGTACTGACTATAAACAAAACACAGTAAAGCATTTCACCGAAAATGGCGAGTCGTTATGTGCATTTATTTACGAAGAGAAATGATGCCAATGTGCTAATAAGGCTCACTGACGCTCACGAATTCAAACTATGTAGCTCAATACAAACCGGTGCTTTCCATATGTTCGCTATCGGGCCCAGGTGGTAGCCTCACGATAATTTATTTGATTTTATTTTCACAAATTTGCATCGCTCTCTCGCAATGTGCTTTAGTTTTCGCGATTTTATTGTTTCAAAAATTGTAATTTTTGATGAAATACAAAATAAAATAATGCGAATTATGTTATACGTAAGAGTTGTGCTGAATTTGTGTATTGAATTTTGATGTAAATTTAGCAAAAAATATGCAAAAAGTGTGCAAAACGCAAATCCAAGAATAATGATAATTAAAATTAAAAGGTAACATTAAGACATGTTTCAGCCGCAAACAGATAAAAAAGTGTTTTTTTTATACCGTCTGAATAAGTAAATTATGTCCAGGTCATTCGCGGTTGACGCGTTGAAAAAAGAATTTTATGTATAGTATCTGTATATTTAATTATTAATAATGAAGTACTTTTTTTGCAATAATAAATGAATTTCAAAGGTAACATTAACCTAACCTAACTATGAAAATTATTTTTTTTGCTTTAATTATTTGATGTTGGATGAAATTCCACTAAAAAGTATCGATCGAAAAAATCTAAGATTGTTCGTTGTCTGAGTTTACTGATTTATTTTTCATCATCCCTAAAGTGCCAGTCATGGCCTATTAATGAAAATTGGTTGTGGACGAAAGTAGTTCCGTGAACCATTCATTGCGAATTCCTGTAATAAATATATGATGCGTGAATGATGCCTATGACGCCAGTGGATCAATACTCCACATACATGGCTATTGAGCATACTAAACATCATAGAATCTACAGATGGGATTTCTGCATCACTATAACCATCATAACATAAAATATACCCTGCGGATCACCAGGATGCAGAGCTGACCATGACTACATAGCGAATTGGTACAATTGATAAAACAGCTGTACACCACAAAATGATACAAAATTAAAATTTACTTTATCATTAATATGTTGAAATAATCGAAAGTTGTATTCGTTCAGTCGAAAAATAAGAAATTTGGTTTTGAATAGTAAGAATTATTTTATCTCTTGCGCTATTCATAAATATTAATCATGACTGCAGATTAATAAGCGATGTTTATAATTCGGTCACGGTCGGCTTTTAAAAAAACTCACGGCTTGTAAGCAAAACGTTAAAAAAAAGAAATATAACAAAAAGGCCAATTTCACCATTCCGGCCGAAGAAAGTATTTCCCACTTAGTGTGGAGTTATCTTTCGAACCCAATCTGGTATTGTAACATAACCAGAGTCGTAAAAAAGAGAAACAAAGACTGCTTTTACGCCACATTTAAAGATACATAGATGCTGCTGTTACGATGTAATAGATTTGAATCAGTGTTCCAAGACTGATGCTCTGCGAAAAATTGGTAAAGTTTTTTTATTATGCAATCGCATGCAGGAGAGCACAGCCTGTCAAGACCAGTGCACTCTATGACGCTCAGCCAGGGAGGCTGGACGCTGCATGTGGGAAACGTGTGTTGTGTTCGTGTTTGTGGGTGGGTCGGGGAGATTGCAAGTGTATATTTATCAGTTTCTTGAAGAGATCCATTGTAGGGAGGAGGAAACACAGACCCTGACAGAATATTCCAAAGCTTACCGGTGGCATTAAGGAAGATACTTTGGAAGCTGCCAGTTCTTGGTCGACGTTGTTAGGTGTTACAACATATTCCTGTTAATCATACAGGAATTCTCAATCTTTAACTATAGTATATATGTATAGGGTCCGCCATCTAACGTTTTTTTTTCAACTAGTGCTTATTTCGTGAATGGTAATACTTAGCTCATGTCTGATTTGACAGATAATTAGTTTTATCCTTCCGCTAAACGAATATGGTTGTGTATACGATTGAACAACGCTGCGAAATATTGCGACATTACTTTGAAAATCAGGCCATTTTTCTTCGAAAATGAGCAAGGAGTGGCCGTTACAGCCAATGGCGATCGTTATCGGGCCATTTTTGTTCACAAAAATTAAAGAAGAGGATATTGTCAACATTTGGTTTCATGAAGACGGCGCTACGTGCCACACAGCCGAAGCTACACTCCATGTTTTGCACCCTGTTTTAAAAAAAAAAGTTATTTGGCGGACCCTTTACATATCTGAAATACATTATTAAAAAATTCCGCTACTATGTACCGTCAGTTGTTACTGTTATTATTTTTCTATACATATCCGCTGCTTATTTGAAGTTGTAAACACAGCGAATTTCCGTTTCATAGCTATAAGCCCAGGTTCACTATGTTTTGTCCCAGAACACATTGATACCAGCTTAATACAATCCTTGCATACTGTTGATGAAAAACCACGATTACTGAATTTTTGTCTTTTAGTTTGCTCGTCTGACTCGCATATATAAAAAAGTAAGCCTAAGTTTTAAATTTAAGTAACTATGAGACGCAGCGTTACAGGAGCCATTTAGATTGTTTTGACAAAAACTGTCATGTAGAGCGCTAAAATTCACCAAGTGGCCACTAGGGGTTTTCGGCGCAACGTACGCCACTACCAAAGGTTTGTGGAGATTGTTCGACATTTCAATAAAAATGGGATCTTAAAGATTGCATTTCGAGATTGCTTGATTGTTTACTTTCACTGGATTAAATATCAACATTGTAGAGCTCACTCTTTGAAAGAACAATGACGTTGTCTCTCGGTGTGACATGACGTGACATGTCCAATTAGTTTCCACTAAGTGAAATGTGAAATGACATCGAGGACCCGTGGATAAAGGTGACGTGCGCCCGCCGCGACTTCAGCATGTGGAAAACTGAAAATAGAACAGGCGCGATTTTCTTCAGGCGCTACCAGGGGCTGAAAAAATGATATTCATGATAATACTCGCATTTTACTTTATTAAATACAAAGTCAAAATATGAGCTTTCGTTATTACGGATACTATGAAATATTGTTTCAATCAACAAAATTCACAGCATAGATTACCTTTTATGTCACTTATCTCATCAATAAATCAGAGAAAAATAGACATCAGACGCGGGGATTTGAACTGTGAAACTTGTATACAACATGATTATTTCTTTACTCAACACGTTGACCACTCAGCCGCTGATCGAGTCAAGAAATCAACAAGTATTAAATGATTAATACGTTTTATTTAATGGTGACACTTGCTGTAAGCTGTATGTACTCGTTAATATGTTCATGCATATTTGTTGAGATGATTTCATATATAGAAAAATACGGCTCCCGATGACTTCCAGGAAAGGATTTCGGAAACTTAACCATTTCATTACGGCTCAGTTTGAATACAAATTACACTGTAAATCATAAAACTAGTATTTGAAGCATAAATGTACTAATATGGTTTATTTTCATTTATCACATTGCTTCTTGTATCCTTTAGCTATCAGATGATGCATATAAAACTATTCTAAGAAGGTAGCAAAACAATATATCACGTCAACCAATGTCAACGGTCAGGGAATCTTATGACGGCATATGCCGATAACAGATGCGAAAGGGTAAAAGATACTACTGGTTTTTCAAAATATATATGATATATGGTTTTGCAAAACATATTTTTATAATAAGATGAAATGATTAGCTCGACGGTCTCGAGGGTTGGAACATTTAGTTGTAAGGGACGAGTTAACCCAAAATTTTTGACTGTACAAGGTAAAATTCAATCGAGACGAATTTTCTTCAATCACATTGTTTCAAAATCAGATTCAATACAAATATCTAAACTTAATTAAAAAAGTAAAATTTACATGGTACAGTGTTATTTTGAAATCTATTGATTTGAACTCGTTATATTTATCTATTTTAATTGTTTACGCTTATTTTTCTGACCGAACCCTGGTATTTGATGATGTTCCGGTATTCCTCATCCCTGTTTATACCCTTTGCCATCGTAGCGCAGACTAAAATTAATTATGAAATTAATAATTCAAGTTCATTATTCACGCCTACGAACCATAACTAATGACGTGGCAGATGATCTAATTATTCGCTTTTAAAATTATGTATAAATCATGCAGGTACTCCTAAGATACCCAAACATTAGTAAATAAATTTAAGATTGTAAATAAACTGTCAGTTAATCAGTTTATTTATCTATGTAAAAAAAATACATACTTGTATTTATATTATTTATTTGGTAGCCTTTGTACTCTTTAATTAAATATGTTTAATTTCAACAGTATTTATGTTTAGTTTTAAGTTTGTTCTGACAAAGGAGAAATGTCTCAGAAAACGGTAGACCAATAAAAAATCAAAAGTCAGTTGTTTTACAAAGTAAATTATTTAATATTTTAATTTTAAGTGGATAACGTTGTTTTTTTTTTTTTTTTAATTAATCTTTATTTAAACTTGAGGATACATGTACATTGTACATAAAATAATAAATTGAAGTTTTAATATTAAGTTTACAGACAGAGTTATCTTTAACTTAAGATACATTATTTTATTGATTAATATTAAATGAAATTCCCTTAAACAGATATATGGATTTTTAAATATTTATTAGAATACTATTTTATTTTCTTCAATATTCAAATCTACTTTTATAGATAATTGACTATATAACAATATTATAAGTAATTAAATATACACTATAGACTGTCGGAAAGTAATAATATTAAGCTTGTGAATAAATATTGACTGATGGAATATTAAAAAATAATAATAATATACACACTCTGAATATATACTACAGAGACATATATCGTTATATGATGGTAACAATGGTATAAATACAACTTATTCCGCGCAACAATTCGGGCAGGAGATGGTCGAGTGGCTTAGGGTAATGAACTTGAGCAATGGTTGGTTCCAAGGCTCGCAGGTTCGCATCCCGCTTCTGCCGATATTTTTTCTGAACGAATTGATGCTAATAAAGGATTTGATGTATAGTATGTGTATATTTAATTACGAATAAGGTATATATTCTACAGAATCCTTGAAATGGATTATATTTTTTACATGAACTACAACTTAAGCCTAGTAAACATACCTAACACTAGACAATTTAAAGAAACATAGAGAAAAATAAAGAAACACAGAGAAAAAAATTAATCATTAACATAATAAGTTGATGAGTAGAATGATGATGCATCGGTCAGTGTGCACGAAACCGCGATCGCATTCATGTATTTTTTTTCTCAGGTTAATGATGATGATGATTATGACAAATTGTGTGGTAACGTTCAATGTACTCGTATTATCAGCCAGCGGGTATAGCTCAGTGGTCAAAGCGTTTCCTTTCCAACCCAAAGGTCGTGGGTTCGATTCACGACGGAGATTAAACAAAAATCAAAAGATTTTTAATCTATTTCTGAGCTCTAAAATACCCCAGCTTGGGAGGAATTTAATCTCTCACCAAGAAAATGCCAGTCATAGCCTATTAATTAAAATTGGCGGCAGACGAAAGTCGTCCCGTGAAGACCACCTATTCATAGTAAATAATGTAATAATAATGATGATGCGTGAATCTCGGGCTGTAGACTATGACGTTGGCGGATCAACACTCCACATGCAGCGCTTAGCCATATGCACTATGGTAAGCGTCAAAGAATACCACAGATGAGACTTCAGAATCACTATCACCATCTGTCTATATTCTTCTGTATGTGTCTAGATAATTTTTTTTTTATTCAATTTGTCTCTTATCTGTATCTATTAAAACGTTTAGTATCTGTAAATGCGGGGTGCATTGAACTCAAATGCATACGTGTTTCCTTATCAAGTAATGTATGTAGGTCATGTTGAGGTCATGTAAAAACATTATCGAATATTAGCGCTTTTTACTAGTTGATTCATCTCGGACAAACATATTTTGGCTTGACATGGATGCTGAATATTTGCCGATATACGATGACCCAAAATCGGATGGCAGTACAAAGTCTGATGACGAAATAAGAGGTAACCAATCTGTTCAAAACGTTATTTTGAACATAACTATTTTGTATTAAGCATCCAAAAGACTTTCAAGTAATTGTTATAATCAAACTCTTTGACTTATTCATACAGTCTCGTACGACACAGGACATTTTGCCAATCTATGTCAGTTGAGGGGATCAAGGTCCAAAACAACAAGTATCGAGGAATTTGCGGTGTACGAAATTCTATGTATTTATTAAAATACATAGAAAAAAGATACGGAGCATTGACCATCCCAATAATCGCCACTCTGTGGATTGAAGGGATCAAGGTACAAAAACCGTATCGAGGATGTGCAGTGTGTGACATTCAAAAATTAATATTACTTTTATAAATGCTTACTCATGCTGTAAACTAGGTATACCCTAGAAAAAGGGGTCTCGTATGAAATAAATTAGTATCAATTCAACTTCGGCATTTGGATTTATCCTCAGTGCCGGAACTTTGGTATTCCGGCATCACCATTTAAGCTGATGCCGTCATGCCAGGACCGCGAGCTCGGTTCTAGAACACAATCTTTAAGAGATGTCAAGCATATAATTTTAATAATTATGTTGAAAATAACAATGTTTATTTGCTTGCATGTTTGTCATGCAAACGTTCATATACTTTTCAAGTCAATGCGATGAAACTTACAGGAATTATAGCATGAATGCCCGCAAAGGTTTCTGTATGTTTCAAAAGCAAAAATACGCAAAAGCACTGCAAATACATTGCAACGTATACCGGATTTATATATTTTTTTATATTGTTACACATAAAGAGGGTTTAAGTTTTAAATAGAAGTCTTTTAGTGAAACTTTTGAAACTATCTGTGACATGCACTTCGAATGCCGCAGGAAAGCATAAGCTACACCTGCATTTTTTTCAAGTTTGAAAATCGTTGTCTTAAAAGCTTTGAGGAACTGAAGATAGAAAGTACTCCTTATAGATAGGAACGCAGAGCTGAAATGTGATCAGCCAGGACTATGGCGACTGACAGCCTTGTGGCGGTAGATTGTGACGACTATATCTGCCAGTTTTATAATTCCCAAAAATCAAGTATATAATTCGCGGAGATCCAGGTGCAGAGATAAGAACATTACGATGGATCATACATTATAAAATCTAAACTGAATTGTGTGGCGGCAATTCGCGTAGACTATATGCTACGAAAAAAATATCTACATACACATATAAACAATGTATAAAGTATGACAGAAATAATAAATATGAAATATTAAATTTAAAAAAATGTCTAAAAATATATCAAATGGGATATCAAAAAAAAGTTTTTCCTTTTAGCTAGTGATATGTTTTTTATTTTTATTTTTGTTGTTGGCCAAATTCGAGTCACGGGCCGCGGTTTAACATACATGGGCTAATTCTAGCTTATGTATACAAAGCGTAAATCGTTCGTCGCACCGGGTTTTTAACGATTTTTTTAACTGTTTGTAACAAATTCATTTAAAAGTTCCCGTATCACAGCACGTTTTTTATATCCAAATAACTAAAAAAATCGTCTTCGTTCGTCAACGTCTACGTTTTATATATATAAGACGAATATATATAATAAATAATTGACATGCAATTATATTTTTGTGTATTTCTTTACGGCCTATGGTTTTTATTTTTTAAGTAACTAATTAAAAAATTTGGCAGTTGATTAAATAAATTGTCATTATCCACTGTGTCCACGAATGTCGCACAGTTATAAAATGAAATGTCAGTTAAATGCTCATAATGATACTGCCAGTAATTAAACTAAAATGAATAAATAGTTAGCACATACAATGGAGACCTGATTTAACCTTTTATTAATTTTCATTAATTAATTTATTATTTTTCTACTGCCAATTTATATTTTTTTTCCACATATTTATTATTTTAACTGAATATTTTAACTGAATTTATTGATTACTGACCATTTCAAAATATTTACAGGCCATTAATTAAAATAAATACTAACAAATAATTTATTGTCTTTATTTTCTCATCCATAAGCGATTTCATACCTTATGATTGCAGTAAAAAATAAATGTATCTATATATTTTTATATTTAACCCTTTCGCATCGGTTGTCGGCATATACCGTCATAAGATTCCGTGACCGTTAACATCGGTTGGCGTGATATATCGTTTGGCTACTTTCTTAGAATAGTTTTCTATGCATCATCTGATAGCTAAAGGATACAAGAACCAATGTGATATATGAAAATAGATCAGATTAGTACATTTATGCTTCAAATACTAGTTTTATAATTGACATTATATTTTGTATTGAAACCGAGCCGTAATGAAAGGGTTAAAAAATGATCATATAAAAAACATGCAATGCTAGGAAAGGGTTTTGTAGGTTAATAAATGAATATGTTTGTACTTTTATGTGTCACATTATCTATTGTGTTCATTGTCATTTATAGACATAAATTAAAGTGTAGTTTCTCTTATAATTCCTGGAAAAAACTTTCGAACATCGTCCACCTATAGGCAATCGGAAATACTTGCAATGTAGAACACTGGGTTAAGTTATTATTACGTGAAAAACTTCTGCAATGGATGCTTTTTTTCGTGAGAAATAAAACATAATTAATTCTTTCGTAACGAGGAAGAAAGTCGGATTTATAATTATTCATTGCTTAATATGAATCATTTGATTTGATATATTAATAGAGAAGGGTATGAACTATGTGGCTCAGTAATTCACCACAAAATGCAGACATTTATTTCTGTCAGTTGCCTCAGTCCACGCCTTGTTTTTGACATCTCTACACTCATTAAGCTAAATCCATGATAAATAGTCATATTTCCCAGATTTTTGACCGTATTTCCATTGGAGGAACACAAATAGAGGTTGTAAACAACTATACCTATCAGGGACAAGTAAAACAACTAAGACGAAGTAACTTCTCAAAAGAAATCGACAGGCGTTTACATCTGGGATGGGCAGCATTTGGAAAACTAAAGAACATTTTTAAAACGAAAATTCCGCAATGTCTTAAAACTAAGGCGTTTAACCAATGCATCCTCTCTGTATTTAATTATGGCGCAGAGACGTGGAATCTAACAGCAAGTATTACCAATAAAATAAAGGTCATCATAGCGTGCTATGGAGAGATCCATGCTCGGAGTGTCGCTAAGACATAGAATCCGAAACGAGGAAATACGCAAAAGAACTCAAGTAGTGGAGGCTACCCAAAGAATAGGCACACTCAAGTGGCAATGGGCAGGACTGTCGAAGAGACGACGGTCGATGGGGAAGAAAAGTAGTGGAATGGCTCCCAAGAACAGGCAAACAAAGCATGGCCGACTCCCTGCAAGATGGATTGACGACATAAGAAGAATCGCGGGAGTGACCTGGATGCGGAAGGCGGAGGATCGGAGAGGATGGTGACTTATGCGGGAGGCTTACGTTCAACAGTGGACGGATATAGGCTGATGATTTTGACACCCATAGGTCTATGGCGGACTTCTGTGTTCGTACTTCTTTTCTTTCTTGTTCGGAATTTCAGAGTATTTCCAGTGATCCCTTCCTAACACGCATAACAATACCTTTTCAGCAATCCACATATCACAACACATCAACACACATCCATATTTCGACAGGTCCACCGGGATTTTATTTTATGTAAGCACATACAGGAGAATACTGACAGATAACAGATGGTGATAGTAATTCAGAAGTCTCATCTGTGGAATTCTATGACGCTTACCATAGTGCATATGGCTAAGAACTGTATGTGGAGTGTTGATCCGCCAACGTCATAGACTACAGCCCGAGATTCACGCATCATCCTTATTATTTCAGGAATTTACTATAAATTGGTGGTCTTCACGGGACGACTTTCATCTACCACCAATTAAAATTAATAGGCTACGACTGGCATTTTACGGGTGAGGGATCAAATTCACACCAACCGGGGTATTTTTAGAGCTCAGAAATGAATTAAAAATCCATTTTTCATTTAATCTCCGTCGGTCGATCGAGCCCATGACCTTTGAATTGCAAAGCTAATGCTTTGGCCATTGAGCTATACCCGCTGGCATGTAGTATCCGAATCATGTTTTAGTTATTTGTAAATTAGTATTTTTAAGAAGATCGAGAAGAGCTGCGTTTAAGATATGCTATTGTCATTGCTCGTCGCATATAATTATTTAAATCTAATATGCCGTTAGTTTTTTCAACACATTCATATGCACTTATGTGTAGGAGTATGTAAACTAGGTTTACTTAAAACAAAATATATTTTCTTTAACAAATGTTCATATACTCATATTATGCATATACGTAAGTGTCACAGTAATTATGCGTATAAGTATTAGTAGGTAATTGTGTAGGCGTCCATACATGTAATATATGTTTTTTTGGATGAGTATATTGAGTCTCAATACCATGTATAAAGAATATTATTGTTTTTTATCACACGTGCTAGAATTATGTGTTAGATTCTGATGCATCACTTACAAAGGAAGAATTTGACAAAATTTAGTTTACTATGTCAGTGTTAATATAATAAATTGGCATCAGCATGTTATAACCCTTGCTGACTGGTATCGAAAACCTCAATATACAATCTCTCGTCTCTTATTTCTGTTCGCTTGTTGACATGCATCTGTCACCATATTGGCATTTTGGGACTAGTTACGTATATCGCCACTTGGGGCGCGGTGCGACTGCCCATCACGAGCGCGTGACAGTCGTGTGCTCTCCTTCTCGTGATCGCATTGTTAAGTCGTAAGTTAAGATCGCGGCGAAAGTAACGCAATATTACGATCGATCGGGGAAACCAAGTTTTATCGTTAATATATGTCAATGTGCTTCAGAAAAGTCTTTGTTTTGCTAACCTGCTCCTAGTCATGCCATCACGCGACTGAATAACAACCTTTTGAAAGAGAGAAAGATGTTAAAATAATTGATTTATTTTGTAAATTATATTCAGTTTCTTGTGTTGCAAGATATTCTATTATGTGCAAGAAATATGTTTTAACATGTTACAGCTTTGAAAATATTGGATTCATCCACCCCTTATAATCAAATGGTTCATGCCTCAAAAGCGTCAGAGTTATCATTCAATCTCTTTAAAAATACCGATTAACATCACTTGATGCTGACAGGTGTAGTTCAATGTCGTGGGTTCAATCCCTGACGGAAAAAAAAAATGATTTCTGAGTTTTAAAATACCCCCGGTATGTGTGAGTTTGATTCTTCACCTTTAAAATGCCGGTCATAGCCTATTAATAAAAATTGGTAGTAGACGAAAGTCGTCTCGTGAAGACCACTCGCTCATAGTAAATTCCTGTAATATTAAAAAATAATGCGTGAATCTCGTGCTGTATTTGGCGGATCAACACTCGACATGCAGCGCTTAGCCATATGCAGCATGGTAAGCGTCATAGAATTCCACAGATGAGACTTCAGAATTACTATCACCATCTTTCGGTATTCTCCTCTATATGCTTACATAAAAAAAACTTTATTAATTGGAAAGGGTACTATAGCTGCCAGCTGTTGAAGACTTCAAGCTCCTGCACTGAATTTTGTTAGGAACTATATTTTTTCCGTGTAGAAATTGTGTTGTATAGATGTCTTAGAACAAGGCATAGCAGATCATGGCATCTGAGAGAACTGAGTGATAAAAAATTGTGGTAATATATATATATAGGAAGAAAATAGGTTTTAATGTATTTTAGTACTAGAAATAAGGTAGACAATACTCAAAATAATGAGAATATTACTTAATTTATAATGTACTACTGAAAATATAATAAGGTCATAAAAAATCAGGACTTAGATTTTTAAGTCACCTTTTGGCTTCTCAACATAAAAAAAATTGGGAACTGTGACAAAAAAATCGGTCAATTTTTTATAAATTTTTCTGAATTTATTATCATATATTAGTAAATCAAAAATCAATATTTTCAGTTTGAAAAATGATTGCATGATTGTATTTGAAATAGAATTATTTCGTTACAAGTATTATTTTCCGTCAGTGAAATTGTCAAAACTGTCAGTGATCACTGCCACTGTAAGCGCGCCTCGAATTCCAACAATGCTCTACGAGAAAGTGTATTCGGGTCGTAACCATAAGAATTCATTGACTTCATGTTGGTTACAGTGTCGAATATTAATTCAGTACAAATATAAATTTCTTTTGACTCTACGCGCTTAACCCATTAAAGCATATGTTATTTAAATTTAATGTTTAAATCTGAAATTAATCTGAAAAATATAAATTATTAAGTTGTAAGCAAACTGATGAACGCGCTTAACCCATTAAAGCATATGTTATTTAAATTTAATTCTTAAATCTGAAATTAATCGGAAAAATATAAATTATTAAGTTGTAAGTAAACTGTGATCTTTTTAAAACTATTATGTCCTCTATAGAGAAAAATAAAGTTTAATAATTTCAAATAAAAAACACTAATATATACCTAAAAAGTTGATTAAAAAAAATGCATTAGAAAAATATCAATCGGCAGTACAACAATAATAAATTCGCAATAAATAATTCATGATTGGTAATTAATAATAAGGTAAGGTTAGGTATTGTTAGGTTTCCATTTTAAGAGTTAATTATTCAATAATTTTACGTGAATTTTTGCCAATATTGAATGTATATAACTGTCATTTAAATTTTATAACTGACCACATTCGTACTGACAGGATTTAATAATTTAGTCTACTGCCGATTAGTTTTATTTAATGCCAATTGATTTGATTTACTGCTAAATCCGTGAATTAGTTACTGAACAAAGAAATACACGCCAAAAATATACCTAATATAAAATGTATAAAGATATAACCAGTATGTCTGGAAAACATCCAGCTAATTCCATGGCATGAAATGTGGTCCTTTCTGCAATTTCCCAGCTTCTCATAACAATGTTTTATGATACTTCTATTCAACTATGTAGTGGCCTTTTATTGTGCTCAGTGTCCCATAAAAGGCCCATAAATATTTAGTCGTAAAAACGAGAAAAATGGTAAATGTTTCTCTGCAGATAAAACCACTAACTATTATTCCCTACAATTGGTGCATTCACTTTGAGATCCATTTCCATATGAAATAGATAAATATTTCATACCTTCACGGAATACTTGTTTATTAATACAAGGCACGAAATATTTATCTAAATAATAATAATAACTTTAAATGTATTAAAAAAACAATTAATAAAAAATATTTAGTTTTGATTCATATTTATTTTAACTGATTACATGTTTCGGCCACCCTGGAGACCATCTTCCAAAATGTCACTCAATTCAATAAATAATAGTGTCACTTGAAAAACAAGTTTAAACATTTGATAACTTTCTTGGTTAGACCAGTGTTAGATTAGGTTAGATTATGTTAAATCAAACCAGCAAGCAGATATATACATTTATTTACGACAAATTGCCTTTTCAGAATACCGATTGACTGTGACCATAGAAATTTTAAAAGTAATACAAAAGAGTTAAAGAGGTAAAACGATAAAGGTGACAATTCGACTATTTAAATATAAATTTGATTTTAAAAAGCCCTTTTAATCTTACTTGCCAAAATAAGGTTAAAAGGGCGTGGCATTGCAGGAATAATATTACTTCGGTTCTGTGTTTTTGAAGGAATTATATCATTATAAAAGAGCAATCCGGGTCACTAAAATGTAAAGAAAGTTGGAACTGTATGAATATAAAAAAATAAGGAAAAATCATAACAGGAAGTGAAGAATATTATTCTGAAGCAGATTAACTGTGTTCCGTAGATTTATTTGTAAGATATTGCGGTGCCTTGGGGGATAAAAAATAAGAAAGTGGCATTGAAGCTATGTGATGAGGCTGAATACCAGACCTAACCGTAAATATTATTGGTAATAAATATTAACAATGGGACTCGATGTTGAGATATCAATACAAGTTTATACACAAACGTTTTAATCAATTCTTTCGGCATAGAAATAAAAGTTTGTATCTTATTGAATGAGATACTAAATTGTATTGTATAAGTGAGATTATTCACGTTGATTTGATAGATCACGTCAAATATCGAAAAAAACATTTAATTCTAAATATTATAAATTTATAAATGTTATAACAATAAACACGTAACATTTAAAAATATATAGTAATTGCTTTTGGCTCGTACATTTTATTTACTGATATATTTATATTGCTTTGCGTGAAGTTGATGACACAATTATTTCTAGCTGTTAATGTACCAATGACGTATAGATTAATTGAGTAAGCGCCTCTAATGACTGTATAAATAAATTAATTGCACTTCGATTAATGTCACGAAACGGAACTTGGGCTAGCGAACTGTTCTTTATGCACGTATTCACTATAAGTTTATAAATTACGTTGCACTACAAAAAAGATCATAATTTTTATACAAATATAGAGTCTCAAAATTTTGTATTCCTTCCAAGAAATAAAAAAAATATCGAGTTTAATATTATTCGTAATAAAGCCTTTCCATCTCGATTTTGTACACAATTTATTACAAAAATGTGGATTGTTAAAATTTGGTTTACCTGCTAGATTTGAGTCCTTTTCTATATATTTTTATACTTTATAAAATATTATATACACCTATACCTTTTTTTATAATATACATATTTTTATCACGAATTGCTATTAACAGTTTTGTCAGCTGTTATGTAGAAATCTCATCTGTGGATTTTATGATGCTAACCATGTCACTTATAGCTAGCGTTCCATGTGCAGTGTTGATCCGTCAATGACATTGACCACAGCCCGAAATTCACGCATATTCATTAAATTACAGAAATTCACTATCATAGTAAGTGTTCACAGAATAACTTTCGTCTACAACCAATTTTATGTAATAGGCCTTGAATGAAATTTTACGGCTGTGGGATCAAATTCACGTTGACTAAGGGTATTTACAGAGCTTTGAAATCGATTAAATATTAATGTTTATTGTATAAATATTTATTTATATACCTTGTTTTTACATGGATCACTTAAGATAAGTTAGGAGACTGCAGTTTCGACTAACTCGTAGCCTTTCTCAATCCTTCCCTTGTTCACAGATAACTGAGCTGCGATAGTAATTTGCAAGTATTCTAACCCATTTTATGTAGGAGAGGGGGTAGGGGTGTGTCTTTCAGGGAATGATAAGAGAGGGAGACAGAGGGTTGCAAGGATGAAGAAAAAAAATGAATAAAATGATTCAGGTATAATATTTTGAATTAGTTTTTTTTATATATGTATATTTTGTAAGAATATTGGCTAATTAACCACCGACGCTTCCAACGCTTGTATTAAAATAAATTAAATAATTTAGAATATAAAACAACACTTTATTACGTAAATACTTTCGTTGGTTTTCACGGCCAAATTTGAAATTGTGACTTTTGGATTAAGCTGTCTGTTGCAAATTACCTCTACTATATCTGCTTTATATCGAAGATTTGTCACAATAAATCGTTGACTCTCCACATGACTCAACCTAAAAGCCATAATTTACGTATTTTTTCATTCACAGATATACAAAATTTTGTTTTCAAAAAATATTCTTTAGAGTATATATGTTGATGGATGTAAATAATGATTAAAGGAGTTGAATGTATGGTGCGTAAAAACATATTTGTCTCAAAATATTGATTATATTAAAATTATCAACTATGGATTTATTTATTTTTTCGTACTGTTCATTTTACAAGTTCTATTATCCATCGACACATAAAAATCCTTGTTGAACAAACAAGCATTTGTATGTGAGTCATAAGACGTAATGCACGTCATACGACGTACTGCACATCGCATGAGTCGTACAATTTAATTAAAAAACTTTTTCAAACTCTATGGTCAAGTATCTGACAGCAAGGGTGCTTTCAAGTGTTTCTAAACTAAGTAACTAGGAAACAACTATGACATACGAGTACATGGCTGCAATGTAAACAAGTTGCATGTTTTGATAAAGTATCATTGTAAAATTTAATTTTATTTATTTATTTGAGATTAAATCATTATAAATTTCATTTAAAACTATCCTGAAATAAGATAATACGAAAATAACTTCTTAAGTTTTCACGACCTGATTTGGTATTAAGGCTTTTGGGTTAAGCCGTGTGTGGCGAGTTACTCTTCTCCAATTTTTCGACCGCCATTGCAGGGGTCTTCTTCAGGGCTTATTACTGTGTGATGAGTACAACTGTGTCGTGTTATCAGCCGTGAATCTACATCCTTTTCGATCCTTTACCTTCTGTAACAAGGCTACTTCCACCATTATTCTGATATCCTCAGTCCATTTTGCATCGGCTAACGATCCGTTTGCCAGTGCTTGGGCACCACTCCTACACTTTTAAATCACTTTTCTTCCGTATCGACCGTCGTTTCTTTATGTCCTGCCCATTACCTATTTGGGTAGCCTCCACTACTTGTAGTGGTCAAATAAAAAATATAAACTATTTAATAAAAATATATCACAATTAGTTTCTTATGTCAATTATGCTTAGAGTATGCTAACCGATACATAACCATTAAGTTCTGACGGTTTTAATACATTTTTTAATGACATAACTGTTTAAAAGAAAAAACTCTTTGAAATCTCATTTCCTTTTGCGCTTTATTGAATCAATAGCTGGAGCAAGTGACAGTTTGATTTAAGACGCATAAAAAAGTATTCGATACTTGTGGTGTACTGTGAGAGTTTTCTGCGTGGTAACAGTGCAATTGCTGGTAATGCCTGTCACATAACAGTGTTCCGGCTTGTGATGGAAGTCTTGCTTCCATCAGAGTCGGTCTTCCCGGAGCTGGACTCTCGTCGTCTCTCGGTCAGTAGGGCAACGGTCTTAGATCCTGTTCATTTCAACGACAACCACCAGCAGTTGATACACGTGACATAAGCAATCGAGATATAGTCCAAGTAATGTGCAGTTAAAATGTTGATTCAACATTTAATGGCATTCTAATGAAACGCATATTTTCAATCTCTTCTTCGTAGTATCAATCCGGTGGATTGGTTTGCAGCAACAGAATCTTGCATCTCGATCTCCATTCCTCTCGGTCCTCCGCAACCCTTTTCAGCTCAGCATAAGCGCTACAATTCATGTCCTCGAATACTTGCTGTAAATACTCCCGTCTAGGGCGCCCTCTACAGTTTCTACCCTCAACCATCCCCTCCACAATATCGTGAAGAAGACCATCGTGGCGCATGATGTGACCAATCCATCGGGCTCGCCTCTCTGAGATGGTTCTTATTAGGTGCCTATCTTCCTTGATTATCCTGAGAACCTCATTGTTCGTGACGTGGTCTCTCCAGGAAATTCCGAGAATTCTTCTGTACGACCACATCTCAAAGGCCTCTAGTCTTTTTTTTATCACTTTCAGATAAGCACCATGTCTCACAGCCGTACATTAAGATGCTCCAAACAAGTGTTTTGGCAAGTTGCTTGCGGAGCCCTAAAGTAATATTCTTTGACTCAAGAATTTTGGCTTTTTTATTGAAAGCTAGCCTTGCTTGATGTATTCGACTGTTGACTTCTCTTTTGTTCTGGCATCCCAGGTAATCGTACTTCCAAGGTATACAAATTCTTTTGCATCTTTTAGGGGTACTCCTAGCATTGATATGTTAATTTTCTGCTGCTCATTGCGGCTTACTCTCATGACTTTGGTTTTGTGCTGTTTATCTTCATATTGTAGTTGGAATTAAATATGTTTTCCATGGATGTCAGCGCTTCAGTGAGTTCATCTTCAGTTTCAGCAATCAGAGCAATGTCGTCAGCAAACCTTATCATATCAATCTTTTGGCCATGTATTTTAACCCCCTCTCTATGGCCCATTTTTTCCCTGATGTTATTATTTGCATTTTGTATGTATACGTTGAAGAGTACAGGCGACAGAGAGCATCCTTGTCTCACCCCTTGGCGTATTTTTGCTTCCTTTTGGACATTTCCAAGTGATATTATGGCAGCTTCTTCTTTGTAAAGTGAAAATATGAGTCTTCGTTCTTTGTATTTGACTCCAATTTCTTTCATAATATCGAAGAGCTTCTCCCAATCTACTTTATCAAATGCTTTTTCAATGTCCACGAAGGCAATATATGTATCTTGGTCTACTTTTATCCTCTTTTCCAAGATCATACGCAGGGATAAGATTGCTTCTCTGGTTCCCATTCTTTTCTGAATCCAAATTGATCGCTAGTGAGACTATTTTCTATTTTTGGTTCAATTCTATGTAGGATTATGTTGGTCAGTATTTTGGATGCATGGGATAGAATACTGAGTGTTCGGTGTTGTTCACATTTTGTTGTTCCGGGCTTCTTTGGCAGAGTTACAATTAGACACTTTTGAAGTCTTCTGGCGCTATTCCTGTATTATAAATCATCTGAGTCATTGTGAACAGAGCATCTAGAGTTCCGGTTCCTGCCGACTTTATTAGTTCAGCTGGTAGGTCATCAATCCCTGGTGTTTTTCCATCTTTGAGCTTTTTTAATGCGAAGTCAAATTCCTCTCGGATAATTGGGTCTCCCAAATCATCGGCGTCCACATCAGTTTCGTTTTCTATCACACTCTCAAAGCTGGTATCATTACTTCCGTTGTATAGTGTTTCCAGGTACTGTTTCCATCTCTCCCCTATTTGTGTATCCTCAAACAGTATTTTCCCGTTCTCTGCTTCTATCGCTTTGCCTTTTCCAATTTTCATGCCAAAGAAATCCTTTACTGACGCATATGCAGTTTCAATATTTCCTTTTTTCATGTTGTCATTGATTTCTTTGCATTTTCTCTGTAAGAATGCTATTTTCAATATATTATTAATTTCATTGTGTGTTTTTATTGTTGAATATAGGCATCGCGTATGTTGTAATTGTGTTATAATATCTGTATTTTCTCCTTCATACAATTTTTTGCAATAAACAGATCAATATAGATTTGCGATCTCCGCAACCCATATGCAGTATCTTGCGGTTGATGTGGATTTGATCCATCAACCGTAAAATACCAGACATAGCGTATAGACTTAAATTAGTGGTAGACTAAAGTCACACCATTTATTCATGCTGAGACGTCGTTAAAAAGGATGAATGCGTCAGATTGAGAATATTAATTTTGGCAAATCAAAAATCCACATGCATCGTTTTAAATTTGACCATTGCCGTCTGTCAGTGGTTTCCTGTATATGCTTACATAGAAAATTGACATCCCCGCCGATATAAAAAGCAACTCCATGTCACCAGGATCGTTGTCAAAACGTGTGGTGAATGGATGAGAAGCAGGTCACAATGCAAAGAACTCGTTGAGAAGCACATTTACCTTTACTTTAAATTAAAAGACTGACAAAATTTGACCGTCTGCCCGGTACAAGGCAACCGGTGGAGGCCCCATAAATAATAATTATTAAAAATGCGCTTTCTGTGTTTTAACGCGGCAACCGTTGAACACGTAGACCACACTCTGGACGCACCTGCGATCCGCTTGTCCGTGGGTTCGATTCCCGTTATCGCATCGAAACAAGGCCTTCGCGTCTGCTGAACCTCTATCAACACAGCCTTCAGTACTAGCACAGCTCTCTCACGGTACAATATACCGAGATTAGCGCGAAAAAATGATGGAATATTCACCATTTTATTACTAATTGCAGTGTTTATTTATTATATAAATATTTTTACTAAGGATTGAAAAGTAAGCAATAATATATAATTTTATAATCATTATAATTACAAAATTAACAAATTAAAAATATTTACTTTTGATTCACATTTATTTTCAATGATTACATGTTTCGGCCTCCCAAGAGACCATTTGCAACTAATTAATTTTTAATTTAAAATTATAATAATGCAGTTTCACCAAGTATTGTCAGTTGATAACGTTAATGTTGATGATATATAACTTTACTTGGTTGACTGAAAAAAGTTATTTTCATATAATAATCAAAGTAACTTAGATTCAAGAGGGTATAATAAGAAGTCTTGTGAGTGCTTTAAAAGACCAACTTTAGTAGGAAGTACGAATAAACTAGAACCCAGTTGTTAGTTTAAAGAGAGGAGTCGAAATTCACTCGTGAAAACTTTCTATGAGAACTGGAACTTTGGCCGGCAAAGTTACATAATATGTCTTGAGGAACATTATAATTGTAATGTTCCCGCCATTAGCGGATCTTTGAGAATGGATAACCAAACTGTTCTTATTTATTTAAGCTTTGAGAATATTTATGAGTATTTATTTGTATTAAAGCTAGCTGAAGCATTTACTATATACTAACTGCTAAGTGGATATCACTGGTCTACCCAACTAATGACTGGCCACGGCGCTTTTAATGACATATTATACTAATTTAATTAAGTTTCAAACACTTGTTGCCCCTGTGGCGCCCCCTTCCAGAACTCAAAGCAGTCTGCGACAGTCAGTTCCGTCTGTTGGAAATAGGAGTCCCTTTCGATGCAGTTCAAGGGAATCGCCTCGGCGCTATTGGGCAGCAGACTTTGTGACCTCTAAAAAAAATCCACACATTTACTAAATTTTCTCGTATTTTCGGTGAGAGAGTCTATCTTCCATCTCCATTTCTTTACAACCCGTGAAAGAGATTAGAATCTCTTACGAGTTGTAAAGAAATGGAGATGGAATATAAATTCTCTTACCGAAAATATCAGCAGAAATGATAAATGTGTTAATTTTTCAGAGGGGACTCCTACTGAACTTATCGTGAGACAGGTAAAGTCCAGCTAACTGAACCCAGCATGCGATGCAATGAACTTTGATTAATTAAGGGATTCGTGCTACTTTTTTCAGAAACATTCCCGTTTAGTTCCCATTCAGTTTCCGTCTCGATTCCTTTCCCAATTTTACACAAAAACCTTTAATCATGCACGCAATATGTTCCGCAAGTTTCATTGAAATCGGTTGAACATTATAGTTTGCTACAGAAACGTGCTACTATGATACTATTTTTTAATTTTTGAAAGATTTTTTCTACAACATTCTTCATAAGCTTTCATCCAATATTTCCTGAATGTTTTATATCGATGAGATGAATGGTGTAGTAATGCATAAAGGACAAACACACTTATATTTATATATACACAGAGCCTAGCATGGTATTTGATCGATGAATATAGGGATTGACAAAGTTTTATTTCTTCATAGAGGTTAAAGTTTACGACTACTATATGCTCCACAAGGAAAATGATGATTGTTAAAAAATAATCTTCATTTATCGAAGATTTAAAATGATGTAAAATTTTATTTGAATGCTTAAAATAATAAATTCATGAATTATGAATTTAAAATTGAAAGCATTTTTGGAAGCTTTAAACGAGTTTCAGCGCTTTTGTTCACCCTAACGTCTAAACCTTGATGCGCTACTGAGCACAATGTTCTAACGGAAGTCATCTCTCTAAGAGCATATAAAATAGAAGTTTCATATTACTATCAAGTACGTAGTAAAATTACGAGTATAAATGATTTTAGTCATACGACCCATGCGCTTTTATTACCATACATATTTAATTTATTTTATTATTATTCAAACATAAGGAGAATACCGTCAGACAGTGATAGAGAAATCTTATCTATGACTTTATGACTTTTGTCATTTTTAAATAATTATAAGTGTTCAAAACGTAATTTTGAACATAATTATTTTGTACTAAACATTTAAAAGTCTTTTAAAGTAATTGGTATAATCAAACTCTCTATCTTATATTCATACAGTCGGGTACAACATAGGGCATTTTGCGACTGTATGTAAATTGAGGGGATCAAGGTCCAAAACAACAAGTATCGAGGAATTTGCGGTGTACGAAATTCTATGTATTAATATTAGTTGTATAAAATAAAGAATGCTTTCGCATTGATACGGAGCATTGACCATCCGAATAATCTGCCACTCTATGTAAATTAAAAGTTTAAGGTCCAAAGCGGTATCGAGGATATTGCGGTGTATGACATTTAATGTATTAATATTACTTTTATAAATGCTTACTCATGTTGTAAACTGAGGTATAAAAAGGGGTATCTTATCAAATAAATCAGTATTAACTCAACTTCGGTCTTTGGACTTATCCTCAGTGCCGGAACCTTGGTAATCCAGCATCACCATTTAGCCGTCATTTCGGGACCGCGATCTCGGTTCCGGAATAATAAGCGCTACATGAGTTGATCCGCCAAAGCATTCATGCATCTTCTATTCTTTCGACGACTAACTATATAGTCTTACTAACTATATGATTGGTGCTTACGGAGCAACTTTTGTCACATAAAAATTTTGAATATTACGTGACGCCTTTTTTTACTTACTCGTACTTACGGAACAATGTTCCAAATATAACATTAGAGAAAATCAAACAAATATCAAATAAAAAAAAGCAGAATTAATAGACTAGACCTAAATTGATGCAAGATTTAATTCTTAGATCTAAAATACGTATGAATAGATGAAAGGTTATGTAGACAATAAAAAATACATAAATAAGAAAGTCGAAAAATCAGGAAACCGATGCCATCGACAAAAGAAGAAAATAATGTAAAAAGGATCGATATGTCCTGGTAGCCCATTTAGGAGCACCATTGCAGTTCTACTGTCGCTGAGTTAAAACTCCAAAACAATTTATGATGGTGAGCACGGGTATAGTTTTCGATAAATTATAACTTATATATATTATAATATTTTCTTTGTCAGCTTCTTCGGGAATCGATTCCGCGATATCCGGTAAAGTACGAAATAATTAATATCTAGGACATGCCCCACATAATATTGTATGTATCCAAAAACTGTACAAAATACTGTAATGAACGAAGTTAACATAAAATGATGCATGGTTTATTTCTGATTTAATATGTTATATTTAACAAGGTTTAATAGTTTATACAACTGGGATGGGCAGCATTTGGAAAAACTAAAGTACAGTTTTGAAGCGAAAATTCCGCAATGTCTTAAAACTCCTTAGTTTTAACCAATGCATCCTCCCTGTATTAATTTATGGCGCAGAGACGTGGAATCTAACAGCATGTCCTACCCATAAAACAAAGGTCACCCAGCGTGCTATGGAGAGATCCATGCTCGGAGTGTCGCTAAAAGATCGAATCCGAAACGAGGAAATACGCAAAAGTACTCAAGTAGTGGATGCTACCCAACGAATAGGCACACTCAAGTGGCAATGGGCAGTATATATCTGTTGAAGAGACGACGGTCGATGGGGAAGAAAAGTATTGGAATGTGCAAAAGAGCTGGCAGATGAAGCATTGGGATCGATGTGGATGGAGACTCATGCGGGAGGCTTACGTTCAACAGTAAACGGATACAGGCTGATGATGATGATAAATAGTTTAAAGAATCTTTAATGTTACTGTCACAGTTAAATATAACGGGATAATTAAATAAAGATAGAACCGAGAACATTTTACATAGTTATTGATGATTACTATATTGGGAAGAAGGATTGACAGTGCACCAAAAAATGACTAATCTAATTGTCAAGAACTATTGGAATGAAGGAGGTAGGAAGCACTTCAGGATGTGAGTATCTAGGTCAAGAGTGTTAGATGACCTAAGCTTACTTTGAGAAATCTAAAAAAGATTTCTTTAATTTTTCTTGCCTTCTGTAGCCAAGTGTATGAATCACAAATTACTGTATAAATGTTGTATGATGAATTTTTTTTTTTTTTTTAATTATTACAAGAAGGAAAAATATTTCTTAATTACTGTTCGTTGTTATTTAGAAACATGCAGAATTCTTTTTGAATCTGCTTTCACTGAAAACATAACGGGAATAGTGAAGAATAAGAATATTGTGGAATATTTTCTTTAGAAAATAGTAATAACTTGTAATTATACAGTTCTTCAATCGTTTATATCCTTCTATATGGGTGGTACATAGTACAAGTACACCTCAAAACATCATAATAGGAAAATCCATCTTTAAATAGATAAAACTGCGGAAGAAATTCGGTGATAAAAGTAACAAAATTACTTAGATGCAAAAAAGATTCACAACATTTAGGTCTTTATTTGGCTGTGAAACTCGGTATATTAATCAAATTTAATGCAGCCGTATAATAGTTTTAAAAATAATGTCAATAATAAAAATATGTCAGACCTTTCATACTATAGTCGATTAAGAGACGAATTTATGTATGTGGAAGAAAATATCAACGATGGACCTCTCCATGTAATTCAGTTTGCCTTAGGAAAGCATTATTTACAACTGACTTATATTTAGGCCTCTCGCTATTCTGAAAAACCATCGATGTATACATTGATATCCTCCTCTCTTATTTAGGACATCGATTTACTGGATGAAGGATGCAAGATCAGGTTCACATTACAAACAACTTGTTTCGGTTTACATATTAACACGTTTTATTTGTCAAAAACGTCGTCCGTTATAGCCTTTAGGCGCGCGCCCTATAACGGTCGCGAGTCAAACTTCAAATGATAACTAACGGCGTGGCCTGACATCTCGGCAGTGCAAACTGTCGGTGCAGAAAAAAAGCGAATTCAAGATGACAGTGGTACCAAGAGGAAATGGACCCACTGCCATGACAAATATTTTGGCGTATGCAAGCACCGTTCTAAACAACAGTCTACAATTACAAACATAAGATGTGCATGTCAGGCGAGCGAACAAAATAAGATATAAAAGATCGTTTTTCGAGGTTTTACGGCATCAGCCTAAAGGAGTTATATCAAGCTGATATCAACATATATTAAATTAAAAAAAAACAATGTATTTGTCGAAGTTGTTAGTGGAGCACATACGGAAATTGAATGATGTTCTATTAATATTTTGTTCTAACTGTCGTTTATTATTATTTTATTTGGATCATTTCGTTTGTAAAAATTCAGATAATCTCATTAATAAAGTTTTAAATATGTTTATTCACATTTAAAATGCATTATTATTTTCCAGTTTATGAATTACTAAAATGCATATTTATGCAAATTAAATAAATCATTTAAATATATTCAGTGTATAAATTAAAATTTATTTAATTATGCATCAGTGTTATTTTTCGTTTGTACTAGATAAAATAAATACTGAATGCTTGTGGTAAAAAGTTAAATACTTTTCAAATATAATTTGAATAAATATTATGACAATGTTAATACGAAGTATCTTAAAGTAAGAAAGAACCACAGTTGGAGATTTTATACATGTATAATATAATATGTGGAAAAACATTTTCACATATTTAATTCCTCTCTACGTAAGGGCATATCAATTATCATTGTCAGTCTCCACCTGATTCGATTTTTCACCTTCAAAATCAAACGAAATTCTTCATTCTTCCATATTTTTCTGATGTCATCAGTTTATCTTGAAGACTAGACTAGACTAGAAGGGCTAACACTCCATTTGCTAGCTCTTGAGCGCCACTCCAAGACTTTTATTCCCAAATAACTGTCATGGTTTCAAACAGAAATGTCCTGCCCATTTCCACTTATGAGCGTATCATCATTATCATCAGACTGTGTCAGTCCACTGCTTAACGAAGGCCTCCCGCATGAATCTTCATCCTTGTCAATCTTCCACCCTCAGCGTCCATACTACTCTACCTATTTTTCTGATGTCGTCAGTCCACTTTGACGAAGGTGGGCCAAAACTCCATTTGCTACTTCTTAAGCGATTCTCTAACACTTTTTTTCCCAAGCAACCATCCAAACTTTGACAGACATATCCTGTCCATTGCCAGCTGAGTCCTTGAGTGTTCGTATTCTCTCGATAGCCTCCGTTACTCGAGTTCTTCTTCTTATATCTTCGATTCGAATACTATATTTTAAAGAAACATCGAGCACGGTTGTTTCAATGGCACTTTGGATGACTTTTTATATGGGAAAGTCCCATTTTTAGATTCCACGTCTCTGCGACACAAGAAACATGCATTTGTAACGTCCTAATTTTTAGACCTATAAGTAAATATAAGTAAAAGCATATTATCGCTATGACAATGTTAAAATATACACTGGAAGAACATTCCAAGGCCTGCTTGTGGTGTTAAAGAAGAAAAAAAAAACTGGTCATCCTAAGCAGACATGCCAACCAAGTAGAGTCAACACTGATGAATAGATTCAGGATGTAAATTGAGAATATTCAGAAGAGCAATGTAAGCGCCTTTTCCCACGGACGTCCAGTTTGCAGGATCACGTTTAGTAGTATGATGATAACATGATGCTTATGTAAATATTACCATAGTAGCACGTATACGACTAAACGTGATGCTGAAAAACTGGACGTCCGTCGGAAAGGCCCCTTAGTGATGGATGGGTTAGCAAAAATACTGAATACTTTTGTTCCATTGATATGTAGGTAATATGTCGGTTAATCATATATGTGTATTTATATGATTAATACAGTGAGTAATACAAAACAATAGCCAACGTGTGAACAATGTAAGAGCTGCCACGCTTAAAAAATGTGAAAATTCAGTCACTTTTCATTGATGTCTTGGAATTTCTCACCGAATCACGCACTTGCCAAGTATTTCAAGAGCGGTAGAAAGTGGATACGTGGCTTGGCATAATATGTAGTGCACTAAATTAGAACAATATGAAGTGTAAGTGCATACTTGAACTGCAAGTCACAGCTGTTATTACATATGGGCGTAATTAACATATTTTAAGCTGCGTCTTCCATCTTTGAATATTTTTTTATTTTTTAACCTTTTCATTACGGCTCTGTGGAATAAAAATTATACTGTCAATTATAAAACTAGTATTTGAAGCATAAATGTACTTATCTGGTCTATTTTCATATATCACATAGGTTCTTGCATGCTTTAGCTATCAGATGATGCATAAAAAACTATTCTAAGAAAGTATCAAAACGATACATCACGGCTACCGATGTCAACGGTAGGGGAATCTTACATTACATATACCGGGTGCGATGCGAAAAGGTTAATGATTTTCCTGTTGTGGTAGTGTAGAAAAAAGTCATAATTAACTTTAAATGTTCTTAGAGAAAGTTTATCACAAGTGAATTTCGAATGGACTTATACTCTAAGGTGTGGATATTAAGTTTAAGTACCTTTCACTGCAAAGTTTCTCTTAAGTCAGTAGCTTTAACATTAAATTCTTTTTATCAACATTTTGATTATTATGTAAGAATATCTCAGATAGTGTGAAATTGATCCGAGTGAACTTTAATGAATTTACTATGTTTAAAGAAAGAAAAAATTTTTTTTTTAGGGTCATATGGCCATGACAGGGTCTGGTTGATTATCTTTTATCGCGAAAAATGACAAAAAACACTGCCTTCATCTGTTCAAGTCTTCTGACTCTCGACTAGGAAAGCATTGGGAGCCATCTATGTTTTCAGTTTTAAAAATGTGGTAGACGAAATACTTATAATTAATATTCATATATTTCAATCTGTGGACAATAATATTAAAGGTTTCATACTTCAAATGTGGTGTAGTATTAACACAAATTTCATGTGAAATAATATATCCAAATGAAATATCTAGTAGTATTCTTCTGCAAGTATGTATGAGCTCGTAAAAGCACGTAATTTTTTTTTTCTAAATTCACGTCTTAAACCATGTCATAGAACCAAGATTAGTGTATAGTGTATTTAGCTGTGATAGGTCAAATAATGGTTCTAAGACATCTTTCCTCACAGATTAGTTCTGCGTTGCATTGTCTCATACAACTGCGTGCTTGCTATCTAATATAGATCTTGGACAGATGTGTTAAAAGCAAGTTATATCGCCGACACACAAAAGCTTACAAATAGCCCACAATAAGATGTGTCCAGATACGAGGGTCTTTTAAAAATTCACCGGACTTATAGTCATAAAATAAATACAAGAAAAAAGTATCTTATTGACGTATAAAATTCTTGTCTTTTTGATTATTAATTTGTCTATGAAAATCATCAAGTCGTTCAATGGTTAAGGTTTACGTTGAGTTTTGTAATGCTGTTAATGAATTAAACATTCATCGTTTACTAAGTAACCATAATTTTGTTAAAGAAACAGGTATTAAAATAAAACATGCAGAAAATAGGCCTCATAAGTTGAATAACATAGAATATCTTGAAATACATTAACATCTTCCTCTCTTTCAAAAAGGTTGTTACTCCGTTGCGCAGAGGGCTGGATGGGAAGCGGATTAATAACACAGACTTTTTCAGAAGCACATTGAGATATATTTAAACGATAAACTTAACAAACTTTTGGCCCGGACCTAGTCACAGCATTAGACCGAGCCGCGATACAATATGCTCTCGCCGACTGGCGGCACAATGCTTATAATATAAATAACGTTATTTGATTACATAACTTAAAACGTACTCTACTATAATATAGCACTATAAAAAGAAAATTAGAATAAAAAAGATTTAAAGTGTTACGACATAGATAATACGTATGGAAAAAAGTTGAATACTTATATTATAAAAAAAACTTTACATAAAAAAATATGCTAAATCCCATGACCTCAAATATAACTCCACTGATCATACCCACAGAGAGTCTTGTTGCGTATAATAATTCATCTCGCCAACTTATGCAACTCCCTAGATTTGTAGCGCATCTGAAATATTTTCGGATGGCGGAGTCCATTCATTCCCAGCATTGCCGGCTTCTGGAGCAGGATAAGGAGGTCCAACAACAACATCATTTTGGCTGCTTCTGAACGGCTCAACTCCTCCCTGAGCCATCGCTGGATGGAGATGTTGCAGCGACCACCATGAAATATTAATTTAATTTATATATATATATGTTTAGATACACCTTGTTTTTATATATGTATCTAAAAATATGGCAGATTCGGTATTGCACAACCCGCTTTTATTTTGACGGAAACTTTTTAAATAACCTTCGTTCAAGTTTCACGCTATGACAATGAATCATTGATCCATCCGACTGCTTAATAGTTTGTCCACGCATATCGGAATTGGCCCAGAAACTCAACAAGTCTTCTGAATGTCAATGATCGCATTATTTTGACTTACAATTCATATTCGTGCGCTTCCTCCATCTTGGCACATGACATTTCGCTCACACACACACTTTCTAACATTTGTGAAATTTTTCAAGCATGAGGAATATGAGAGAGTTTCCCGAGAAAAGTGACCGTATTTTGATTTCGCTTTTTTATCGCAATGCCAAATATTCATACATTCATACGAGTACGAAAACAAACTGTATATTTCAATGTGAATTTAAAAAAAAAAACGTAGTTGATACCCAAAGGGTAGACTAAATAAATGATAACAAAACATTGTGCCGAAAATATTATTGATATAATATTACAAAGAAATTTGTAATATAAATAGTGGTATACAGGTATATTGATATTAGCTTGATATAGCTCATTTAGGCTGATACCGTAAAGCCTCAAGAAACCATCTTTTGTATCTTATTTTTGTTTACTCGCCTGACATGCACATTTAATAATGTTCGTTTTATTTATATAATATTACACGGCGTTTGCATACGCCATTTCATTGGTTATGACAGTTGCTCTATTTAATGTTGGTGCAATTGTCATCTTTAATTTGCTTTTTTGTCGCGATTGTTGGTGGCGCTGGATGTGTTAGGCTTCGGCAGTTGTCAGTTAACTCTCGACCGTTATGGCGTTTCGCCATACCGGTCGGATAAGGAAATCAAGTCTTTATTATAAGTAAACGTCTTTTGCTTGGTAATCTGCTCCTGCATCCTTCCTCCACGCAGCCACGTGACGAAACCGCGACTTGTCATTCTTTTTAAAGACGGGGGATGTCAATATAAACAAGAATATATGTATTTTTTTCGCTTTTCAATTGGGTGTCGCAATGGTGCAGTTGTTAACTCAAATAATAATTAACTTAAAACTATTGATATACTCCAAATTTTTTGGTGAAATTTGCGGCACAGTAGAGAACTTTTCAAAATTTGATAAATAAATTAAATATTTTAATTAAATTGTTTTTGGTGGATTTTTAAAATATATTTCAAAACTGTAATATTTGAGCCAACGCCGAGTACAGAATGAAAATGGAATGCAAAGATTAGAGGTTTCAACCCTAGCATCCACCGTTTATATTTCTCTGATCAATTGACCATAGAAATATCCTACAATTTTATATTTGCTGTGAATTTGTGTCAATTGTTAAAATATTATTATAAAGTAATCTAGAAATGACTGTTTTGAAAGGCCTTGTATATCAGATAACTACTTAGGCTTTCACGGCCATTGCAGGGGTCTTCTTCGGTGTTGACGACGGTCGAAATATTGGATCAAAACAATTCGCCACACACGGCTAAGCCCAAAAACTACAATATCATTTTAATATCGGATACACGGACAGTGTTTTTTTTTGTTTAACGGGACGCTTTTTTTATATATAAATATAGGAAAATGCTGAAATGCAGTAACATTTGTTATTGTAAATACGTCAAAACACTTTAGAGTAGATCGTTGATCAAACAAACAACAACAATGGCGTTCCACATGCCCGGACTTATCATAACAATTAAATGGCGTCTGCAAGCGCTATGTCTTACGGAATCTTATTTTAAACATAGACTAACAATTTTATATATAGTAGGCGTGATAGACAAACAAACAAAAATAAGAGTAGAAATATCTTATATCGAGGCCTTTCGGCACCATCCTATAATGGCTATGTCGAGTTGATATCACTCATTATTGAAGCACAGTCAACAACAAATAAAATAAATATGAGCGCTTGCTTATATTTAAGAATATGTTAAGGATAAATTAGATTTCTTTTACTCGTAGTTATTGTTATAACCCTTATATTCTTTATCCCTTTTGGGTACTGTTCAGTAGTCAGTTAAACATACTTATTGTGACACTACTTCTTCCTCTATGACAACTTATAGGATCATTATATGAGATATTTCACTTTTATATCTTATATCTAGGAAACACTAGTAATTATTAACATTTTACGAGTATATATTTCCTAAGAGCTTTATTTCTAGAAACTACGAACAAAAAAATTACGTCTAAGCTTTATTTTCTGTTAAATACAAGATAAACAATCATGAAAAATATGTTTTGTAGTAAGACATGTATTTTTTTCAATGTATTTATCATTCACTTTGGGATCCATTATAAATAATAAAATTTTATTTATTTACCTTGTTTTTAAACGGATCACGTAAGATATGGCCTCTGTTAAGGAGACTGCAGTTTCGACTTTGTGAAATCGGTGAATTATGTAAGACGTTAATATGATTTTTTTTTTCTTTCGTAATAATTCGTAATCTGTTTATAGATATTCTACATTATTTAATTTAATAGTTTTATTTTCCACATTTAATATTCTTCAAACCATTTGAAAAGTATTTTCGTTAGAAAATAAAGAAAAACTTATAATAACCACATAAAAATAAAAGTAAATATAAAGTTAATACTTAAAAACGTTGAAATAACACTACCTGTATATACAAAAAAAATAATCTAAATCATTCTTTTCTGCATCCTTGCAACCCTATATGTCTCCATCTCTTATCATTCCCTGATAGACATACCCCTACCCCCTCTTCTACATAAAACGGGTTCGACTCCTTATATATTATGCAGTTCAGTTGTCTCTTGACAGTGATGGATTGAGAAAGGCTGCGAGTAAGTCGAAACTGCAGTGTCCTACACAGAGGCCATATTTTACGTGATCCGTCTAAAACAAGGTAAATAAATAATTATTTGATATCATATTATTGTATTAGGCAGCATAAATGTTGTTAGTAAAAATATTTAATGGTCAGGAATACATACCTTTTAACAAAACTATAGATATTTTTTTAAAATTAAAGAAAAAGGAATATTTTTTTTACAATTAAAATTCTATAGTTTAATTAAGCGATAGTACGGTGTCCTGCTCACTAGCCGCGCTAATCGTTAAATCAGCGAAGCTAAGTAACATTGGGCGTGTAACAAAACTTGAATGGGTCACTGCTTATTTCTAACTACCTGTCGCTGGTTGGGTTGAGCATCTCCATACGATCAAACGGTTCAAGATTCGGAAGCGTCGGGCTTATTATTCAATCTCCTTAAATAATCCGATATACAAATCAATCAAAAATACACCTCGGATACTACAACTGCCGGACTACCTGACGATGTCGTGAGATGAGAGATAGAGAATGGCAGCTGACATGACAATGTAGTGACTATATTTTGTAGATATGAAAAAAAACGTTCTTCAGCAAGCGTTTGTATTTCAAAATAAAAATAGTCCAGGTCAACGACATTCAGCCACAACAAGTGGCTAAAACCAAAGTCATATTTTCTCCGAAACTAGATATTTCTTTTTTGTTCCAAGATAAAGGGATATTAAAGTAAAATCAGTTTTTTTTACAAAAGCATCGCAGGGGAGAATAATATGACATATGATTTTGAAATATTCCATTCGAAAAACATTCAGTGGAAATATTTACAAATAAATATAATAACATAGTGTGTTTTGGAGGATGCTTACATTCATTAATCAAATACAATTTTTATTAACACCTGGGTAATATTTTTGAAACGATTTATTATTTATTTCTTTTTATAAAAATATTCAGTGTCTGAAAATATAATAATTAAAGTACAGTCTAAGATGTCACCACTGATTTTATATAAGTATGAATAACGTTTATGAATACAACAATTCAATAAAAATGGGTTTCAAATTTCATATATATGTTCAATAATCATATGGAACAGATGCCCTTATTTTTTTTTAAACTTTTTGATTAGAAAATTGTTATATTTATATTATTAGCATTCACTTTGAGATCCATTTTAATATTAAATAGATTAAATAGAAGAATTTCATACGTTTTGTTAATATGGATCACATTGAGTACTGTTTTACTTGATGTAAGACTACAATTTCGCTATAATCTATGAAAGTCCTATAGTGCAACGTTTTATGTATATGAAAGTCATATAGGAGCGTACATTCGAATCCTCTTAGTCGAGGTCAAATTTCAGCCGTTTTTGCTAAAAATTCGCTGAAAAGCTTCGAATTTTCAGACCACCGTTTCACAGTGTAAATTGAGTAACAAAACGAAACGTGATTGTTTTCTCAAACACTCTAAACCACATCAAAGTTAAATTGCCAATCACGTGTGTTGTTTTAAAATGTTAAAGTTTCGTGTATTTACGCAAAATTCTGCATTATAATATTTTTACGTTAATTAATAATTCTGATTAATACAATAATTAAAAAATATTTTTAAATGTTTGTTTTTAACAAAAAATTTAAGAAATTTAGGCGTTTTACTCCATGGGAGCATTTTAAATACTTACAATTTTAACAACAGTCTATGTAATTTTACTTTTTTAAGAACAGTCGATCAAAGTCGTTTATTGTAAGATCGGCTCTCGTACGATCATCGAGGTTAAGCAAATCGGACGATGACCAAAAAGTTGATGGAAATGGATAAAGTTTATCTATTGATTCTTTGACGCTTTCCATTTTAATGGTTCAGGGCTGTTTGTTGAGTGCTGTACAAATTGCTCATATTCATTGTCATTATTGTCCACGTACGCCTTTCATTAGAAAATTATTGAGCATATAGGGACACGAACTGTTGCTATAAAGCTTGCTTGATACAATGCCAGATATGCTTCTAGTTTCTTTGAGTACATTTTATGCGTAGTTTCTAGTACAGCGCATGCTCTTTTGCTGCATATGAAGTACAGGTTCCAGCCAACTCCAGTTTTGTATTTTGACTAAGTGTAGTGTGAAATGCTGCCTTGTACGCTTCCTCACCTTATCACTCCTCGTAAAGTCAAACCATCATTTTTCAGTATTTTTTCCAAGGCATCTTATTTAAAAACTATCTAAACTGCTGCATTGATTGTTAATCAAATGCAAAGATGCAAACAGGCGATGTGTATTCGGTATTTTATTTTGATCGAGTACAGCTGCGAGTACTATATATTGCGCATGGAATCAAAAGATGCAGCGTTCCCAAGTTGAAAAAACGAGCTCCTTCCGTAGACCTTTGCTTTTAGTGACGTGTATACGGATATATTGGAATCTCTCGATCCTCTCAATAGTCTAACCAACACTGATGTCTGCCTGGAAAATCACTTCAATATTAGGTTATTTTATCGCATGCACTTACACCTATGAAGTTATTAGTGGTATTCTTTGAAAGGCAGTTGCTTGACACACAGTTATGTTTAATACCTATTACATGGCCGTCCATCCATCTACTGGTTCCGTCAGTAGCGGAATTTACCTGGTTTACTTCTAAATAGCAACAGCTACTGTTGCAGTACGGTAACACCTGTGATGGAAGTACATGTGATACAATGATCAGTTATCCAACAAGTCTTTATTTTATTGTATATGTTGAAGAGAAATTATAAAAACCAGGTTAAATTAAATCTCTAAGGGACATGATCAGTTCACAGAAAACATCTCGGCAACTGAAAGTTCACTTGGGAAAACACATGGTTTCCAAAGACCTTCAATGCAGAATCCAAGGGGATCGAAATAACGGCTGTTGTAGTATTAAAAATATATTTTGATATACAATATATGCGATTTTAAGCCTCAACTATTTTGTCCTATGGGGCGGGTAAACCCAAAATTTACTTTTTTACCACAACAGGGAAATAATAGCCGATTGAATGATGAATGTGTGTGAATGTGGTGGTAATATATTTATTATAAATAATTATCCTCCTAACCTGCCAGAATCTATTCCTCTTGGGAGAGGGATCAGACTATTCAACCAAATTGCCTCGGATGTTGATATATTTCACGTAAGGGAGGCCCAATTCAGACATGAACTCCACGAGTTTCTTTGTAGGAATAATTTGTTGGAGTCGTCTGTTTGATGAGCATTGGGACATTCTGATGCTTGTCTTTATTACTTTGTTCTTAGTAACTAATAATAAATACCTATATTTGTATATAATGTATTTTTTTTATTCTAACATTAATTATTATTGTACTTCAGAAACGAATTGAGTTGTTCAAATTTGTAATGTTTCTGTAAAGGGAAAAAATAAATAAATTGAAATTATTTATTATAAAAATTGGAATAAAATAAGTGTTATGTCTCATTTGAAAGGCTTGTGTTTCTTTGTTCATTAACTACGAGGTAATTGAAGGTTTTGGCAGTAAGTTCAATTAATTGGCAATAAATAAAATAAATTGGCAGTATGCACTGTGTCAGTATGAATGTGGTCAGTTATAAAATTTAAATGACAGTAATATATTCAATATTGGTAAAAATTTATGTAAAATGAATGAATAATTAACCCATAAAATGGAAACCTTACTTAAAATATGTTGCCAAAAAAACTGTTTTTTTTTTGTTTCCTTTTTATGCTAACACTTTCGTATCGTTGTCGATATATGCCATCAAAGATTCCCCAACCGTTTGACATCGGTTGACGTGATTTATTGTTTTCCTACTTTTAGTACTCATTGTGACATCTACGGTAGGAACTTAGAACTTCAGTCATTCCCTTCATCAACCTACATATATTTTTTACAGGAATCTGTAAGGCATGCAAATTAATATCGTTTGGTTTCGTCCCAGGAGCAATTTTTCTATAAGCCACATGTGTCAATGCCACCACATATATATGGAGTTATATAATGAACGTTTGTTATAAATAATAGTTTTTATGCATCATCTGATAACTAAAGGGTACAAAAACCAATGTGATATTTGAATATAGGTCAGATAAGTACATTTATGCTTCAAATACTAGTTTAAAGCATAAAAATGGTTAAAAAATTCACGCCTTATTGAAAGAAAAATTTGTATTCCACCAAGCCGTAAAGAAAGGGTTAAAACTACAAAGTCGAGAATTATGAACTACCTAAAGAAATAAATCCGAGCAATCTTAAGATACCGCGTCCAAATGTCGATCCATGTTATCTGCCGCGTTCGTGAGACTGATTACCTGGCGGGTAAAAAATAAATAAATAAAAAAGCTTTTCACTCGAGTAAAGAAAGTACATCTCTCCTTCACGAAAGTCCGGGGAACAATCGCCGACGAGCGGCCGAGCTTTTTAAGTAAACGTTGAAATACATCAGAGAATTTTCTGTGCAAAATTTATCAGCACACTCGGCACGAATGCCCACATTATACAATTTAGAATTGTTGAAAGGAATGTATTATATAGTTGCTTGCTCGGTGCTAACCACACGGTGAGTGATCACCTCTGATCAAAATACTCAACGTTTTCAAGTACATTTATGTGAAAATAACGTGTTTCTATACGTCAAATAATGCACTTTAAATATATATTCAATAAAAATATAATTTTTGATTTGTTTTTAAAATGTATCAAGTTTAGCACTACTTAACCCTCGCCTTACTATGTTAAAAACTTCCGCGCGTTCCGATGGTGTGTACTCGCTACACATTCTGATTTAAAGTGAATAAAATGAGTAGAAATTCGAAAAAATGAAAATATTCAAAGATATAGGCTAATTTTATAATTGTTGATGTCAATAAGCAGTAATAATTGACATTTAATAGCTTAAAACATGAAAAACATCAGACGAAGAGCTCAAACGGCCAGACGCACCTTGGCGCGTGAACTTCCGAGAGCTACTAACACTACTTAGCCTGTCGACATATCGTGAGCCGACGCGCATCGAAATCATTTCGAACTAGCCGACCAACTGAGGTTTCCCGTCTCGCTCACTCATATTAGTACGTCAGCGAGAGTGAGGAGTATAGATGCCGACGTATCTGGGTATTTTTTAATTTTATTTTTGCACACGCTTCCGACAGGTCGAATGAATACATGACAGTTGACGCGTCTTGAGTGTAGTGGTGAATTTATTCCGAATTGTAGAAAAATATTTCCTGCTCCCGATGAGTGCCTATTATTATAATATTTTTTTTTCAATACGTAAATGTATTAAGGAGGAATACCTAAAATCTGAACCCTGTGTGTATTATATTTACAGAGATATTTAGGTTATTACAAGCAATGTGTAGTCGATAGACATCACCGGGGAGGAGAGGTTAATCACATATTTGAAAAACGAAGTTTTGCTTTCAGTGTGTTTTTTCAGTTGCTTACATATATCAATATTTCATGAAATGATGATGGGTGAGTAATTTCATAGGTTTTCTCGACCAGATTTGCAATTGTGGCTATTTGACATTTGAATAGTGGTATGTTCCATACATAATGGCAACAATAGGCCTTCAAACGATATTTCTAGTAGTGGATGCTACCCAACGAATAAGCTCACTCAAGTGGCAATAGGCAAGACATATCTGTTGGAGAAACTATGGTCGACGGGGAAGAAAAGTATTGAAGTGACGCCCAAGAACTGGCAAACGAAGCACTGACCGACCCCCTGCAAGATGTACTGACGATATAGGAAGAATACTGGAAGTGTCGTGGATGCAGAAGGCAGAGGATCAAAGAGGATGGAGACTCATGCAGGAGGCTTAGGTTCAACAGTGGACGGATACAGGCTGATGATGTTAAGGATGATCTTAAAGAGTATCATTTGTTTCATTTAAATTTAAAGACACGCTTTAAGGCACTATTTATATCGATTCATATCACATAGTTTATTTAGCTGATACCGTGTTTACCTTGTCCCGAATTATCAATGCACTACGATAATCTTCAATTATTTAACTAATCTTCCAGTTCCTAAATCGTACATAAATAATAAGCCAGACGATGTTCATCTTGATGTTATTTAATGCCGATATTTAGCATAAAAACTTATATCTTCATTTTAAAAATACTTTGCGTATGAAAATTAATAAAATTATATGATGTATATTGTTGTATATTGTTACTTTAGTTCAAAATTGAAGGTGCTTTTTTTTCTAAAACATTTAATGCGTTTTTCGATTAAATTTCCAGATAAATTCCCCTTGCGTTTGTATAATTTATGATGTCTTATGATCTGTCATAAATGCGTTATTGTAATATTTTTTTTTGGTGTCAAGTAAGTTTTTAGAGACAGGTATTTTTAATATATATTTATTGCGCTTAACCAAATGTCAATTTGTAAAAAGTGAATGAAAACCCGTATTCGCTCCTTTAAATCGTTAATAATATGACATGTAGCCTCATTTTCTCCTTACACGAGTATTATTACGAGTTACTTAATCTCGATTCAATATAGGAGTAAAACTATAGAATTTCATAAAGTATTTTGTAAAGTGCGAATTACAATGTAACTAATAAGTATGAAAAATACGAGCATTAACGAAATTATTTTTTTGCTCCATGGGTGGTTTAAGATGGCCAAGCAGTCAACGTTGAGTTAGTAAATCAACATGTTATTTACAAGGCTCGGAGTTCGAATCCTCAGTGTCAGCCGTTTATTTTACTCCGATTAAATAGATGAAAGAAACGTGATACATTTCTTACATAATTGTAATAAGTTCTACGACTAACCCAGGTGGACAACTTTCAGCCCCTTTGCAGTCCTTGACTTGACTCCATCCAAATTTTTCCAAGAAATTTCACTTCAATTCAATTAATTTTTTTGTTCTTATAAACACATAACAATTTTAGTAACTGTATTTTTTGAACAGAAAAAAATCAACTGAGAAAAGCTTTAATTTTTTTTAACATTTGAAATTAAAAAAAAACAATTTATAAAAATATATAAAAATAGTATCGTGGAATATATCAAAAAAGCTGAGAGTAAAACGTGAAATTTAGCGGAAAACGTCCAAAGGCTGTTACAACGTTTTTAAAACACATATCCATTGAGAACCTTTAAGGTGCCTCTTTGGCGTAGCAGACACGTGTCAAGTATATTGATGCAAGGAAAGAGTTTATTTGAGGTATTTTGTGTGTCTTTACAGATACGATCGAAAACTATTTTTTCTCAGAAAATGCACATTACTTTTGTAATGAGCCGTGTTAAAGATGGTGTTTAAAGTAAATTTGCGTGTATGTCAGTTGTTTATTAACGAAGTTATATGGTCAGTCATTGTAGTAGTATCTAGCGGTGGTTATGCGACTAGCTTTCCTGGATTAGTGCTCAGCTGTTTGCTGGGCTTAATCCACGCTTCTCTGGCAGAGTGGATTAAAACTTATTCCCCTGCTTGAAGTACGGTTCCGCCCAACGAACCCCCCCCGTCTAAATAATTAATTTCCACGGTGCGCCGATGCGAAGGGCAGACCTTCCGTCAACTTTAATTTATGTAAGCGACCTTTAAATATTATGCAGACTGCCTTAAAACTGAACACCTGAAAATAACATTAAAAATAATATATGCAAAAATGGTTGAAAATATTTTTGAAGTAGAAAATCTTAACTATTTCAAAATTTTGTGAAAATCTGAAAAAATAATATATATTAATAAAAAAAAAAAAAAAATTACAATAACGGCTTTTGATTCCTTAATATCCTCAATCGTTTAAATAAAACATGAAAATAAATAATTTAACTAAAATAAATTTTAGAATTTATCCCACAATACATTTTTTGACGACATGTTTCAGCCAGGTCGAATGGCCATTTTCAAGTCAATGAAGTGAGTGTTGGCTCTATATAAAGCAAAGAGTAAGTGAAAAGGTGGGTTTGAATTGTGTGATATTTACATGTGTTTTGGAAATCATTAATGTATAAGGAAATTCATCTCTCAATTTACTAACTGACTTGAAAATGGCCATTCGACCTGGCTGAAACATGTCCTCAAATAATATATTGTGGAATAAATTCTAAAAATTATTTTATTTAAATCTGATATAATTAAATTCCACCAAGAAATATCGGTCGAAAAAATCGCATTAATTATAATCTGGTATGTTAATAGATTTGTTAACATTGTATAGAAAAACGGCCTACAATCTTATTTACACTTGTATTTCCGAAGGTAATACTTATAATTGAGTTGCAGATAAACATGACAGTTAAGCCTTAACATATATTTCATATCATTGTCTTTAATCACTTTCTGTATACAAGAGTACGTCTGCACATCAAAAACACCGTTGACTTCACACTGTGCGCTATTTTTCAAATATGTTCCATATATTGCTCATATGCTCGCCATAGATGGCTAATACTCAATTCTGTCTGTTTGTAAAGTCCATTGCCCCATAAAAACTCTTAATTTGAACATCTAACTAATAACATATATGATATCTTACTATTTTAAGAGACTATTTATCTGAGTTATATTTTTGGTCATTCGTTAATTGTTTTTTTTTAAATCTCTTCTAAAACCTACACTTGTGTAGATAAGAGACGGCTTAATGCAACCAAAAATACGCGATTAACTACAGGCGACAACCTATCCCAGTTTATATTTGCATCCATTGTTGCTCCACTTTGATGATCTAACATGTATCGTGCTTTGTCGTTGGTAATTTAATAAATCAAGCTAAATTAAAAGTGAATGTTATGTCATCAGCCCTTGCCGACTGGTACCGAAAACCTCGATACACAATCATTCGTCTCTTATTTCGGTTCGCATGTCAGACATGACTGTGTGTCGCCATATTGGCGTTAGGCATATATATTGCTAATTACGGCGCTGGTGACCGACCACGGGCCACACGGGTCAGTGGTTTGCTGACGGCCGAGAAGGTCGCAGTAAGGCCAGCCGGCATGTCGTTCCGCCTAGGCCGGAAGCTTGTAAAGTTTATCATAAATATATGTCAATGTGCTTCTGAAAAAGGCTGTGTTATCAATCTGCTCCTAATCCTGCCATCACGCGACGGAATAACAACCTTTTTTGATAGAGCGGAGGATGTTAGTTACAACACATTATCTTAAAATAACTCGCTTAATTTAATATATTTAACATTTTTATTGCAACTCATAAATATTTTTTTTTAACTTTTATTTTTATCAAATGTCTCCATTGCGATTTATAAATTTGATTAATTTTTTGGACGTCTCTTAAGATTGATTCACTGAAATTACTTCAAATATAAGTTTCCTGAAAAAAGTTATAAATCTGAAACATTTATCATTCAGTTTCCTTTCAAGTTTTCATGAATAATATTCTATTCAATGATCGTTTCGAACAGTAATGCTCTGGTATTCGAAAATAATTGAGAATGATTTGGCATTGCGTAAATTCTAATGCATCGCTATAAATCCAAAGATGAGCGAATAATTTATCATACTTTCGTTTCGAATATTTGCTGCTATTATTAAATTGAATAATTTACATTCATTTAAGATAAATAATGAATGTCGTTTCCTATCACTGCGGATGAAAACTTACGTGAAATGGTAACTGCTCTTTTATTTAACGAAAATTATGATATCTGGTTATCATGAAAATACCAGAGTAGTCGATAAGGTAGTGCATTAACTTATATTAAAAAAAGAAAGTGTTTTCACATTTTAATACCAAAAAATGTGTTTATTACTCTATATACATTGCATAGAAATGTATGTTTAAGATGTTTGACGTGCATCATTTTGAAAACGATAATTATAAACGTAGTTCTCCTTAGATCACCGCGGTTGAGCAACATTGAACATGGATAAAAATTTGAATAGGTTACCGCTTGATGCTTATTGAGTATCTTTAGTTAGATTAAATCCCATACAGTTAAATAGTACATGACGCAAGACGGTCAAACAATCATACGATTTCTTAAAAAAGTCCAATCAATAAATCGCTTTTTTGCATTACTAAATCAAGTAGTTTTTAGCATGGCTATACATCTTTAAAATACTTTACAAATATTTAGTTAAATAAACTGATAATCTTACTTTTTATATATTTTTGAATTATTTTCTTTTTTTAAACAGTTTAATTGAAATCATTAAATCGGTATTTAATGTGCAATGGGAGTAAACTAATGCTTCAAAATACACATAGAACAATCGATAAATATAATGAACTGCTAAATTATATATAATCCTTCAATAAATGCTCCTCTCAAAAAGCTTACTTTGTCTTGCACTTCACTTAAAGCACAGCTGATATTAATAATTATTCGATTTATTTTCACTTTGCCGTTTAGGTTAACAATAAATCCCTTTTGGTGAGCGTCGTTTTGTTTCACTGAAGGCTGAAAGCAGCGTTTTGCTTAAGTAAAAGCTCTCATTCCTGAAAGATAAATGTTTCATCATCATCATCATCAACCTGTACCCGTCCACTGCTTAACGTAAGCCTCCCGCATGAGAATCTTCTTCGATGCTCCGTCTTTCACATCCAGGTCACTCCCGCTATTCTTCTTATGTTGTCAGTTCATCGTGCAGGGGTCGGCCAATGCTTCGTTTGCCAGTTCTTGGGCGCCATTCCAATACTTTTCTTCCCCATCGACCGTCGTCTCTTCGACAGTTATGTCCTGCCCATTGCTACTTGAGTGTGCCTATTCGTTGGGTTCTATCTGGGACAAGTAATAAAACTAGGACGAAGTTACTTCTCAAAAGAAATCGACAGGCGTATACAACTGAGATGGCAGCATTTAAAAAACTAAAGTACATTTTTAAAGCAAAAAATCCACAATGTATTAAAACTAAGGCGTTTAACCAATGCATCCTCCCTGTATTAACTTATGGCACAGAGACGTGTAATCTGACAGCAAGTCTTACCCATAAAATAAAGGTCACCCAGCGTGCTATGGAGACATTATTATTTAATATTATTATAAATGTTCACATTGAAGGACCATTTTTATAACATTTATCTTTTAGAATCGTAACAGCCCATTAGTGGACCAATATCATTTTCAACCACTGAATTCAAATTCACAGCAAAGACCATCTTATATGTCATTTGTCTTATCAATAAATTGGAGAAAAATAAACAGCAGGCGCAAGAATTTGAACCACGAACTTTGCAGTATATCCATATTTTTACTCAGCGTGTTGACCACTAAGCCATTTACCCCGCATCCTTAAGTCTAAAAATGGACACGTTTAAATGACTTATACTTACTTTATATACATGGTACTTGTATTACGCTGTTTGCATATTTTGTTAAACACACTTCAATGAATTAATTTATATAAATTGTGAATCAAAACTAAATATTTTTAATTTATTAATTTTTTAATTAAAATTAATTCTAAAATTATAATTAATTTATTCACAAATATTATACTAATCCCCAATAAATAAATTTGCTTTTTAATGATTACCAATATTTACAGTTTTTTGAGCCTTCGTTAACAAATATCTTCTAGTAGTATTAGAATCATCTACATTTTTAAGTCCAGTTTTTGGTTGCCACTGCAAAACTATTCACCCTATTCAAATCCATCTTCTTGCCTTAACACATTGTTGTCGAGACATGGATTTTTTCGTTTTTGCGGGACTGCTGCTGGATTGCGGGACGCGTAAAAATCCGTGGTTTGTAGTCTGTTGCTAGAAGTCGGCTCACGTGTTTATCCGTGTAATTTGAACAGCATTTTTGTTATTATTGTTAGTAACTAGATGTCACTGGTTTGATATTATATAATAAAAAAAAATATTGGTCGTCGCATTTATTACTGTTCCACCAAATGTATTGTACTAATTTTGATATTGAAGTTTTATACCGTATAAAAATAGTTTTTAAAAAATGACATATAAAAGTTAAATAACGAACTATAAATGCTTTATGCATGCTTTTTACTTGATTTTAAACCCTTGAAACAATCCTGTTATCCCAAATATGACATACTTTAGTCTTATTTAGTGTTTAATTCGATTTTTTATTACGTACATTTTTATAAAACTTTTATGTGCAAAATAAACGCAAGTTTCCATGTATATAAAACTGGCCACCTCCATGTTTCTTCTTCATTTGAAAGTATTGTTATTGTTTTAAGTCTGTGTTTAGAATTTCATAATTTTATATTTTATAGTATAAAAGTTATTACGAGTTTTTGAAAATGTAAAAATACGCATGCGGCTGCTAAAAAATGAGCCGCGACAAACTCAAAACAATGCGCGAAATCACCCGACAACAATGTGTTAATACATGAAAAATCCAATCGATTGTTTTTGGTGCAACTACACTTAGTGTGAAGCACTTGTTTGCTACCTAATCTCCACTTTTATGATTCGATCGCAAATAGCATTACATGTTTGAGAGGAAAAATATTTTAAATCTTCGTAAGTATATATAAGTTATTGGTAATTCAACGAAAACACGTGAATCATTAGAATTAATAATATAAAGTATATGTTTTTTAAGGTCCTACTCTGAAGTAACTAGATCATCAATATGACCGATAGTTTAACTATAATTGATAAAAATCAAATTGATTTTATTTGCTGTGTAGTCACAAATTACTCGTAGATCTTTCAGACTTAAGAATTTTTATGATATTGAGTATGTGGGTAATATATTTAAATAAAATTCATAGATCTAAGAAAGTAAAGCAAAGTCTTCCACTGCTGTTGGATAAGTATGTCAACAAAACGTCACGTACAATGGTAATGAGATTGTAAAATATGAAATTAGAGCAATAATTTGTTCTTGTACGAATATATATGTACGAGTATGTAAATCAGTCGTGATGCTGGGCAACGTAGTTATAATGGTAGAAATATATATTTTTAAATAAAGACAGAATGTCTTGAAATAGATGAACTCAAGTAGTGGAGGCTTCCCTACGAATAGGCACACTCAAGTGGCAATGGGCAGGACATATCTGTGGAAGAGACGACCGTCGATGGGGAAGAAAAGTATTGGAGTAACGCCCAAAAACTGGCAAACGAAGCATTGGCTGACCCCCTGCAAGATGGACCGACGGCGTAACGACGAAATATAAAAATAAATAACTGTCGAAGATGTAGAAGAACTAGAAGATAACCTATAAAATTCCAAGCCCCTTCTTTAACTCCCATATGGTGCACCCATCCCACTTTTTATTTTTCCACTATCATATAACACATTATTAATTTAGTTTCACCAGTACGCTTAGATATGTGGTTTATACATAGAAAGTGAAACCGCAGTTTATTATAATATGAATAAACAGAACTCAATATGTTCCATATTAAAATAATTTAAAAATAATTTGTAATTTCTTTAAATTTCAAATCGATCTCAAAATTTTGTGTGTGTGTTGACATCGCCGTTTAAAAATGGTGACTCCATGTCGCCGGGATCGTCATCGGGCAGCGTAGTGGAGGGATGGGAAGCAAGTCTCTAAATAAAAACTTTTCGAGAAGCACGTTGAATTATATTTAAGATAAAATATTAATAAACATCAGTCCGCTGGTGAAAACCCTCCCTGTCCCGTCCTGTTTTGGAGACCCAGATGGGGACCCGTTACTGGACGCACGAAAAAAGCTACTTGTTAGAGAGTGGCTGAAGGCCTTCCCGTGCATCAGTTCGATGTCAAATAGACCTCAGTCTTAGGCTGCGAAATTAGTATACTAAATAAACAGCAGTCATCTGCCCGAGACGGAACTTTATGCGTTTCTCTCAGAAGGTCTCGGACAGAAGACGATTAACACTACAGCAGTTGTCACAGCACATCGCCGAAATTAACATAGTGCCTAGTTACGGAACTAATGATATGACAGGTAACGCCCCCATGATAGGTAACGATCTATCACAACAACAAAAATGGCTACGCACCGCCCTGACTTATGTTACTAACATTCTTATATGTGCGTGTCAGACGAGCGAACAAAAATAAGAGACGACAAATCGTATATCGAGGTTTTGTAGCAGTAGCTTTCAAAGGCTATAATTGAGCTTATATTATTAGCATTTCTTCACAGTGCGTGGCTTGTCTAGCACATTTGTATTAAAATAATATAATCTGCATTATCTAGGCTATTAAAGTAATTATTTCAGAGATGGAATTCCCTTGCATATTACCAGTTATATGAACTCGGTTTACGCTCATTAACTAACTTAAGTCATTTCACTCGGAGTAATTGCATCCATTATAAGCCGATGATGATTCGCGTCTAGTTCAACCTTTTATGCAATTACATATTATGTACTTGCATCCAACTGAGTATTTTCCTATAACAGTAAATTTTCTAAAAATAGAACTTAATACGATCTAATGTACGCAGTACGAATGAAATATATTAAGTACAAAAGTTCTTAATATTATATATATTTACATACGCATTGTATACTTCTTTATGTTTATTTAAAAAAAAAATCATACCTAACATGTCAAGTGGCATAGTCCAGTGATTAAAGCGTTTGCTTAAAAAAATTAGATTTGATATTGTAGCTTTTAGGGCAAGTCCTGGGGTGTATATCGGAAAAACATCGCGAACTATTGCCAAAAGAATACGCGAACATGAGAAATCGTGCAGACTTGGCCACTCAATGGCGTCAAAACTGGCAGAGCGTCTGGCTGACACGGGACATAAGTTTTCCTTCAAACCCGAAATCGTGGATCGAACGCAAGGAAAACATGCACGCCTAGTAAAGAAAGCCATTGAAATCAAAAGACATCCCAATAACATTAACAAGGATGACGGTTTGATTCTCAAAACAGCATGGCTTACACCCCTAGCACATACTCAAAAACCTGTACCGCCTTGAACGTAAAAGGACGAGAATAAATAGTGAAATATGAAGTAGTTTTTCTACGCATGAAAAGTAATGTTATTTTTCTTTGTGTTAAGAGACCTTCGAAGATTTACATGATATTATTTCTGGAAGAAAACCCATTAGTTTTTTTTACTGGGACGTGTATTTTGAAACACGTCTGATATTCAAATTGTGTAAAAAATGTTTGCTAAGAATGTACTAATAAATTTTGGGAGTAAAATATAAATATAACGTTTTGAAGAAATGGATATCAATTTATTAATTTATCATATTCTAAAATAAATGTTCATCATATTTCATCATCCTTAAAAATAAATATTTATATTTATTAAATAAATACACTGTGAAATGAGATTCATCTTATAAATAATATATGTATAACCTTTAAATATGCTTTCTAATTTATAGAACAAAGAATCTTACGTAGACCTACGTTAATATAATATTAATATTCTACTTAAATTATTTAAGAAGCAAACTTAATTCATATAAGTTTGTTCATTCGATTTTCACGTTCGATAGAAAAGGCATATTTTATTATCAATAACACTTATTTGATCTTATGAAATGTGTTGTTTTTAAAGTATACAATAATACACTGAAAAATACTTACTTTTTATTAGTCTACCGGCTTTCGAGAAAAATCTCCTTTATCAGAACAAACCTAAGATTATCTTATAAATACAGAACAATTAATAAATTCTAGAAAGAAAGTAAGGGAAGGGAAGATTAAGCAGTTGAATAATTGTACTGTTTGATTAGTTGAACAGAGCAATTTTTAAAATTTATATTTGAATTAATTGATATTTTTATTAAGATTTATTGAATATGATTCTTTTATACCGTTTTTATGTGATTCTTAAGCAATTGGTTTACTTAAAAATTATTAAATGGTTTGCAGGGTCTGTTCCAAGCCGCAGTCACACTCAGTCGGTCCGCTGTAAAACTGCCAGGCTTTCATTTGTGTCCTCGTCTTGAATACTCCGATCCGAAGTCTGTCTACTACGGAAACAACAACACATGCAATAAAATTATGACGAAAATGATAATCATAAAAATGACTAAGGAATAGCAAAAAATAATAATAGAAGAGTTGATAAGGTGTTCAGTAAATAAGCTGTGGATACATCTATGATCTACAAAATAAGCTATGTACACTAATTAAAATGTACAGTATTACTTATGTATGAATTGAATAGTATATATCTCTTTATTGATGTAGATGTTATGTACAATATAATATGTTAGTGCTGAGTAGAATGGTTACTTGCTTGTATTAAATTAAATTAAATTGAGATTCTGCGAAGGCTTTCAAATATAATTATTATGCCTATATTGCACAGTATCCTGAACACAAAGTGATTGTTTCAGTCGGGGTTTTGTATTCCCGTACATTTCAGAACGCTGAAACCAGCGATGACAAACATTTTCTGTTGAAAGAGACCGCTTGTGTGGTAACAGTTATTGTCTTATTGCTGAAAACTAAATTCAACGTATTTCAGAACTCCTTCGAGCAAATAGTAACAGAACGGGAGCGCTGATTTCAGCGCAAACGATATCAAAATAACTGTTTCAAATTATATTCTACGCGAATATATATTGTTCCTTAGCCTCGCCATATCCCATCATCTGGGGACGGCTCTCCTTGTGCACATTCACCATGTCTGTCTGTTCTGCGTTGCATTCTCGGTCAAACACCGAGTTTTTAGATCCTTGTTTATAGTTAAAGTCCAGGTTGCCTGTGGTCTTCCAGGTCTTCTTCTCAGTAAGGGTATGTTGAAGGCTCTCTTCACCATGTGGTCCTCATCTATCCATGTCACATGCCCATACCATCTTAGGTGGTTTTTTCTTATCTTTTCAGGTATGGGAGCCACCCATATATAGGTCCGCCATCTAACGTTTTTTTTTCCACTAGTGCTTATTTCGTGAATGGTAATATTTAGCTCATGTCTGATTTGACAGATAATTAGTTTTATCCTTCCGCTAAACGAATATGGTTGTGTATACGCTTGAACAACGCTGGGAAATATTGCGACATTACTTTGAAATCATGGTAATGTTGCAGAATGTGTGCGAAAAATACGTACGGATTTTGGAAGAAGAGAATCACCGTCAGCTCCGTATGTTTGTTATCTTGTGAAAAAAGTGAAAAAAAACTGGCATCCTCATCGATAAACCAAAGCGTGAAAAGCCAAAAACAGTGCCTACACCTGAGAATATTGCTGCTGTGGCAGAAAGTGTGCGTGAAGCGCCATCAATGGCGCTTCCATGCAGCGCGGCCATGTTGAACGAATTTTTGTTCACAAAAATTAAAGAGGAGAATATTGGCAACATTTGGTTTCAACAAGACGGCGCTACGTGCCACACAGCCGAAGCTACACTCGATGATTTGCGCCGTTTTAAAAAAAAAGTTATTTGGCGGACCCTTTATATAAAAATATATAATCTACGCATATATATATATATTTCTTATTTGTTAATTAAAATTTAATTATTCTGCTCTTTTTATCAACTTTTTCTCTTATTTTGAAGCAAAATCTTATGACAAATGGCAACAATATAGTTATATTAACTGCCATTGTCGATATCTTGTTCCAAGACGTATTTGCTATGGGATTCAAAGTTATAGTAGCTGTAGTATTAGTGGCATCACTAAGTTTTTAAGCACTTTTTAAAGATTCAGAAACATATCTACTAATGATAAGATGGTTGTTTCATATGATTTGATTTTATTTCAATGACTTGAATTAATTAAAACCAAAAAAAAAATTTAAATGTATATTTCTAAATTTATACCTAAGTTGGTATTATTACTACGAGTATATTAGCATATTATATAGGTTGAGCCGCCTCTTAAGCCAAAATAGTCCAGACCTCAGAAACGTCAGACTAATCATCTAATTTCTTTTAAAAAATTGTAAACGAATCATCCAAAAGTATGCCTCAGATATAGCTGAATGAGGAAAAAGTAACAAAGCAAAGAACTCATGGAGAAGCACATTGACATTTATTTTAAATAAAAAAACTGATAAAATTCGATCGTCTGCCCAGGACAGAACATTTTATACCCCTCACAGGTCTCGGAAAAACTTAACTTTATTTATAAATGCGTGTCGAGCAAATAAAAATAAGAGACGAAAAACATTTGATATCGAGGCTTGTCGTCACAAAGCCTTTATCTAGTTGATATCAGTATTTGTGTTTTTTTCTACACTGCTCTGCTAGCTCTTCCCCCATATTTAAAAAAAGGCAACAACAGGTCTCAGGGTTGTCATCAGGATGCGTGGAGGAAGGATGCAAGAGCAAGTCGCAAAGCAAATAACTTGCTTAGAAGTATAATTCGCGTTCATTTCCAATACAATACGTAGATTTCCCCACCCGACCGTAACATGTTGTACCGTGAGCCTCGGTCGGACAGGAACTGTCCGCGTGCACGAGCTACCAGACGGGCACAGTAGCATGTCAGAAACTAAAATTGACAGTTGAACCAACATGAAATGGAGCAACTGTCAAAACAAATAAAATGACGAATGCAAACGCTGTGTATTTTTATAGAAAATTAAGACTACCATTACAAGGTGTGCATGTCAGGTGCGAATAACGAATAAAAATAAGAGACAAAAAATCGTTTATCGTGGCTTTTTGGCATCAGCCTAAAAGAGTAATTATAAAGCTGATATCAGTTCATAATAAAAGCGAATATAATTAGTCACATTATTGCGTGGATTTAAATAAATAAAAAACACAAAAAATACTATTTTCACTACATTTACTACGTACTTAGCGTTTCAAGTTTATCAGGCTTCTCGTTTCGTTTCCCTGGTGATAATCGACGCCAGGCCCCGCGCTTCCATACACTTAGACGCCACTCTAACAACAGTATACGAGTACATCTTCTTAGAGCGGATATTCTGTTAATGGAAATGTACTAATTAGACTAACTTTGTTTTCTTGCCACAGGAAGGAGCTGTGGGCGATACTAAAAACAAGACACTGCTTTGCTGTATACCTATTATTATTTTTTACGTCAATTTTACTTTACAACGTATGCATAGTTAACGTTAAGGTTTGGAATGCTCTTCCAGCGTCCTGCTTCTTATAATCTGGATCTCTTCAAGAAACAGATATACTCGTACACTTGCAATCTCCCTAACCCACACAAACACGAACACAACACACGTTTGTCGCATTCATCGTCCAGCCTGGCTGAGCGTCATAGAGTGCACTGGTCGTGAACAGCTGTGCCCTCCTGCATGCGATTACATAAAAAAAATGGCAACTGACAGAATGGCGAACATTTGTAGTGAAAACGTGTTCATTTATATATGGAACTGATATGGGAGGAAAAAAAGAAATTATGACTTAAGAATTCATAGATTTTACGCATGTTGATAATGTTGAAGATGCGAAAAATCATAAGTAATTATAATTTTCAACCTTCCAATCCAAATATTATTCTATTATATTTTATATCGTAACGCAATCAGGTAACATTATCCTAACAAAGGACCCAGGACATGTCTTTATTGTGTGAACAAAAACAAAAACAAAAAACACAACAGAAAGCATGTTTCGTTCATTTCGTTTTTATGATTAATTAGTTTTTTGAATGTTGGAACAAAACCTCGTGCGTCATGACGAGAGACAAAAGAAAATAAGCTGTGGATCATTAACCATTACAACCCATTTACTTCCATTATCATGTCAGCTTCATAGTTGGAGCTTATAACCACCAAAATATAATTTCACATAATAAATATATTAGCAGGGGAATTGTTTTATTATGAATTAGCTGTGTGTATCTGATAATATAATCGTCATCATCAGCTAGTATCCGTCCAATGTTAAACGTAAGCCTCCCGCAAGAGTTTCCATGCTCTTCCATACTCTGCCTTCCGCATCCAGGCCACTCCCACTATTCTTCTTATGTCTTCAGTTTATCTTGCAGCGTGCCATGGAGAGATCCATGCTCAGCATAAGATCTTATTTAATATAGTATCAGAGATATAATATGTTTTTTTTTCAAATATTGTCCTTATGCAATCTAAGCAATATAATGTATATTTCGTTGACAGGATGGATTTGTCTTGTACAATGGACACCAGATTAACCGTTCTCGTATATAACGTTTTCCCGCATTTACCGATCATGTTGTATAGTCAAGAAAATTTGGTTTTATATTATGTATTTAATGTTTTCTCGCATAATATTTTTTTCCGCATTTGTCACTTTTTCAAGGTGTCTAGAAAAACGTAAAATCGAGGATTCACTGAATATAATACAAGAAGTTGTTTGTCGGAAAAATACAGATGTGCTCTTACTTTTTATACAAAGCAAATCTATTTTATGAACTAAATATCATATCGGCTACAAATTCTGAATAAATATTATATATCGCTTCGAAAATTAGTTATAAGATTATTCTGAATACGAAAACACTTTATATGAGATTATGTTGACTAAAATAAACGTAGATAATACGTCATAGAAACATAAATGTTTCAGTTTTCGAGCTAAACTTCAATATTAAATTATGTAATTATTTGGTAATTAGCAATTAGCCGAGGGCGACGAGATGAGATGTCCCATTAATTGGTGATCAACGGTAACCGAATTGCCGCTCTGCCAGTGAACGTAATTGCTTATCGCCAATTTTATTGGTGGTTCTAGGATCCGCCATTTTCAAACTTTCATATTTTGGTCGCAGCGGAGTTATCAACTAATCACTAAGTGGAATGAATTCCACTCAGTGATTAATTGATAAGAAGAATTTCAAATTAAATTCGATTTTGACGGATCGCTGTTTTGTCGGAAGATAATAAGAATTAAACACATTTCCAAATGAAAATCACTTTGTGTGTCAATAATTTTATTATCATCATTAGAGACTTGTATTTTGAGCATTTTGCAATAGATGGGAAATAGATGCTAAAATTCGGAATAGATGCAAATAAATCTGAATTTAAAATAATCATCATTTGCGAAATTTTATGTTTTTTTGAGTATATTTTCATTAAGAGTAACTATTTTGACTGATTATTATTAATAATCTTTCAACTTAATTAAACTCGATTATCGCTGGGTAGGGTTTTTCTCAATTTTTCTGTAAATGTACTTTGTAGCTGTAAATTAGACAATTCCTGAATTCCTTTTCCTATTTTAAGATTATTTTGTTAAGTATATATTCATAGTTTGGGTGTGTAGAAGTATTATAAAAATATGTATTGTAATTATAAATTATTTACATCTTATAAAAATTTATGCTAAAAAGATATCAAATAGATGCTTAAATCGGCTTTAAATACTGTAAAATAATATAATCCACGCTAAAATGCTCCGAAATGCTAAAATCCAAACATTTAATTGCTGCAAAACGCTAAAAATGAAAAAATACGGGTCTCTAATCATCATACTATGTCTGCTGCCCAACAAGAGCGTATGGCACTACTCACAAACTGTCGCCACAAAGCTCTGTAACTCATCATAGTCTTCACCTCATTCCATGTCAGCTCTTACTCCCACAGCTCCGCCGAGTATATTCTATGTATGGTTTCCGACGGCTTTCCAAGACAGCGCGAGCCTGGAGGCTTGAAGAAAAAAGTTATAGCTTATGCTCTTCTGCGGCATTCTTAGAACATATCTCAGCTAGGTTCACTTTTGATCTACTGCAGTAAGGCTGCCTTGTACGCTTTCTCACCTCGTCATTTCTTACTAAGTCAAACTATTGTACCGTATTCTACGCAGGCATCTGTTCTCATATCACATATTATATACGTATTTGGAATTGTAATATAATCTGCTGAATTCTTCAGACTACGGCAACTCGTTAACATAAATATTAATTGATTTTTCAAATGTATTAAGTAATTAATTTATTATCATTTGGGGACTTCTACCATTAGTATGCTCTAGTTGTGGAAGTGAATATGGAAATGATATTTATATAAATAGTTCATATTAATTTGCATCCAAAAAACAAGGTTTGCTCTACGAAGTACGTTCATATTCAACAAACTACTTCTTTTTTATAATAAACAAATCTGCCCTATCCTCGAATACGGCAGTCATCTTTGGGTTTGGGCCACAAAAAACATGGTATACTTAATAGACTCGGTTGAAAAAGATTAGTTTTTCTTATAAATGAAGACACTTACGTCTAACCTGTAATCTTTGGAACACCTACTATATCATATTATACCGTTATAACAACGACCGCTGTACCTCTGACTCAAAGTATTAATTCCTCCTGCTTTCAACCATAACCGACAGACACCTTTTAAGCTCACTGAACATCCATCACTGTTAATGAACGTTAAACTCAAAAAAGGTTCGAAAATAATTTCTTAAATTCTACGGGTAAGCTCTGGAATGATCATCCAGTATCTGTGCTTCCACCTTCATACAAACTGAATCTCTTCAAAAAACAGATCAATACTTACTTTCACTCTCCCTAACCTAGACACCAATATTTTTTTTTTATTTAATTTTATTAATGGCCTAGGTCAATACATACGGTTTTAAATTAGAAATACAATTGAAGAAGATGGTAATACAGAATAAATATATAAGCTAAGTCAATACATTTGGACAAAACATAAACATGAGTAAATAAAACAGACATCACGCACATCAGTAGAGGGATCTGCGAAATGCCGGAAGGTCCTGCCCGAAAAAGTCCAAGTCACTAGAGGAGTTGACAAGTCTACATATTCTCAACATAGGAGAATAGAAACCGTATTTGGTTTTGGATGTCCTTACATGTAGCAGGTTACTGCCTCTAGTGAACCGGGAGGGAACATTGAACGCAATTTCCTGCAATAATATTGAGTCATCGATTATGGAGTTTGTTATTTTAAAAATAAACAGCAAGTCAGTCACTGTTCTACGTCTCTCCAATGTAGATAAATTAAGTCGCCTCTCTATCTTCATGGGAGTAGCTACTTCTCTCAAGGCCGATCAGTCGTGCTACTCTTGACAGTAAGCGATGTTGGACTGATTTAATCCGGTCGATATGAGTTCGATAGTAGGGAGACCATATTACGCTATCATATTCCAGCTGCGGACGAATCAGTGAACAGTAAAGGACCTTGATGGAGCTCAGGTTTTCAAAATCCTTAGGGATTCTGTTGATAAAGCCAAGAAGTTTAAGTTTAATATAAACACAACACACATTTTGCGCATGCAGCTTCTTGTTATCCTGATTAAGTGTCCCACTGAGATTCAAGTATAATCCACTGGTTTCAACCGGTTGTACTCTCCTGCATGCGTAAATAATATATATACCTACGAACCGAAAAAATGCTTTATTCAAATAAGGTTGTATTTATTTTTGTTTTACTTCCCATATATATAAAAATCTCTTTTTTCACGACTTAGACGTCATAAATCCCAAAAGTTTTACTATCGGGATTTCCTCGGGCCTTGCGCAGTTTATTGTCGGGCTTTTTCTTCCGGCGTATCCGTCATACAAATAGTCAAAAAAGCTTTTACATGTTCTCTTTAAGAGTCCTATGGCATACTTAGGCTAAAATGTTTTTTCCTATCCATATATATTTATAAATAAACATAGTACGGAAAAAGGTTATTCTCATTTAAATATTATGCAAGTGTATCGCTAGGACGTTTGTGTATATATAATTTTATTGTGGGCGAATTCAATCATTGAATATACCAGAAAATGTACTCGTTGACCGCAATAATGTAGATCACTTCAATCAACATAAATATGAATATTCAGTGCGTAGTGTGTACATCTATCATTCGATTCAATATGTTTTGAATAATATTATAATGGTATATAGGAGTATTAATGTACCTATTATTTTCATACAAAAATGCTTCTTCAATTTTATAAAATACTAAAATTCTCCTCTAAAAAAAGATATTTATTCAGTCGCATGGTGGCAGGATGCATGATGAGGAGAAGATTAACAATACAAAGACTTTTCTGAAGCACATTGACATATATATTTCGAAAACTTTACAAATTTCTGGCCCTACTCACAGCAGTCAGGCCAGGCCAACAACAATGCGATCTCGCCGCCGTCGGTTCACGACTGACTGGCTTCGCACCGTGGTCGGTCACATCCAGCGTCGCAAGTGGCGATCTCTATAACTAACGTCACTCCCGTGACCGGACTTGTCCAACATGCCAATATGGTAACACATACATGTACGACAAGCGAACAGAAATAAGAGACAAAAGATTGTATATCGCGGTTTTCGGTACCAGTCGGCAACGGCTATATCATGCTGATGTCAATATAATACTGAAAATATGCTCCAATAAAGAATTATTAAAATTTCTTCCCTTTTACTAAAAAAATAAATCAAGCATTAACGTCCTAGGAATCTTTTTTTCTGTGCTTTAAATGAATTCTGTTAAATTAAACATTAATTTATTATTTATTTTGTTTCAGATAATCTCCGTCTAAAGAAAGAGTGAAAAAACGGCGCACTTGGCTTGTTACTTAAAAGTGGAAAAACGTAAATAAATGAAGACTGTGCTTGAATAAGTGTAATAAATAAAATTCAAAATGGAGAATCAAGAAAGATTACATTGCGCTTGTAAAAGAAATTCGAGAAGGTGTAGCAAGTTAACTGCTTTTTCTTTTACATTATTAGTGTTAGTATCAAATATTAATAGTACAGACTGTTACTCGAATGTCAGAAGAAGTGGAAGCACGGCAGCCATCGATGAACTAAAGAAAGCGTCGATGGAAAGAGTTATTCCCAACATATCCCCAATGGTGAAACCAATAGTTCATGCACAGCATCAAAATATCAACGAGCCCGTAAAAAACGTAGACGCAAGTAAAAGTAATCATCAACGTATCTTAAACGTTGATTCTCAAAATACGCAAGCACAACGTGAAACTCTTCAAGATCATATGCAGAATATGATTACACAAAGTGGCCATGCACCACGTCAGGAAAATGTTCCGAATGTAATAAACGTAAATTTGCATTCACAAGATGAAAAAGTGGAACCGCATGTAAATGTCTCAAACACAATTGATCCGAATGAACATTCACAAGACCAAACTGTGGAATTGAATGTTTCAAATGTCACTTCGCATCAAATATCGACTCAAGAAGATTTCTCTAATTTGATCGCTCAAAACAGTCATTTAAATCATAAAGAACATACTTTAAGCATAGTTTCAAATACGATTCCTCCCATTTCGTATACACAACATCAAATTGTACCGACAAATGTACCAAATTTCATTCCTCAAAACGTGCATCATACTTTGGAAGACCGTGTTTCGAACACAATTGCGTCAAACCTCAACCATGTGCAACCACAGGTACCTAATTTCTTAGATCAAAATGTGCACTCGCAACAGCACATCTTTTACGAACACGTTCCAAAAGTTGATGCACAAGATGTGTATGCGCAACACCAAGAACATGTACCAAACGTTATTGCAAAAGACCGACTAGAGCCATTGGAAGCTGTATTTAAAAAATCGCAACCTTTGCCACCCAATAATGTAGATAGATTTGTTAACCTCGAACAAGGAGAATCAGATTGGAGACCGGTGGAAGACTTTGGCTTGTATACTCCTCAAAACATAGTACCTTTCAAGAAATTAAACGAAGATGTTATAAAAATGGAAGATCCTTTAAGAAGGATGGATAACATGCCTGAATCGAGGCATGACGAAGATGTCAATTCAAATGTAGGAAATGGTACATCTATTCTTGATGAAATCGCTGAAGCTATAGAGATGGTTGATGGAGATTCGTTTCCCAATCCGAAAAGTCAGGAAAAGATTCAAAAGATGGAAGCAGAAATTTTGAAGTATGTGGATGAGAATTTAAGCAAAGATACTTATGACATCTTCAGTGGTGTTAAAATAGAGCCGGTCTCAACGTTGTTGGGGAGGAATATAAACGCTTCTATGGAGAGGAATGGATCTCCTCGTAATATAAGAAGTGTTAAAAAGGCACTCGTTGACGATGAGGATGACCAAGATGCTTTTGACACCAAAGTCATTGAAAAATTTGAGAAGTACGCTAAGAACCATGTTTTGAGTGTAAATATTCCGCAAGCAGCAAGATTCTTCGGCTTCAAATGTAAGTTATTCAATGTTCCTTGTATTGATTAATAACATTTATTGTTTTTTTCTTTGGGTGACTTGTTTCATAGTCTTATTACAAGACTCTCTTGATATTCACGGTAACAATTTATTTAATTGGTTTCATTTTTAAAATATATGCATGAAAAATAATGTTTTCAAAGAAGATGAATTTATCTGTGTTCAAATAGTATCAATGTTCAATTAAATATCAACAATGTCAATATATTGTAGAAAAAAAAAACATTTTTATCCGCTCCCTAGTTGAAACACACCCAGAAATGAGCACTTAATTATTTAGTCCTAAAAGACGAGTAAGCCCATTAAAAATATAAATCGAAAGATGCTTATATGAAAAATACTTGAGAATGAATTTTTATTGAAGCTGAAACATGTCCATAAGATGAAATTGTGGAACTAATACAAAAAGACATCTTTCATTTACGATAAATTAAGTATGAAATTTCTCCAAGAATTATTGGACGGATTATGTCAAATAAATAAAAAACAAAATTTAAGCCTTTTACTAATTAATACCTTAGTAAAAAATTTAAAAAGATTGATGCGCCGCTTGTTATTTAGTTCTAAGAGGTGGTTTTACCCATATATATACTATAAATGAATTTATATACCAATAAATTAAATCTTAATGTACGGCTGTGAGACACGGTGCTTATCTGAAAGTGATAAAAAAAGACTAGAGGCTTTTGAGATGTGGTCGTACAGAAGAATTCTCGGAATTTCCTGGAGAGACCACGTCACGAACAATGAGGTTCACAGGATAATCAAGGAAGATAGGCACCTAATAAGAACCATCTCAGAGAGGCGAGCCCGATGGATTGGTCACATCATGCGCCACGATGGTCTTCTTCACGATATTGTGGAGGGGATGGTTGAGGGTGGAAACTGTAGAGGGCGCCTCAGACGGGAGTATTTGCAGCAAGTATTCGAGGACATGAATTGTAGCGCTTATGCTGAACTGAAAAGAGTTGCGGAGGACCTAGAGGAATGGAGATCGAGATGCAAGAATCTGTTGCTTCAAACCAATCCACCAGATTAAAACTACGAAAAAAAAAATACCCAGTAGAAAGTTTAAGTTAAAATAAGGAATGTTTAAAATACAGTTTATATTAATATTTACCGTTTAGCTGATAATTTTAGCTATTCATCAAATTTCAAGTCTAGCCTTCCAACTTAATTACAAACAAATTAAATAAACTCAGTCTTATTAAGTTAGTTTTGAGCATTATTTTTTTACGAAAGCTTCTGTTTCAACTTTTGCGAAACAAAAATATTGGCTTTGAATTTACTACAACACTTTGATTCTGTCGTTTTTCAAAGAATACTTTCAGAGATTTCCATACAAGTATACTTTGCCTGAAAATATTAACATAAAAATGTACTTAGCCTTTGTGGAAACTTCTTAGATACCACGTAAAATATACGTGCTTGAAAATAAAAAATCTGAAACGCATACTCTTTACATGGGGCTTACTTCACTTTGGTTTTCGGTAGATTGTAGATCTGTTTTACCTGATAAACTTTTTATAAGGCGTATGTAGTCAATAAAAAAAATATACACATCCATACGACTCATATTCTTTTATTATGTCTGCAATAAATTTATATGGAAAAACATAAATCGTCGAATAAAATAATGTTTTTTAATAATGGAGTATGTAAAGTGAATCATCTTGAATTGAATAATAAATCTTTTTTATATGAGTTTTTCAGTATCTATTGTAAAATATTGCTAAAGGCCCTTTTAACGTTATACATACTTAAGATTATGATGGAAGATATTTTCAATAAATATATTTTTGTTTTTTTATTTTAAAATCACAACCAAACTCACAGCAAATATTGACTTTAAAGAGTATTTTTAATTAAAAAAAATTTAAATCATAAATATGCTCATTTTAATGAATTAAATATGAGTAGATTAGCTACGATACTATACCACTTCATGAACAATAATGTTGTGAAAAGTACTAGGAAAATTTAATGAAATTTTTCTAAGAAGCGCTAATAGCAAATATTGGAAGACATTTATATACTTGTTAAAAATAATTTCGTTAAGAATGCTACTTCATTAATACTAACAGAACCGATATTTAAAATGATATTTTCAAATAAGAGAATAATATATTTGGAACTTTTAAATATAATCGTATTTTTGTTTTTTGTTTCATATGATATTAAAAAGGCTTTTACTTTACATTTAAAAATGCATTGTGCGAGTTTGTCAAAAATAAAACATTTATCACTTAAAAATGGGACAAGTCCAACGAGTAAAAATAAAAATTATTAAATTTGTCAGGTGTGTAACACCCCATAAATGATAGTCCCGCGTACATGTAAAGGGAAAATGTGTTCGCGCAAAGTAGATGACATTTTACTGAAACACGAAAATTCGGTTTGCACAAGAGTTACACTCTTTTACGCTTTCAAACTAGAGTTTTCCAAATTGGATAAATGTGTTTTTCAGTTCTGTAACACACTCATCTTCATAAAGTTCCTAGTGTATTTATTTTAAAAATAGCACGTAATAAATTGAGTTGTAAGAATAATTTTCCAGGAGTATTTCGCGCGATGATTTTAATGTTGAAAAAATATAACACGAATTCTTTTTAATTTTTTTTTCAATTTCAATTTATTTATTTTCTTCCAGAAACATTACAAATTTGAATATTTAATTCGATTCTGAAACAGGATAAAATAACAATTTGTAAATAACACAATAATAATAAAATCATCTAAAAGTCCCGGAGCCCGCTTAACAGAAAACTCCACGAAATTACTTTGATAAATAAATTCGTGGAGCTCATGTCGAAACTGGGCTTCGGAAAATGTGTAAGTAACGATTTTTTTCTCTTTTAAAATTCTGCACACTGGCTATAATTATTTCTATTATATTCAGAAGTCTCCTACTAAAATTATCAGTAGACAACTTAATGTGTGTATCTTCACAAAACCTTCATTTTACTACGGTATGAGGTTAAAAAAGTTCCAGTGGGAATAATTATTTCAACCTGTGAATTCATCATACATAGATTTTTCTCTTTAGAACTTCTGTGCTGTAGCAAAATTTACTTATCCACTCAGTTTTATTAGTTATTATTGTTCATGCCTTGCCCCAAGACATCTTTGCACTTAAAAATCTACCAGAAATAATTTATCGTTCACTCAATCTTTAGGATTGAAGTCCTGAGTTTTGAAGTGTTATCAACTGTAGTATGGTATTATAGATAATTTTTCAGTAAGAATTTGTAAGATTTCACATAATAATACAAATATTTGCGAACATTTTTTTTCAAAAGAGTGGTTCTATCTAACTAACAACAATTGGAAAACCACATTCATCCAATTTGGAGTTCATATCTAATATTGCTTTACTTTAGTTATCTAACAAGAATCGTGCATACAATGTGGTATTGTCATTTTTTGGCAAACTATTTACAATTTAAAGGCGTCTATCTTCAAAAGTACTTAGTTAATATCCATTTTGATGCAAGTATGACTTAGTAGTAAGACACGTTATTTGCTGTTTTCTAGGTCACATGATATGATATTATCAAGTAATACATCTGTTTACATAATTTTTATACCAGGATATGGATAAAGAGTTACAGTGTATATTATAAATTATATATTAATGTATATTTTTCAGTATATAAGCTTACACTTAACTCTCTCAGCTCAAATTCGCTCACATTTCAAGGAACTGTGATTCAACCATGCAAACATCGTTTCCCTTTCACGATTCTACGTGAAAATTACATTAATGTAATATTTTGTAGTCGTGTAACGATTTAAGCAGTACTAGGAATGAATTCAATGTGACGAATATGAGACACATTGGTTATATTGTAAATTAATCAAATCAGAGCGACACAACATAGGAATTAATTAGAACATAGAGGTGACTAGTATTATGCAATTAATTCTAATTGAATATCATGACGAGTAATATCATTGAGTGCATTCGATTAAACTTCATATACTCGTAATATGTATGCAATATTTGCACATATCTACAGCCCACTATTACAATTTAAGTACTCAGTCTAAATGATGTTTTTTTCTTCATATATCCATTCCATATCTGGATAATAAGGTCTTCACAATTTTAAGGCACTCAGGTCTCTGCATGCATCCAAATACATTTTTGCATACAAAAGTACACCTGGGAAAATATAATCTTCCCATTGAATTCCAGGGCAACAGGCCGAGGACTTGCAGAAACAGCAGCTGAAATATCAAAAAAAAACATGGTGTGATTTTTTAATCAGAAAAATAAAGAATATCCGGTGATAACTCTTGAGGCTTGGACTATCTAGCCTTAAGAATAGGCTTAATCCAAAAACATTGCGCTAAAAGAGTTAATAATACTGCCATACATCATTTTGTAAACGAGTCAAGACTATATATGTTCCTAGGTGATCCTGACGGGTATGTTGATACACTTTGGAAACTGATGACATTTTCATTGAAGGAGAAATCGTGTGATTGACAGTGTGATTCGTTTTAAAACAAAGTAGAAATTATTTTCTATTAAACATGCTTTGTAAAGAACTAATGAGCTAATAATGCAAAGCTAATCATGCAAATTTCTTACAAGAAAAACGATTAAAAAATCACCCAAAAACATGTCTCGGATACGACAATTCCCTTTTCTAAGTACTTTGACTTTTGCTCTGAAGGTTATGGGAAACCATGTTTACAGTGCAGATATTTCCTAGAACAACGAATGGATAGTGGCAGCTAAGTACTAAGTAGCGGCGATTTGTGGTGACCATATATTTCAGATATGGAACAGATATAAGAAAGAGAAGAAATTGATTTAAAACATTTTTTTTTAATTTACTTCGATCTTACAGCTTTTGGTGTGGTAAGGAAACACTTCACCACTACGCCATACTTGCGTAACAAATCTAGATAATAAATAATAGTTAACAATTACACGAGCATAAATGTTTATAGTTTAATTAAAGTTTTATCTCTAGCAGATGTAGATAATGTTGGCAGTAATTTAAAATTTCGTCGTTTCTGCTGGGAACTTCTGGGCTCTTCTTTGACGGCGAGAAGAACAATTTTCAGGCGTAACATCAAAGAGACTTTGAGAATGGAATTAAATAAAGCCGGCAAGTGATTCGAGTCACTTCAATTGTATTGCTTGACGCCATTGTATTGGAAATTAACCTTATCTGAGTACTTCTACCCCGGTGAGTCGAAATCAAGTCTTTTAGGAAAACGATATGTTTTTTTCAATCCGTGAAAATAGTTTTTTTCAATCGTTAATTCCTTTCTAACAGTTTTTAAATATTATAAAGTGAATGATATTAATATTTTATTTAACATTACAAATAAAACATTTTCATACAATCAAATTTTCGAGTAAGTAGGCCTAGGGAACATCGGGCTAATCACAAATATTTATTTTACAAAACCGGTTAACGAATCATCCAAAAACATACATCGGATGCTATAACTACACTTTCTTCAAATACGCGGACATGATCTTTAGATTGTCAGGAATCATATATGTTCCCAAGTGGACCTTCAGGTGCAAATAAGTCTTAGAAAGATATATGCTCAGTGGCAACTCTCACAACTAAGTGGTAGCAATTCAAGGTTACCATATGTTTCATTTATTGAACGGATAAGAAAATAAGAAAAAATGCCGAAGTCTAATCAAGTGAAATATATTTTAAGTTTTTTTTTTCACTTTTTAAACAAAACATTTATTTTTTTACAAAATCGATCTCTAGTTAAAGTTAACGGTAATCCCGTCAAGGTTAATTACATTGCAAATAATAACTCTTGTTGAAAATGCATATTTTTATATAATGTTAAAAAGTTGGTAATGCCTTCTTAGGGAGATGAAAGGAATAGTCATTAAATGAATGTGATTTTAAATAACTTCCTAGGTTTTCACGGCCAGATTTGATATTGTGGCTTTTGGGCTAAGCCGTGTGTGGCGAACTTCCTTCAACCAATATTTCGACCGCCATTGCAGGGGTCTTCTTCAGGATTGATAATTTATTTAGTCTTTTAAGTTGGTTTATTCTGATTAAATATTTTTTATAAGCGTTATTGATTTATATCTCCATGGCAACTTAAGTTTCATTCTGGAGAACCGTAGGTTATGTTTTAAGACTACGGTGGTTATGTTCAAAGAATAGGGAAGATATGTTCTAAGAATTGTACATTCACGAACGTCATGTCGGACTATGGTCGTCCTTGCTTGTCTGTATAGGTTTTAGAGTATGTACTAGAGGTGAAAGCCATCCTGTTTTGAGAATCAAACCGTCATCCCTGTTGATGTTGATGGGATGTCTTTTGATTTCAATGGCTTCATTGGCTACCATATAAGTAGAAAAAAATGATGAGATAAAATAGCTTTCCTGGACGTTGAAGTTATCAAGAAAAACGAAGGAGGTCTGGGTCACAAGGTATACCGAAAGCCGACGCACACCACAATTTCACACATTATCACAAGCCAAATTTTAGAGCATTTTATCATTATTTTGTCTGATATTTTCGATAATTGATGGAATTTCATAACCCGTAAGGAAATAAAATAATTCGTACAGATATTTTCATAATCTTTATGAGCGACATGTTTTGACTTCTTGAATATCTTGAAAATAACTTTTTGTTGATGTTTAAATAGTTGCAGAACGAAATTTTCTTAGCAGTGTCATTTTTTAATATAATCTCGAGAATATGAGTTTTAGATTCAATATTTCACACACTTAACTTATTACATATTATTCACGTAAAACGGTACCAACTTATTTAAATTCGATCTTTTTTGAAAACATTATTTATATAATTTCATGAATATTCTTAAGATTATTAATTAAACCGTTTTAAAGAAACAGAACGCTGCAATGTAATCATAAATGAATTACATTACTTTTTGAAAGGATTTCGTTTTATTTCACAAAAAAAAGATGGTGAACGATTTCGAATGTCACAAAACAAGATTAATGTCTTCTAAAAATATGTATTACTTAGATGTTATTTTAATCTTTTGTGTCTAACACATTGTATATATTTTGTGTCTTTGTTGTTTTTTTAAAATCTATTACGTTTTTATGTGTTCTATTTCTGTCGTAATTCTGTACAATAAATCACCTGTATAACACCTTTTCGTACAACACTAATGAATGTTTCTTCTTTTTAAAATAATTACTAACTGTGTCAAATTTCATATTTCACATTTCATTCAGGTACTTCAACATGATGTACAAAATATTTCTAATTTCTAAACATGCTTAAATGCTTTTACTACTTTCTTACATTAAAATATGTGTTTTTTTTTAGCTTTATTTCAATTTGAATACCTTGGTTCCAATATCAATGCTTTTTTATGCTCAACAACAAAATCCGTAATTTTTATATGAATATAAACATTTAAATAAACATTTTATGGTCATCTATTTCCATGAATAGATCAAATAAATTGGTAAAAGTTATTACGTCAGTACTCATATATGTTATATAGTCATAGAAAAAATAATTGTACAAATGCTACGGTTATTCATGAATAAAATAATAAATATTAAGTTATTATATTTAGAAATGTATTTAGTTTTATATTTTAATAACACAAACACTTGAAACAATCCATTTACGAGTAGAAAAAGCATAATATTCACAAATTAAAATAGTGTAACGTACATTCTTAAGTAATTATATACACACATACAATTCTACATCAAATTTTTACGCATCAATTCATTCAGAAAAAATATCGGCAGACGCGGGATTCGGACCTCGAGCGTTGCAAATTTTCTCTATCCTACACACCGCGCAGTGCACACGACCATTATCTGCCTGGATAGATACGCGAAACTTGATCTATATAAACCGTTCTTAACATCATATAACGATAATGTCTCTGTAGTATGTATATTTTATTTTTATGATTCTATCAGTCAACATTTATTCACAAGCTTTTTATATTATTAGTAGTTACCGACAATCTATTTATTTAGTAAGTACCACTCGGGACTCGAACAGAACTATAGAAATCCTATCAATGATCTACAAAATAAGATTAGAATATTGAAAAATATTCTAATAAGAATTAAAAATCCAAATAACATATTCTTAACATTACTTGAGCGGTAAATTTTTAGTATAAAATAGAAATACACATGTAAACTTGTTTCATTAAATCGTAAGTAATTGAATACAAGTCAAATGAAGCTTACACAAAACTACTCATGACTGTGATTAACAACAACTTAACAATATTCGTGATAAATTAATCAATTAAAACATAAAATAGAACTTGCAATATAAATTGTGCTTTATACGTATCAACAGATTCACAGCAAACATCATCTTATAAGACACTTTCTACAATAAATCGGTGAAAAAATAATACCTGCAATTCAAACCACGAGCCTTTGCAACCAATATTCACTCTGAACTCTCCACTCACTGAATCGATAAAAAACATGTTTTTGTTATTGATACGCATTATGTAATAGATGGCGCTTGTTATGCACTGCATATTTTCTTATGACTGAATCAATTAATTTTATTCGTAAGTATTTTTATTTATGATGTTAACTTTGAATTTTTATGTATGTATCAATTATTTAATATTTGTATACATATTTAATAATCTTTTATTACTCGTATTAAAGTATTAAAATATTTTCTAGATATCTACGAAAACAATTTAAAAAATTCACTGCAGTATCATTCCAAAAAAACCTATGACTTTTGCTTTTCATTTATCAAATGCATGTTTTCACGCATGAAACACTTGAAAATAAACATGTACGAAATCTTGAAAGGTATTCTCAAGCAATCTGTTTCAGTCGTGTTTTCAGACTGCCTGAAAATTTCTCCAGGGTGAGGCTTCGCAATTTTGCAGTACATTTAGCTTCACTTTGGGTCCGTTTGAAACAACCTTAAAAGGTCCCAGGTTACACACCCTAACAGGTCAGCACCTTATTTTGTTAGAACTTGCTGTTTTCTTTTTGAACCTTCAAACTTATTTTATTTTTTGTCTTTTATTTCTTCGCAATCTGAATTTTTAAGAGACAGCAACAATCTGCAATCTGTTTCATACGAATCACGAGAAACACATGATAATTTATTAATATGGATTTTTAAATATTTATTAGAATATTATTTTATTTTTTCAATATTCTAATCTACTTTTATAGATCATTGGCCATATTACAATTTTATTAGTAATTAAATATACACATACTTTACATCGAATTATTTACACGCATCAATTCGTCCAGAAAAAATATCGGCAGAAGCGGGATGTGAACCTGCGAGCCTTGGAACCAACCGTTGCTCAAGTTCAAGTTGCGTGGAATAATTATTCCGCGCAACAGTTCGGGCAGAGATTTCTTAGGACAAGAAACGGACAGAAGTAACTAATATATTTGAGTTTTTTTTAATTTTTATAGTCTTGAGTAAACGTATTTTTTTTGACCACACGTTTCAGACATTTGAGCAAAATTTAGATTTATAAAAAGTATATATATCTCTCTTAGTTTATTCTATTTGGTGACTGAATTTTAACAGATCGTGATATTAATTTGTTGACATACAGTAAAAATGATGAAAGGAAAATCCTGATCTCCTTATTGTGGGGGGGGGGGGGTGAGTGACATCAGTCGGCCAATATAGACAGGGACCGAATGTTGGCCGGAATAAGCTAACACCCAGCTAACCTCATCAGGTCAAGCTGGTTAGGGCACTCTATTGTCCTACAAGTAGTAAATGCTCTCCAAAGGCGGATGAACCTTTATGGTCAACGGCATAAGGATGTGGAAATAAAGGGGAAAATATCACATTAAAGGTCCAAAAGACATCCCATGTATCGGCAAAAATGATCGCATCTTGAACAAGATGCAAGGTTTTTTTGCTGCAAACTAATCCACCGGATTGATACTACGAAGAAATAAATAAAAAAAAATGATAACTACTTAGTTGTGTTGCTCATATGTAAAAGAAAAACTAATACTAGATATTTAGAAATTACTTAGCTACAGAAGAAAAGAGCTAATGGGAGCCGAGAAGTATTTCTGATATTTGCTATAAAGATGGCCACTGAAGTCTTGAACTAAGTAAAGTTCTGCAGTGTTAAATAACTTATAAATAACTTTCATAGCGATTCAGTGAATTACTGACGTAGTTTGAACAATATGCCTAATTTCTAGCAGCAGTTTCAACTTTGGTTCTGGCGGATTCAAGTATCAAAGCCTTCGCAAGATTTGTAATGCGTCCAGATTTGCTTTAGCTTAAGTTATAAATACAGTGATTTAAACACGTTTATAATGTAATTAAACTTTGTTTCATCTTGCTTTTATTAAGTCAAAATATATTAAATAAATAAATAAAAGCTTAATTTGAGTAATTTAATAAATAACTATAGGGTTTTTTTTTTGCTGTTAATTTAGACAGTGCTATGTAAGAAAAACTTGTATAAATATATTAGAATAACTCCTAGTACCTTACTTAATCAGATTTATCAATGAAAGAGTTTATATATTTATGTTTATATTTCAAAAAAAATCAATCCGTGTGCATAATAAGAAGTGAACATATGATTATATTATTTATACATTCGTATTAAGCAGATGTCGTTTTTTGTAGTAAATTAAAAGTATGCATTTTTTAATATAAAGATCCAATCAATCTTCATTTATTAACAAGCATTATAATTTTTGTACCGACAATTTATTTATTTAGTGTAACCTACCGGGTCTTGACTAAACTATAAACTGAATAATAATAAATAATAATGAATAATAATAAGTTATAATAAAATGTATTTATTCAGCCACAAGTGACATAATAAATTTTTTACATACAATCATTCCAAACAATTACAGTTTTTTTGTTAATTAAGCAGAATAGAATGAAAATATAAATCGGCATGTAAACATACACCAGATAATTATTAATGTACTACTCAGTGAGTGGAGCACCGGATCCCCTCTAGATGGTCATGTGAAGGCGCATCCAGTGCCCCTCCAACCATGAGTCCCACATATCCGCCCACAGAGCGACCATTGCGTTGGGACTGAATGGAAACATCTTTTTGTTTTTCTCCACATATTGATGAGAGAATTGTCATTAGATTGATATTTGATGTAGATCTTTATGTTTGTATCAATGTATAAAAAAATACTGCTTGTAAATATTTAATCTATTTTATTTAAAATTTCTCAATTTTTAATTATATGCCAACGATAACATCATGAAACATTTATTTAAATGAAAATGTGACATTATTTAAAAAAAAATAGTTACAGTGTAGTTACAAACTGTGCATATTGTAGTGAATATTTTAAATATTAATTAGAGCATAGTTAAGGGGGTAAAGGTGATTAATTATCTGAAATTAATATGTAACTAGTGTATAGAGAAAATAAATTTGTCAGAGCATTTCCAGCTAAGCTTTCCACACTAATTATTTGCAGAATATTCCAGTCCACATTTAAATATTTGACTAATAAAATCTTGGAACACAATAATCACACCGTTTTATCGCGTCCGCTGAAAGCCTCATGTAACCCAAAAGGGTTATTTCCACGCAGAAATGTACACATGTGGGGGTCTAAAAGGTTTTCAGAATTACCTTCAAAACCTCCGCGGGTCCTGAAACGTACCCCGGACAGATTGCCCAGTGCATTTTGTGCCTTTTACGACATCACTCAAGTTTGTTTTCAGGCCGTTTCAGACTCCTACGTCCTTCAAATATATCTGCTACAAGGAACAGTACCCTTTCAACTTACTCTTTTAAGAGTGATAGTTTTGTAGACCGGAATAAAACGCTTGTTTAAGAATGGAAAGGTCTACGATTAATTCAAAGTGTTTCACATTACAAAAAAATAAATAAAGTTTAATGTCTTTCATTCTTTTTTCATTTGTACACCATCCCTGATATTTATTGTTGCGCACGATATGTAATAAATATCGTACAATCGAATAATGTTTATTACTCTCACTTAAACAGAAAAATAATGACGACATGTTCATGAAATGACACGCACGAAGGTTTGCGCTTAATCAACCTCGTTTCATCCACCTTCAAATACTTAAGTGTGAATTTAATATCTACTAATTACTCCACTGATTCAATTACACGACAATAAATAGTTCAAACATCGTCTTTAGCAATCACGAATTAATTTAATCCTGGAAAGAAGTGAAAAGAGTTTAACTCAGAGGCATCCTTCAGATGCAGGCTAATGACTGATTGAATAATAAAAAATAATAATATACACACTCTGAATATAAATTATATAGAAATCTATCGTTATACGATGGTAACAATAGTAATAAGGGTATAAATACAACTTATTCCGCGCATCAGTTTGGGCAGCAGATGGTCAAGTGGTCTAGGGTAATGAACAAAGAGTAACAATTGGTTCCAAGGCTCGCTGGTTTGCATCCCGCTTCTGCCAAAAAAAATTCTGAATGAATTGATGCGTATAAAGAATTTTATATAAAGTATGTGTATATTTAATTACTAAGATATTTTTACCTAGAAGAAGTTATTTTTATTTAATAATATTCATATAAACCTAAAAGCCACAATACAAAATCTGGCTGTGAAAACCAACGAAGTTATATACATGTACAAGTAAACTGTTTTTGATACAAATAATATTTGAAACTAAAAGTAATAATTTTCGTACGCTATTAATGCGATTTATCTTGATTTTATCACAAAAAAGTATATATGAAATCAAAAATTGAAAATAATGGAAAAAGGAAAATTTCATTTTATTGATTTCCATTTTATTTATAGCTGAAAACCTGGAATTATAAATCGTGAAAAATTTACCATTTTAAATCGACGTGTTTTTTATGAAATAAAAATATATTTAACATAATTCAACAAAGAGCGTCTTTTCAATATCGAGTTTAAAAAGAAACACCTTATAAAGAGACTCTTATCGTCCACGAATGAATTTATTTAATTTCAAATAAATCAATGTCTGAGACTGAAAAATGGATTAAGCACATTTCTGAAAATAACCTCAAGTCTTGTGTGACATTTTGCGATACACAAAGCAAAATTAATGATAATTTTGCTTTGATACATCACTACGTAATTTTTTTTATATTTTTCATTTCAAATTCACAACGGTTTTTTGAAGCTTTAAAAAAGCAAATAATGCATCAATAAATTTAATATCAATGAAGAAATTTATCAAATTTGACAACAGCAATTCGATGAAAATATCTGCTTTTAGAATTCAATATGGTGTGGCCTGAAAGGACCATCGTTCGACCCTGGATACGCGTAAGACGAAAGAATCGCAGTAAACAGTGGTTGACACCAACTTAAGTGAAGATATTGAGATATTTAGTTTAATATTGCTTCAGATTCAGTGCTGGTGCTGACGGATGCGAAATGTTGGACGTTTGATTTTGTGACAATAATGTCGTGTTATTTTTGTGTCAACCATGATATACTTATGACATGGTTTTTGTTGTTACAAGTCCAACTATTTGCGTTGCTTATCTCGACTCTTGTTCTGAGTGTGAGGTCAATGACACTAAATGTGTCAATATATTTACATCGCCACACTAATGCTAGTACTTAAATGTTTTTTTTTTTAAATGTGTATAATTCCAGTTCAAATGATTATTAACTACCCCGATGCTACTTAATTTATTAAATAATAAATAATTACATTAATAAATAAATACAAAACGTAAGAAATACATTATTCCAAACAACTGTAGTGTATCGCTTTTTAAATTTCTTAGTCTTCTTGCAACCTAGACTCTACGAGTTCTCATTTTTGACTCATTTTGATACAGGCATGTCAAAATCCAACTTTTAAATAAATACTTAAATCTATTTAACTATAGTATACTATCTATTATTCTATAATTCAAGAAATGTCTAAATACTTCAATAAAAAAATTAGATATCTATTATCTCACTATACCCACATACACCACACCACACAAAGGCATCACGTTCATCTGCACTGGTATACAGAGCGGAACTCCAGTCAACTCACGTTACAATATTACTGCATATTTTTGATTTTCTTGATAAAATAGTTATGGAAGTTTCTTGAAACTAAATGATGTTGCAAGTGTTTGTTGTTAACGAAATGTGTTATATATTTTTGTATCGTTGGTTTTCAGTGAAACTATTATACGAGTTCAAATAATGTATGAAAAAATATATTAAATCAATCGTTTTTGGATTTATTTCAATATTTTAATATTTTATAGATAATTGAAGATAAATACCAATTCATTAAACAAATTAATTAACATATACAAATCTACTATTGGCAATGGGCCAGCGCTGAGTATGTGATTGAAAAATGGTTGCAAAAGTTCATTGATCAAATCCTAGCATCTGACGTTTATTTTTCTCCGATATTGATAAGAGAAATAGCAAAAATATGATATTTGCCGTTGATTTGTATTATGGTTCTATTTAGTAAATATACGAGTATTTTTTCAATGTTTAATTTCTTGCGTCATGCACTCATTTAAAAAAAAATGTTTTATTTTTTTTTATTTTTTATTTTAATAGCATAAATTAAAGTTGTTTAATTTTAGTAATTCCATACATACATACAATTCAACATCAAATTTTAACACGTCACTTCATTCAAAAAAAAATATCGGCAGACGCGGGATTCGAACTTCGAGCGTTGCACCTTTGCTCTGTCCTATATACACCGCGTTGTTCACACGACCATTCTCTGCCTTTATGTAGAATTGTATTTGTTTATTTAATTACTAATAATATTGAAATATAGATCCATTATCGATGAAATAAAATTAGAATATTTTTAAATATTCTAATAAAAATTAAAAATAATCCAAATTGTTTAATTTTCACTGAATGCCGACGGCATGTATGTTCATCGTTCATCAAATGTTCATAATATGAATGTTCATTGTTTATCAAATTTCATGGCATGCTTAATGTTATTTTCATGGGTAGCGTATCCATCACCGTGGAGGAAGAGCATCTGGGCATCATCACAAGGAGTCAAGCCATGGCATGTCTCCAAATACTACATGTCACCCTCACGAAAACCCCCATTGACACCCTCACGCAAAACCTCACTGTCATCACCCCCATCGTCGCAACCTTCATCAAGGATATTCGCATCATGGGGTATTCATTAGTTTTTTTTTTCATCCATGTATCATTCGTACGGGAGTACTTGTCGACTATTTTGAGATACGATAATTTATATATTGATTATTAAAAAGCGTACCCAATTGAGGTCACCATTTAAAGGTTTGTACAAAAAGGTGTCAAATGTTTGTGTAATGTTATACAAACTTTTATTTTTTATTTTTTAATTATATATGAAATCTTGCTTTAATTAACAATTATACATTTTTTTTAAAGTTATATAAATAAATTCTAAAATAACTTCTTAGCTTTTTATTGCCAGATTTGATATTGTGGCTTTTGGGCTTAGCCGTGTGTGGCGAATTACTAATTTACAATATTTCGACAACCATAGCAGAGGTGTTCTTCAGGGTTGACGACTTCGTGATGAAGGTAGTAGTGTCTGGAGGTAGTTTAGCCGTCAGCCTTACGTACCTCCACGAGCGTCGTGTTGGAGAATTGTGTACGGTGGGTATGTTCCAAGAAGCGGACCTCAAGAGCGTCATAATGTTGTCATGAGAGACGAAATATTGGAAATTAGTAATTCGCCACACACGACTTAAACCAAAAGCCACAATGTAAAATTATCTATTGTTATTTCAAAATCATAAGGTAGTTTTCATTTATTTGTTGTACAACAATGCGTATCACAAATAATAACACAATTACTCTCATATATTATATGTACATAAATTGCATGAAATTTCACTCACAAAATCACATTAACAATGGACTTGGTTATAAAAATTAATGATTGTAGAAGTATGAAGAGTATTTGAATGAATAAATTGATTTCCTTATTAATCAGTAAATCAATTAATCAGTAAATCGATTAAATAATAGTCTAAATAAACAGGTTTAAAACATTTCCTATAATTGGGTTTTTACGGTTAACGGTATACCAAAAACAATACGAAATATGTTTTATGTGTAAGGCTTAGAATTTATTTCTCAATTGTTAAATTAATTATTAAGTATTTTAAATGAGTTAAAGTATATTTGAATATGGATATTGTTGTAGTTATCTTTAACTACAACATGTATGTAGTAGGAAAGTATGTAGTTATTTTTGATGGTTGTATACGTAGTAATAAATTGCAGAATATCAAAATAACTGTAGGTTTCTGTAAGTATTTATTATATTTGAAGAAATAAAAGGTTTTTTTATAATCTAGAAAGGTTTATTTATATGGTAGATGAGTAAAAATAGATGCCTATTTATATTTTTAGCTTGAGTTTGTGTATTAATAATCTTATTTATATTTAAACAACGTATTCGAATGCATGAACTTGACATCTTGTTACTTACAATCGTTACGTAAACGTGGCTTACTTGTATTAATAATAAAACTGTATTTAAATGCATGATTTTGTGTTAGTTTAATTTTTATTATTATAAAGTAGTATTTGATTTATCCCTTTTTATTATATTATGTTTTATAAAATATGTCGGAATGTGAAGAGCGATAGTGTTGTGATCGGTAGATGGCAGAGAAGGAATTGTTACGCGTGTTAGGAAGTGATAAATGGAAATACATTCCGAACATAGAAAAAATAAATAAGGAACGCGATATACTCTCACTAGGAATTTAATGTCAGTAAGAAAGCTTCATTTCTAAACAGTTTTGAAGGTTGAAAAGTTAACAGAATATTTACATTAGATTTCATTTGAATGATTAACGAGATTTTATTTATCAGCAAGTTCTAGAAGTGATTTTCAGAATAATGAAAGGTTACTTGAATGTATTTGTAAGTTGGTAGGTTCGTAAAGTCGGCAGCTTTGAGCTGTTAATAGTAATGAAGATCAAGAGAAGGGAGAAGAGAGGTCTGGTCCATATGTTCGTCTGCTTATAAAGAGCTGGCTCAACTTCCACCTTGATGAGTGCAATAGTATTTGAAGCGACCTCTGCTGACAGCGATTCTAACGACATATATGGGATATACAAGGCAAACATTAAAATACAAGACATAAATACTGAAGTTGTTACAAATGATAAAATAGAAGTCCGCCACAGGTATACGAAAACATGCATAAGAGTTCATACATAGAGTGTAATTTATCAATTAACTTGTTATTTATTTTGATACTATGTTAGGTCAGTTCCTTAATTCATTTGGAAAAGGTGTAAGGCAATAATGTGCGTTCTTTCTACGATATCCTTGATGTTTAACAGCAAGGAACCGTCAGAAACAAGCATCAGTTCAGAAAGATCCTCCCCAAGAAATGTTACCGACTCTCATGCAACAACAAAGAACGTGTCTCCTGTTCTCATCGATGATGTACTCCATCTTCGAATAATTTAATGTATGTTGTATGTTTGGATCACATGGACAAGTGTATCGCAAAAAGAAATGCCAAACCTTTTAAGGAGCTCTTTAATTGATATGAAAATCTAAGAAATTCATATTTTTTCACGTCAAGAAAGTGATCGATAAGTAAAATGAAAGACCTAGGTTTTTTTATCGAAAAATTGGCTCCTGATATGTAAAGTTCTAAATGTATAGTGAAAGACCATATTAATTGATCTAATTAGATCGGAGCAATCATTACTTTTATTGGGTTGAGCCGCTCCTTAGGACAAAACAGTAATAATAAAAAACCGAGGAACAAATCACCTAAGAAATATGCCTCGGAAATTACAGCCACCTTTTTTTCAAGTACTCGAACTTCTGCTCTGGAGGTTGTCGGGAGCCAAATATGTTCCCAAGTTGACCTATATGTGCAGATATATCATACAACGTGAAATTGGCAGGGGCAGCTGACAGTACTAAGTGGCGGCAATTTATGATGACCATATGTTCCGGATACGGAACTTATATAATTTAATGTTCGTGAAAATATGCGAAAAAATTAAATGTTCATTTGTTGTGTACAAATTTGCTAAATGTTAAAAAGATGTTAATACAATATTTAAATAATTTATGCTTAATTATAATTGAAGATATTTGTAAGTAAACTTTGAACTTATAGTCGGGGTGTTTTTCGGTCTTTTGTGTAATATTAAGGGCTTAATATATTCAGGTTAAATCTCATCTTTAAACCGCTTCAGGGGCTCATTTAACAAGGCCTACAATACTCATTTTGATTAAGCGAGGATTCGAACCGTTTCAGCAACGATCCGCCTGAATAAAATTAAATAAATTAACACAACTCAATTTTACAAGTTAAGCTAACTATTAATATTATAACTGTTGTTCTCGTATTATGACTTCCTGATACAAATAGCTTAATATATTTCAAATTTAAGGTGTCAATAATTACTATTGATCAATATTAAAAACTTTAGATGTTTTTGTATGTTTTATTTAGATTCAATAATGAAAATAAATTGACAGATGAAACACACGGCAATATAAATTAGCTATTTAATGTAAGTGAATTTTTAAAAATATTATTTCACAAAAAAAGAGAATCGGACATTATTTCCGTATTCTAAAGTTATCGTGAATTACGTTTTTTTTGAACCAACATAATCTGAAAGTAACAATCAAAATGTTTCGTTTATTTATATAAATACAACATTAAAATGGACTTTACTTTAAAAAAATGTAGCAAATTTGTAATGTCATTTGAAAGAGAGGTTATCGTTTTGGGTAAAAATAACGTGAATTTCAGGACTCCACTCTGCTTTAATCACTCATATTGTGTATACAAAATATCTACAGTCAAATTTCAGTATAACGTCTAATAAATATAAAAGTTAAATTTTATATTTGTTAATATTAGGTGTACTGGAAACAAATACGTTTTTTTAATAAAACAATTTGGTGAATTTGATAAAAATGAATAATTATAATTGGTATACGTAGTCAGAGAAAAAACACAGAACACGTCGTAAAAATTCAACAGCCAAAGCACAACTGACCACACAAAAGCGATACCAAAAAAAAAACATTCTTTTCCGGTACACCTATTATTAAGAGGTCGTTCAAACGAAGATTATGCTAATGAATATAATGGAAAGTGATTTTCTGACAATACATATATTATAAATATCAAAATAAATTGCATTAACAACATGGAATGTTTATTAATTGTTTTGACTTAGTTAAGATATGATATTGGGCGAAGCAATTGATTATTTTTTTTACAACAAAAATAATTTGTGCCTCAAGAGAAAATTGTTATTGAAATTTACGTTTGTCAATTTTTATCGTAAGGTAAACGATTGCAGAAGAACCCAAGATAATGTGGCATGATCTTTAACCATTGAAATAAATGAATTTTATTTTCGAGAATCTGTACTTGTAAAAAAGTCAAATACTTAAAATCACTGAAAGTGGACAAGTTTTAAGTTTTTCGTGGCAAATATTATAAACTATAACATTCTGCCGGCGGGTATAGCTCAATGGTCAAATCATTTGCTTTGCAAGCCAAAAGTCGTGGGTTCGATCCCCGACGGAGATTAAAATAAAGGATTTTTAATCGTTTTCTGAGCTCCAAAATTGGTTGGTGTGAATTTTATCCCTCACCCGTAAAATGCCAGTCATAGCCTTTAAAATTAATTAAAATTGGTCGTAGACGAAAGTCGTCCCGTGAAGACCACCCATTCATAGTAAATTCCTGTAATAATACGGATGATGCGTTAATCTCGGGCTGTATTCTATGACGTTGGCGGATCAACACTTCACATGCAGCGCTTAGCCATATGTCCCATGGTCAGCGTCATAGAATTCCACAGATGAGACTTCAGAATTACCATCACCATCTGTCGGTATTCTCCTGAATGTGCTTACATAAAAAAAATACAAAATTTTAAGGTAAATACTAAGCTTTTTTGTCTTGTAAATAGGCATAAAAATTATCTCTTTAGGATCAAATGTTCCAAGTATCCGGAGCATCGTGCTAATGATCCAATCTACTTAAAAAAAATTGACCAAAAATATGCCTTAGGCATTACAGAAACCTACTTTTTAAACACTCGGACATCTGGTCTAAAGGTTGTCAGCAGCAAGAATTTATTAAATCGTTATATTGATATCAAATTTTCGTTATATTGGGATTTGACTTGTACATAAAACTACAAATAATAGTGCGCTGGATCGTCGGAGCTTCTCTTAATGCAAAGCTTTTCTAATGTTACACTCTTGCGCACTGCACCATCACCATCATCATGAGCTCTTTCTCCTCTTTCTCCTCCAGTTGGCCAAGGAAAGTCGTCCTTTCTCACCGGCTTCGGCCTCGGCTTTCTAGCGTTCGGCCTCAAGAAGCTGCTGCTGCCTCTCTTCATAGGAGCGCAGGTTGTCAAGAGCGTGCTGATCGCCATGTTCCTGCCCAGCATACTTGGCAGCCTGGGCAAGATCGTCGGAAAAGGTGGGTCCAACATGAGTTTTATTATATTTTTCTTAATAAATATTTTATATAAGCTTTCTGTAGTCAGCAGAGCTGCTAGACGCATAGATGATATGAGATGAAAGAAGTCTATAACAGCTGACAGAACTCTGTGGCGGCGGCTTGTGAAAGGCATATGCTCCGGCTAAGTGAGCGAACATGGTAATGATGATGATGATGATGCATATTGTAGATTTCGGGTGTAGTCGTGCGTTTCGAATATCTCTGAACAAACATTTCACAAAATCGTCAACACTGAAGATGATCTTGGTAATTCCGGTCACACTTCAATAAATCTGGACGTTAGGAGCTTCGAAATTATCTATGATGGTGCATATTTTCTCATCAAACATCTACTCTAAAGTTCATAAACGCAGCCCATATCCTCACATACTTTTTAATGATTGTTTTTGAAGAGACAAAATAAACATTTACCAAATAACTCAAAGAAAACTATTTAGTAAATTCAAAATCAGCCTCGTTAAGCGCGCACGTTGTTATGTTACTTTTATGTAGTTAAACAGCGAAGGACTCTCAAAAACAAGCAGCAGTTCAGAAAAGTTCTCCCAAGAAATCGCAAGGATCCTAAGTGATAACTTAACGAAGAACTACTGTTCTTATGGATAATGCATTCCATCAAAAATTCTCTTACTTTTTGTTATATGCTAGGATCAAATGAACAAGCGTCTCAAGAAGAGAGGTCAAACCTTTTCAGGGATTCACTTGATCAAATTCTCAATTTATTAATGACCATTAAATAAAGTTTCTGATCATAAATGATTTATTCTGCCCTCTGTACTTCCGATCGATACATACTGAGAATATAATAATGTAAATTCTGACCAATTTAATATAAATTCTGATTTATATATTAAGAAAATGAGAGCCCAATGTAAGTACTCACAAAATATTATAAAATAATTTTTTTCGTCTCTTTTTATTCATCTTCCAAGTAACATAATTATTCTTTGATTCAATTATCGTGTTTATTTATTTCACCAGCACTTTCATACATCTGAAGAAAAAAGACAATTTCATGTAACGTACATTTTGTTTCTCAATGCCAATGTAATGTTTCTAAATGTTTCATTTATACCTAACTGAGTCTACATAATTGGCATTTGTCCAGTTTTTTTATATTATTATTCGACTTCAAATTTTTAGCTTCAGTAGTTTATTATTTTGTATCGAAAATGTCCTTGAACTCTTTGAATTGTGAAATATAACTCCATATAAATTCATATTCCTTGGAGCTTATGATCGTCACAAATATATGCAACAACATTCTATCAGGAGCCATAGTTCTCGTCTCATATCAAATTAGCTCTGCTTCCTGAAGTGGCATCTTATATATTCTATGTATAGTTTACGAGTCACAAAATATACATGTCGCAAATTTTGCTACGACCTTTCAAGACGACAAGACCTTAAAATCCTAGAGAAAAGGCAAATGCAGTTTATGCTCTCATGCGGCATCCAAACGTACATGTTTCAGATAAGTCCATCTTTGTTGCTTAACTGACTGTTCAACTCAATATTCTTCAGAATTAAAAACAGTTGTGTCACTCGTATTCACCTTAGGCATCTGTTTTAAAATCCTATTATACATTTGCATTGGCTTTTAGTAAGAAGCATTTAAAGCAAAAACTTTTTCATGCCCTCAGCGTCCCGTCTAAGAAAGTTGACGAGAAATATGCATGAGAATGTATACTTCTTTGAAATTTTAGCCGGCGGGTATAGCTCAATTGTCAAAGCGTTTTCTTTGCAAGCCAAAGGTCGTGGATTCGATCACCGAAGGTTTTTTATTTTTATTTTTTTTTATCCATTTCTGTGCTCTAATATACGTTGGTGTGAATTGTATCAACCTCACCCGTAAAATGCCAGTCATAAACAATATTAATTAAAATTGGTGGTATACGAAAGTCATCCCATGAAGACCACCCATTTATAGAGAATTCATGTAATAATAAGGATAATGCGTGAATTTTGGGCTGTTGTCTATGATGTTGGCGGATCAACACTCCACATGCAGCGCTTAGCCATATGCACCATGGTAAGCGTCATAGAATTCCACAGATGACACTTCAGAATTACTATCACAATCTGTCGGTATTCTCCTGTACGTGCTAAAAAAAAACATGAGAATGTACTAGGTGAAGCTCCGAGGAACAGAGCTGATTTAAGATAATTTAAGGACCACGATCTGATAACGCTTTATGGTGGCAGTTCATGAAGACCATATTCTCCATTTAGAGAAACATACATGATGATGATAATTGTTTAACTAAGCTAACTATCCTTCTTTTGATTGAATCGATCTAAAATTATAAGTCAAATAAATTGTATACGAATTTGTATTGAATTTAAATTCATTTATACAGTATTGCATTAGACACGTTCCCAAATGGATACACCAATAAAATACAATTCAATTTCACAGCTCGTTATTATCAATTTGCACTGAAATTGGTCATAAATAAATAATAGTTAGCAATAACATCAATTGAACAACATGAAAACACATCACAACAATAAAGTTCACTATGGCAAAAAATAGTACATGCAAAAAATGCTTTGGTATTGTCGTTTCAAGCGATGAAAATGTGTTATTCAATTTACTGTTGAATTTTTTCACGAGAGTATTGCCTAGTCTTGGTGAAAACCCTACCTGTCCCGTCACCCAAAAGAAAGTATAAAATTATTATAATATACTCGTATTGCTACCCGATGAAAGAAAATAATATTTTTCGTTATATTTTTATTGCGAATAAAGTAAACAAACATTTTAATTCACCATTCGAGTACTTATACTTTTTGTAAATTATAATATTAAATAAACTAAATATAAATAATAAACTTCATATCATACCTACAATCATTACAAAGCAAGTATAATGCATTTCAGTTTAATATATACAACATATTTTATTGATTATCATATTAAAAAAGCATCTAAGTGTATTTATAACATATAAATATATACGAGTTCTCACTTGGTGAAAACCCTTCCTGTCCCGTCCTGTTTTTGGAGACCCAGATGGGGACCCGTTACTGGACGCACGCAAGAAACTACTTGTTAGAATGTCGCTGAAGGCCGTGATTCTAGGTGCATTAGTTAGTTGTCAAATAGACAGTCTAAGGCTGCGAAGTTCTTTCTACAATCTCGTTTTATTTATCAGAATTTTAAAGTTAGATATTTGCTGTTTTGATCATATATATTATTTAAGAAATAATAAAATAAAATATTATTTTGCAATATTTACATATAACAAGCAATTTTGAATTTTATGCAGTTTCAGACCTCAAAATATCAGTTAAACATTTAAGAGTAATGGAGCCTATCGTCAGACAATCTTGAACATAATAAATGTTCTAATAAAGACGGAAAAAATAGAAAGAAAAATAAGTTTTAGGTGTCGTTGCAGACACAATATCTTCATACTTCGTTGGTATGAATATGAGACTGATCTACAACAATGAACCACGCTTAGTGAAAACCCTCCCTGTTCAGTCCTGTTTTTGGAGCCCCAAGATAGGGACCCGCTACTGGAAGCACGCAAAACGCTTATTGTTTGAGATTGGCTGAACGAAAGCCTTCCCGTGATTCTACTCGTAGGTGCATCAGTTAGATGTCAAATATCTTCTTCGTAGTATCAATACGGTGGATTGGTTTGCAGCAACAGAATCTTGCATCTCGATCTCCATTCCTCTCGGTCCTCCGCAACCCTTTTCAGCTCAGCATAAGCGCTACAATTACTACAAATACTCCCGTCTGGGACGCCTTTTGAAGTTTCTTCCCTAAACCATACCTTCCACAATGTCGTGAAGAAGACCATCGTGGCGCATTTTGTGACCGATCGCCTCTCTGAGATGGTTCTTACTAGGTGCCTATCTTCCTTGATTATGCTGAGAACCTCATTGTTCGTGACGTGGTCTCTCCAGTAGATACAGTGTCTGCACTATAAGCTTATATAATTGACAGTTAATATATATTTATCTCGAAGTGTTTTCATTTGATTTAGTATTAAAATTAATTTGTAAAAATGCTTAAAAAAGTGATGAACAAGAACGGCATTACTACATTGGGTTGCCAGGTGAATGAATATTCTTCAAAATTGAATTACGCTTTTTGCGTAATTCCGGACAGCAAGCAATATCCCTAACGGTGCCATCAATTTCACTTTTTATAACGAGTAGACACAATGTCACAAAAAGTGAAACCAATCGCCAAAGTGTATTGATCGAGTAGATTGGAGCAAAAAGAAATAATAATACGGAGCAGAGCGCACAGCTATTGGACATAAATGAACTCACGATGATTAGTTTTTTATACTACTGGCAATTATTTTACACACTAAAAACCTCCTCTCTTTAAAAGGTTATTCATTCGCATTGCGGCAGGACGAGGAGCGGATTAACAACACAAAGACTTTTTCTGAAACACATTGACATATATATTTCGATAACTTTACAAACTTCTGGTCCGGACCACAACATTTAAGCCGGGCCACAATACGACCATTTTCGCGGTCGGCACACGACTAACTGCTGTGCGGCACCGTGGTCGGTCACACCAGCACCGCATGTGGTGATCTATATTACTAACGTCACACCCGTGACCGGACTTGTCCAAAATGCCCATATGGCGACACATACATGTACGACAAGCGAACATAAATAAGAGACGAAAGATTGTACATCGAGGTTTTCGGTATAAGTCAGCAAAGGGCTATATCATGCTGGTGTCAATACATTGGACACATCTTCATAATTTTCATATTACTCGCTTCATAATTGAAGCATACGTAGACCTAACTTAGGCATGGCATAGTGGTGAAGCATTTGTTTACCAGACCATTTGTCGTGGGTTCGATCTCTAATGGATATTTGAAAAAAAATAAAAAAGTTATTACTTATTTTTTGGTTGTAAGTTCTTATGTTCGTGTTGCATATCAATGTATTGTAATAAAACTTACCTTAATTGCCAATAAATCAATACAGTTACTCCAAATCACCGGCAGGTATATCTAAGTGGTTAAAGTGTTTGTTTATTAAACAGACGGTCATAGGTTCGATCCCAACGGAGATGAAAAAAATATGAAATGATTTCTATGCTCTATAAATATCCCCGCTTGGTGTTAATCTGTAAACGTAAAATAACAGTCATAGCATGCTTAGATAAATTCGCTGTCGGAAAACTTCATCCAGTGAACACCACCCATTCATACAATATTCCTATAATAAGTGTCGAAATGCGGATAGACGCTTCACATATAGCGCTTAGTTATATGTAACATGATATGCGATATGTAATCTTCAGATGAGATTTTTCGATCGTTATCACCTTTTGTCGGTATTCACCAGTATGTGCTTAGATAATGGTGAATACAAAAAAATGTAAGCCATTTTAAGAACCATATTCATAAACCTGCAATATTCTTAGGCTCTACATCAGGGGGCGTTAACCTTTTATGCCTAGCGCCCACTTTTGTCTATTTTTCATGGTAAAATTTCCCTACCGCCCACCAACCTCGCTATATTTTAATTCAGTATATGAGTGGAAAAAATTCTAGAAGGAATCTAGGAGATTTGAAAATGTACAAAAATCGCCCACCGCCCACCACGGAAGCCTGTATCGCCCACTAGTGGATGGTACGGACTAGGTTGACGACCCATGCTCTACATGAACACACCCAATTGAGCGTTCTAGTCCTCAAATGACTATAGCGCTGTTCTGGTGTTAACCTGTGTGTGCTTATCTTTAAAAAATATGACTTCTGTGCTTATACTATTCATAAAAACATCAAGTTTATAAATTAATTTAACATATTCGGGTTGATATCCTTGATTGTATTTAAAAAAAAGAAGGATTTCAAAAACCCTTAATTTTCCTTTGTCATAACATTTGAACGATTAAACATCGCATCCCTTTGATGTTGTCACCAACTGTAGATGGCGCCTGACATTGCTGTTAAATTCGTTTAATTTTTATGAATATATCTCAAGGCTCTCGGTAAATTAAAAATGAATTGTTCGTTATAATACGAAACATTTTTTTTACAGGATATCATGTGGGCGTAGGAAAAAAAGGCTAACTGAAAATATTCAATTATTTTTCTTGTACACGAAAAAAAAATTATACCACAAGAAAATTCAATTTCAAAACACTTTGTTTACAAGGAATAATAAGCTTTATGTTAGAAATTTTTCAATATATTTATTCTTTATAAATATATATTTAATCAAAGCTGTGTTCACCACTTCTTTAAAGTCTTAATATATATATTTTATAATTTTTATATGAATCGTGATATTTTATTTTACATTATTGTTAATGTTAGTTGTTAACATTAATGTTAACACCTGACAATACAGTTTGTATTCACATTTACTTTTAATGATTACACGTTTCAGACTCTCTGAAGATAGTCACCAGGGAGTCCGAAAAAAATAAATGTAAATCAAAACTAAATATTTTTAATTGGTTAGTTTTTTAATCAAAAGAAATTTAAAATTTTAAGTTAGTTGTTATTAAAAACTTTCGTATGTATATATATGTATATATCAGACCCATTTCAAAGATTAAAAATTACTCTTATTTAGCTTGTTTAAATGTGTTTAATAGAAAACAATGTTTATTTATATGGGTGATATTTAATTTTTAATGAAGGAGCATATTTTTGACCTTTTTTTTTCTTTCTTCGGGAAATGGTAAAGCATAATATTTCGAATAAATTTCTAATTCGTTACAAAGCTCTTCATTGCTTATATGGTTATATTTTTGTTGTTGTTTAAAAGTCCTAATACACGCCAAGGATACGTATTCAGCGAAACAACACAGAACACATTGTACAAGTTCGACTGTCGAAGCACAACTGACCACTCAAAACCACTCAAAAAAGTGGGTTAGACCACTTGCAAAATACTATCGCAGCTCAGTTATCTCTTTACAAAAGAAGGATTGAGAAAGGCTACGAGTAAGTCAAAAGTACAGTCTCCTAATAGAGAACTTATCTTACGTGAACCATGTAAAACAAGGTAAATAAATAAATATTTACAATTTATAATGGATCTCAAAGTGAATGCAGAAGACATTGAAAAATCATATCATTGTTCGTTGAATATTCTGTGCAGGCACCTGTTCTTGAAACGAATACACGTGTACGGCTGCATTCGTTTTAATATAACTAAAATCTCATAAGAAAATGCTTTGTCAAACCTCCGCACACTTCCGGTAGATAGGTTTGTAAGGTAAAATGAATTTAGACAAAGGAGTACTTGGAACTTCACGTAAGGGTTGGTTACCGCAATCACTACATCTCTTTGAAGCTTTAGACTATGAAGGTTATATATTAAAGCTTACATGAGATGTGAGAAACGTCTTCATCTCATTTACCTTCACTATCACGTGATAAAGACATTGAAATCAGTAGAGGTCTTTCATTTCAAACGGTATTTTTTTGAGGTGTAAGATTTTAATTTAGAATTTTGTTAAATTTAAAAATATTTTTGAAAATGATTATTAAGCCTATGATGTGAAATAAAACTAATTAAAAAAAATAATCAAATAAATAAACAAAACCAACAAAAATGTTTTTATATTCATATGCATATAAAATAATTATTATTTTATTTATTGTTCAAAACGTTATTTTGAACATAACTGTGTTGTATTAAGCATCCAAAAGTCTAAAATAATTGTTACAATCAACTCTTTATCTTACATTCATTCAGTCGGGTACAACACAGGGCATTTCGCCACTCTATCCAAATTGAGGGGATCAAGGTTCAAAACAACAAGTATCGAGAAATTGTTTTAGTAATATTAATTTAATAAGGAATGCTTACGCATCGATACGGAGTATGAACTATCCCAATAATCTGCCACTCTATGTGGATTGAAGGGATGAAGGTCCAAAAACGGTATCGGCGAATGTGCAGTGTATGACATTCAATGTTTTAATATTAATTTTATAACTTCTTACTCATGCTGTAAATTAGGGTATGCAAAGGGGTCTCGTATTAAATAAATTAGTACCAACTCAACTCCGGTCTTTGATCTTATCTTCATTGCCAGAATCTTAATATTCCGGCATCATCATTAAGCTGATGCTGTAATTTCAGGACCGTGACCTCGGTTCCGGAATATATATTAAATTAAATTTATTTTCTTTTTCAGGGTTGTCGCAATTCTCTGGCTCGTCAATCAACTTGACCCCGCAGGGTCAAACGGAGGACCTCGAATACAAGGACCATATGGGTTATGCTACTGATCAGGACCCTGCCTACACATATCCAGCAGCTGACACCCTTGGAACTTTACCAGCAAATGCGCAATATGGCGGAGCGGAAGATCTGGCCAATGTCGCCATGTCAAGGTGAGCGAAGATAAAGTATCTTCAAAGAATAAAATTCTTCTTCGTGTCAGTGATGTCAAACTATTTCTGCCCAGTATCTGGCAACATCAATAGCCCTTGTGTTGCCTGGCAATAGGTCTTGAGGTGTGCAGCTTGTTGGACACATGGAGCAGGATCTTAGGTGTGAGGCGGTCTGCAGGTCTCCGCAGTCGCACAATGGTGGCTCTCCCTGCCGAAGAATTCCCAACCGCTCGAGGTTGTCCTTTGTTCAACTTACTCCGGTTCTTAATCTGTTCAGGGATTTCCAGGTTCACCAGTCAAGGTTCTTGCCAGATGTGAGGGAGGTATAGGAGCTACTGAAAAATAAGCCTAAAAATAGATTAGTTTTTTTTAATTAATGTTACATTTAGAAGTGGAAGGGAGAGGCGAAATGTTAGAAACCTCTGTAGATGGATTGAGCATTCAATTATTTACCCCAGATTACCACATTTCATGCAATTTAGTTTAAATACCAGGGCCTGTATTGTCTGCAAGATCCTTTCTTCGTAGTAGTAGTATCAATCCGGTGGATTGGTTTACAGCAACAAAATCTTGCATCTCGATCTCTACTCCTCTCGATCCTCTGCAGTCCTCTTCAGCTCAGCATAAGAGCTACAACTAATGTCATCAAAAACTTGCTGCAGATATTCTCGTGTAAGGCGCCCTCTGCAGTTTCTACCTCCTACCATCCCTTCCACAATGTCATGAAGAATATCATCGTGGTGCATATATATATAATCGTGTCGGAAAAAACAGGGTCAGATCCTGTCTGCCCAGAAGTGGACGACGTCAATGGCGTTACTTCTGGCCATCATCAGGTCTTCCTGGGTGCAGCTATTCAGGCACAGCGCACAATCCAGAAGGTGTGACAGGGTCTGCTCCACGCCGCAGTCACATTCAGTCGGTCCGCTGTAAAACTGCCAGTGGTGCATGATGTGACCGATCCATTGGGCTCGCCATTCTGAGATGGTTCTTATTAAGTGCTTATCTTTCTTGATTAAGCTGAGAACCTTATTGTTCGTGATGTGGTCTCTCCAGGAAATTCCGAGAATTCTTCTGTATGATCAAATCTCAAAATCCTCTAGTCTTTTTTATCACTTTCAGATAAGCAGCATGTCTCACAGTCATATTTCAGTTATATATAAGTATCGGCCTTCAAAGAGGCAAGAGAAAAAGTAATTTTGTAAAGTTTAGGCTGAAAGTTTTCTCGCGATAGTTTTCAGTGGGTTTCATAATATCAGAACTTTCTAGTTTTTTTTATCACAACTTTGTGATTTTTTATTTTCAGATTTGGGCCCGGGGGAGCAAAGGTGACCTACTTACCAAACATGTCCGACAATTACTACAGGAATGGAATAAGGAAACACGAAGATTATAAGGTAAATACAAATCTATATTTTTAGAGATGATTGTCACGTAATATTTTTTAAGTATTGTAAAAACGTAGTACGTATTGTAGATGAAAATGATTTTTTAATAATCCTACACGGACATAACCAGTAATTAATAACAGGGAAGCTAACAGAAAGCTTCGTATCACATGGGAAGGTAGAGCACTGGAACATAGCAACCATCCAAAATACCTCGGAGTCACTCTAGATCGCACCCTCACCTTCAGGCGTCATTGCAGCAACACCAAACAGAAAGTTGCAACAAGAAACAACCTCATCCGCAAACTGACCAATACTCACTGAGGAGCCCAACCACCCCTTCTTCGTACCTCAGCTTTATCACTTTGTTTCTCAGCCGGAGAATATGTGGCACCAATGTAGGGTCAGCCCACTATAATCAAGTGGATACTGCCCTGAATGATGCATGCAGAGTCGTCACAGGCTGCCTCAAACCAACACCCATTTCTAAACTATACCCGTTGGCTGGTATCGCACCACCAAATATAAGACACAAAGTCATATGCGCCGAAGAAATGCGTAAGGCAATCAACCAACCGTCCCACTGCTTGTATAATACGATACCTTCAACACCAAGATTGAAGTGGGTACAATTTAAGATTTTTTTTTTTATGTAAAAAATGACAATTTTCAAATGCACTACAAATACATGAAATTTTCCACTTCTCATATCAAACATGACAACATCTCTACAGCAATACTTGGGGTTGGATTTTCTTCGTCGTGATTTACGCTACTCTTCGCAAAGTCTGAGAGGCCACGGTATGTTTCGAAGAGCACTCAAGCGTGGATTTGACAACCCCTGTCAGACCTAATGCTCCCCAACAATTGAATTTAAAATATTATATTCCAACGACTTGAGCAGTGGCAGAAATCTCGATTTTTAAAGTATTTTTTTGACAATAATACAACTTTATTTTTTTCAACTTATCATTATTTTTTTCAGGTGACTCACGTAAATAATACGAGTTTTGTAATATACAGTAAGACCCCGCTTAACGCGGGGAATATGTTTCATCAAAGTAGAGCGTAATGCAAAACAGCGCTTAACGAGGCTATCTTAAAATGTAAATAATGGGTTTAGAGGAAGATGGATAGAAAATTGGTTATGTATAAATTTAAAAATTAGGTTTTTTTTAATAAAAATAAAAACAAATATTTATTTGTTACAATAAAAACAATATAAACGAATATACTTACAACAAATAAAATTCTAATTCAGTAAGATCATTCAGTCTATTATGTGTTTCCAATTTTCTGCCTTTTTGTCAAGAAGGCATCTACTATAGTTTGCGTTTTCCTTTTACGTTCTGTTAGAAGTTGTTGATAAGTGGATAAAGCATCTATGACACGCCGTATTTTTTTTTAACTCCTATTAAAATTTGATTATTTTCAACACATTGGTCCATGATTTCAGTTGAAGTGGTCAAACTCCTTTTTACAAACGCCATCGAAAGTTCTTTTTGCTCATCTTCAAAATCACAACTATCAATATTTTTGTTTTATTCTTGCTCAGTTAATTCCTTAAACTCATCATTAGAAAGAAGAGAGGTCGTTTCTTTAACTATTTCTTCGACGTCTTCTTCAATTACTTCATCTAAACCGGTTTGTTTCGCTAATTCCACTATTTCCTCCATATCGACAGAGTGTCCAATGTCTTCGCTCTTACTTAAATCTGGCGCTGCGGGAAATCCCCGGGTTGAAATAAAAGAGCGCTCAACTGATACAGCGCTAAACGAAACACCGTTAAGCGGGGTCTCACTGTATTTTATGAAATATTTGATCTAATTATGCATTTTTTCGTCGAAAATGGTATTAACTTTGAGTGTGAAAAATAAAATAATAATGCTGAATATTTAATACAACATGAAGAAAAACACAATAGTCACACCCAGTTAAGTGCAGTTAGAGCTTGAATTAAGATAAGTTTGTAAGCGAAAATTCCGTAATGTCCTAAAACTAAGACTTTTACATAATAAATCATCCCAGCTTAAACTTATGGTGTAGAGACGTGGAATCTAACAGCAGGTCTTACTAACAAAGTGAAGGTCACCCAACGTGCTATGGATGACACTGATAGCTTTACAAACTAATTTGTAATTTTTAATGAAGAGATACATCGTCGTGGTTTGTGAGCGGTTCGTGGAGAACTTTTCGCCTCGAAGGTTGGATCGCAACTCTGTTAGTGGCTCTGTATTGGCGTGCTCCGTCAGTGTGGTGTTGCTACACTCTAATAAACTATGTTCTTAATTTTTTAGGTGTTCCACAATATACCTGCATCATCGATGCTGCTTTCCAACTACGATCCCTTCTATAGTCCTCTGCTGTCTCGCTTAGACTCTGTCTTCCAGAGGCTTGGTTTGGGTGGAGGAGCGAATTCGCCTACTCTGATGGGTGGACCTCGTTTAGAAAGGTGCAGAGAGAGAATAATTTGCCACATGTATGCAGCGCCTGCCAAATATGCTCCGTTTAGCAACTTGGTATCAGCCCAACTCAGCAGGTATGGATGTCACTTGAAAAAGATTATACATTTATTTAAAGTCCTTAGGAACTTTCACTTACATCTGATACTTATTCAAAGTCATAGAATAAACAAAATTAAATGATATTTTTCTTATTAGTCAAAGCGCGAAATGTCATTTTAATATAGTGTTTGCTATGAATTCGTTTGTGTATCGGTTGTTAATAATATTGGTATTTTTGTGTTCTAAGAATCGACTTTAAGATGCATTTAATAAATAAAATATATAATAATAAATTAATAATTTTGAACTTTGTTCTAACATGGATTACAATAAGCATTGCTTAATTACTTACTTGAAGACTGTAGTTTTGCCTTTGATGAAGGTTTCTTATATATTCAATATTGCAATTGATTTCAAAGTGAACGCGAAAAATATAAATAACAATTAATTGACACGAATCACGCTCGCTAATCATCCATATAACGTTAATAATTGTAAAAACGAACGATGCGTGAATGCTAGGCATTGCTCTTATAGTGTTCAGAAAGCAGACATGCATTGACTTATCATACTTAGTATCATAAAATTCAACATGAGATTTCTCAATATTTATTGTTAATTTTTATTTTGTTGTAAGTGTTCACATAAAAAACGAATAACTATCAAACGAAATAAATATGATTAAATAGTGTGCGAAATTAATTTTGACAAAGGAATGTGACCTAAATTTCTATGCACTTTTTATGCATTAGCTAAAAATCTCGATATTTTTTTATTGCTGCATTACACTAGGCGTTGAATGACTTTAATTGTTCACGATATGAAGCGGAGCGGAAAAATGCAATCTCGTTATTGAAATATCTACCGTTTACCGGATTCTCTAGGAAAGGTCATTTTTTGCATTTTAAATTCATAAATGGCAGTTCAACTGAATTGATAATAAACATAAAATAAATTCAAATAAAATTGGATCGAAATAATTCTAACCAATAATTGATTTTTTTTAATCAATGTTTAATTGCATGTCATTCAAAACGCATATTTTTTTTAACCGTTTCATTACGGCTCGGTTTGCATACAAATTATACTGTCAATTATAAAACTAGTATTTGAAGCATAAATGTACTTATCTGGTCTATTTTCATATATCACATTGATTCTTGTACCTTTTAGCTACCAGATGATGCAAAGAAAAATTCTAAGAAAGTAGCAAAACGATATATCACGTCAAGCAATGTCAACGGTCGAGGTATCTTATGACGGCATATGCCGACAACCGATGCGAAAGGGTTTAATTAGGACGATATTTATATTTTGATAATTTGTGACATCTCTCATCGAATCAAAAGACTTCAAGTTACTAGGATCGTTAATCGTAAATGGTTGAGGAGCAGGTCGCCAGAGCAAAAGACTCGTCGAGAAGCACATTGAAATTTATTTTCGGTTTAAAGACTGAAAACTTCGGTCTTCTGCGCGGGACACAAACAATGAATGATGCCCGGGCAGAAAATGACTCAAACTGCGCAGTAACAGTAGCAGCGCCCGAAGACCACATATCAGCCATCTGGCGAAATATCCACTCTCATATGACAGGTAGCGGCTGTAAGAATCAAAGAAAAAAAATGTCACCTGTAAACACCGCGTTTTATATTACTTAAATATAAAGCTCAGACTCAGATTTTAATATGTGTGTGAGACGAGAAAAAAAATACCAAAGATTGCAGATCGAGGCTTTTCAGCACCAAACTGTCTTCTTCGTAGTATCAATCCGGTGGATTGGTTTGCAGCAACAGAATGTTGCGTCTCGATCTCCATTCCTCTCGGTCTTCCGCAACCCTTTTCAGCTCAGCATAAGCGCTACAATTCATGTCCTCGAATACTTGCTGCAAATACTCCTGTCTAGGGCACCCTCTACAGTTTCTACCCTTCACCATCCCCTCCACAATATCGTGAAGAAGACCATCGTGGCGCATGGTGTGACCAATCCATCGGGCTTGCCTCTCTGAGATGGTTCTTATTAGTTGCCTATCTTCCTTGATTATTCTGAGAACCTCATTGGGCTGTAACCAAACTATAAGGGCTATATTAAGCTGATATCAATTATTATTTCTCAATTAAACATCCAATTATTTTACTTCTGATATAAATTAATCAAAAGCAACATAATACTCGTACATTAGAAATTTTTTCTTTATAAATATAATATAATAAGCTTAGACATTAACACATTTGAATGCCCAATACTTTGTCTCTTCACTGCGTATCCCACTGTTAAGCCGTAAACATTATATTTTAGTTAAGCCGTAAAGATTATATTGTAGTTATTCCACTGATATGAGATTAACTAGTTCAATTTTCGTTCTATATATCTAGTGAAAACTAAAGCTGAAAGTGTATGTATGAGGAATTTACTTAATATATTAGCTACCCGGTCAAACACTCTGTCTGACCTGGGGTTATCAACCGTGTGCAGGGTCCGAAGCATTCTCAGACGCATACTCTCCCTTTACTATCCTTTGTACCCCCACAACTGAAATAAAGGCTTTTAAACTTAAACTGAAATTCAGTTACTCAGACGTTTATGAAGCGTATGAAAAGTCATCTCTTACATTTATAAAATATTTTGTAAAGTTGCCCTGGCAAACATTTTATCGCCTCAGGAATCAATAAAGGCCGCGTTATTTTTTTACGTTAATTAAATTCAAATGAATACTAAAAATATTTAAACAGAGATGGCGTTTCGTATAAAATGATAATGCATACAATTCCATCTATTGGAAATGGTATTAATTAGAAATGTTTGAAAATCATGATTTGTCATTATTTCATACAAATGTCTTAGTACTTATTTTTCTATTCGGGGTCATAACAAATAGGTCATTTTGGTTGTAAATGGTGTAACTCAAATGACTTTATTTCATATATGCGGTATATTATAATACAAAGATATACACGCAAAAGAGAGTATCGTAATCATTGTAACATCCTCCTCTCTAAGTTTGTTATTGAATTGCGTGGTGGCAGGATGAGGAGAAGATGAAGAACAACATACAAAAAATTTCAGAGCACATATATATTTTCTATAAACTTTACAAACTTCCAGCACGGACGGAATAACATGCCGGGCCGGCCATAATATGACGTTCTCGTGGTCGGCACACAGCTCTGACTGCGCACCGCACCGTGGGTGGAGCGCCGCAAGTGGCGATCTCCATAACCAACGTCACACCCGTGATTGGAATTTTCAAAACTGCCAATATGGCAACAAATACATGTACGACAAACGAGCAGAAATAAGAGACGATAGATTGTATGACGAGGTTTTCGGTACCCAGTAAGCAAGGGCTATATCATGCTTATATTAAAAAGAATGGGCAATCGTATTGTCATTATAATAGTTATATAAAATATAAAATTTTAGTGATCCGATAATCTTATATTTATTTTTTAAGACCACATTTGTGAAAACATGACGACAGCTGCGATGTTTATTCAGCGCTTAAGGCTTTACTTATTTGTACGTCTGCGCTTATACCGTACATTAACTGTTGAATTTCGTTTCAGCAGATGCATGAAATACTAAACAGCTTAGAAGATTTACGTTAGCTTAAATTGTTGTAAGCTTATTGTGTGCATTCTCTTTTCTGGTCTGCTAAATATCCTGAACTTTCAGAAACATTCCCTGAAAACCACACTCAAGGGCAATACCTTAAACGTTGATGCAATTAAAAAGTGAATTTATGGTACACAAATAAAGGCACACAAAACGTAGATACAACAATATAATAAAAATAATGTTTCAAAATTCTTAGCAGTTTATTTAAATTTTTCTTTTAATTTCCATTTCATGAGAGATTTGTGAGGTCTAAAATTTTTCGGCATTCAGATATAATAGCTGCTATGTGTATGATTATATATATATAGTGTATACGCTTGAACAACGCTGGGAAATATTGCGACATTACTTTGAAAATCAGGCCATTTTTCTTCGAAAATGAGCAAGAAGTGGCCGTTACAGTCAATGGCAATCGTTATCGGGCCATTTTTGTTCCGAAAAATTGAAGAAGAGGATATTGGCAACATTTGCTTTCAACAAGACGGCGCTACGTGCCACACAGCTGAAGCTACACTCGATGTTTTGCGCCCCATTTTCAAAAAAAAAAAGTTATTTGGCGGACCCCTTACATCTTTGCACAGGTCAACCTAGAAACATATATTTTTCCTGATTTCTTCGGGGTCTGTAAATCGAAAATAAACTATGTAAAATTAGCCTTATTCACTTCGAAGCAAATAAATTTAAATGATTCGTTACGTATTAAGTTTAAAGAGATGACGTATTACAATTTCAATCAAAAAACATTTTCTCTTTTTTACTATTTACTCCGTTTTGAGGTGTTATAAAAATAATAAAAATGACATATTTCTGCAAAAAATAAACTAAACATGCAATACAGTATTAAGAGTATAGCACATATAAAATTATTCGCATTAAGCTTCTACTTATCTATTTTTAGATGCCCTCAATTAATTTTCATAATTGCATGCGCATAAAAATACACGTGATTATTTACCGGCTTTCGCAGATAATTTATTTGTTTCGTAAATAGTTTTTAAATAAAACTCGTTGCACTCTCAGCATCTGATAAGTAATGAGGATTCTTTCTGTATTGCAGTGATAAGCTTAACGTGCAGAATATATTTGTGGCGCTGCTATAAAAGCTGCGACGGAGCTTTGGCTAGTCTTTATCTGTTTACACCCCTCGTTGCAACGGAAAAGCTTTGAAAGACAACAAAAGTTTTAATCCCTTTTGTCTGAGTAAGCAGCAATATGGAAAGCAGAGTCATTTTATTCTTGAATAAAGTTGTTTAGAATGAAAACAACATATTTCAAAATATTATTTACATTTTATGCAATTATCGTTTTTATATTTTTATCAGGTTAAACTGAAGGTAATTAAAAATATTAATGTAAATTTTTGTCGAATACAATCATTTTAATCTCCTAGCAATCTTACGTTTTTTATCAGTCAATTCTTCTCTCCAAACACCATTATATTTTTACACAGCGAACTGCGCAATTAAGCTAAAAACTCTAATTTATTGACAGCTGATAAAACAAGGCTCGTTTGTGACACAAATTGATTGATTCTTCTCAGTTGATGTTGTGTGATGTCTCTTTATGAAAAAACACCTACTGCATTTCGTATACCACACATGTTTATACATCTCCTTTACTTAGAGATATACGACTTTACGGGATACTAAGATACGTGGTGGACAGATGAGGAGTAGATGAGCAACGCAAAGACTTTTGTAGAAGCACAGTGACATATTTATTTCGGTAAAGATTGACTAACTTACGGTCTGCTCGAGGCAGACAGTGACGTGTTGTTAACACTTCGAGCAGAGACAGACTGAAGATCGTGGCCACTGCAATAGCGGAGTGCCAACATTAAAATAGCAGCGATTAACCGAACCAGACGGCGTCAGCTAACCAATATGGTGACACATAAATAAGAGACGAAAAATTGTATATTGCTTTCGGCACCAGCTTGCAAAGGCTCTATCTAGCTGATCAGTATGACATATGAAAAGTAGTAATTTTGGTCGATTTTTCATTTAAAATCGTAACTTTCAGGTACAAGTAAAAAAACTGATGTGTATAGAGAATATGTATTGACGGAACTTCGGTGCCAAATTAAGTATGCAAATCAAAGTTTACACAGACACAAAAAAGGCATACTTTGATGCAAGCTGGCGAATAGAAAGAGACGTGAAATTTCCGATGCACAAAATTTCTGTTTCATTTAAAAACGTATTTGAGCTTTTATGATTATTTGAAAAGCCTAAGAAAGTTTATTAAAATTAATTTGTTGAAAATAAAATAAGCTGTCGTTGTGCCTACAATTTAAAAATATTTGTTATCAAATTTTTGTGATTGTATGGACAATGGCATATATGGATAGTGCGTCATTAATAAGCATAATGTTGCCATAAATAACCGAAAATTGCTGAAACTGTTTCTGTCATACATTTGTTGACAAACGCTCCTATAACACAACTGTGATAACCGAATTGTGCAACAACGTGACTGAATTGTGCAATATAGTTGCAGTATTGTGCAATATGTGATAACATTGTTCAATCGCAGTGTATTTGCATTTGACATGCCATACGGTCTGATGACGTCAATGTTGAATATACTACAGCAATATACTCAACAATAGAGCCTTCCACTTCAGTGAAATACTAACATATAATGCTTTATAGCATAGCTTTATAGTATTTATATACAGCCTTACTTTGAAAAAGAAAATGATAACTAATTGAAAATATTTTAAAAAAAATCTACACCAAGGATTATTTAAAAAGACTTGTGTGTACAATGGTGGTTTTTAATAAGTTAATTATAATATTTTCTATTCCCATCAATCTTGGCATCTCACCAAAAGCCAATGAAGCCGTAAAATGAGTTTTGAAAACAGATGTCTGCGTAAAATACTAGGTTATAATTTTTAAATTATTTTAATTAAAAAAATAATAAAATAAGTATATTTAGTTTTGATTCACATTTATTTAAAATGATTACATGTTTCGTCTCCCTGGAGACCGTCTTCAATAATCTTCAGGGAGGCCGAAACATGTAATCATTTAAAATAAATGTGAATCAAAACGAAATATTTTAAATTTATTATTTTTTAAATTAAAATTCATTTCCAGGTTATAACTTCGCAGTTTCTCCAAGTATTGTCAGTTACCTTAATGTTAATAAAATACTAGGAGTGCGATATTTACATTTCGTGAGAAATGACTAGGTAAGAGAGCGAACAAGGTAGCCTTCCTTACTTCAGTCGGTCAATAGGTGAAGGTGGACCTGATTGGGACATGTACTACGGATGCCGTAGAAGAAGATGGACCCTCCAGGTCCATCTTCGCATCTTGACTGTAGTATGGAAGAATACCTTGTCCGCTCCCTCACCTCGTCAGAACACATTTATATTTATTTAAATATGGAGACTCGTGTGGGAGGTCTACATTCAATAGTGGTCAGGTATAGGCTGATAAGAAAGAAAAATTATACATCTTCAGTTCTGATGCTTTGACTTCACGTTTCAGAGAGTTGAACGAGCTTCGAAAGCCCACGTCTGATAACCCTGAGATCCTGAGATTCTTCCGCTACATGAGGGCGGCCAAAGATGGTCAAGAAGGATCCGACTGCTCCAGGTCTGCACCCAATTGTCCAGGAGTTGCAGCAGACGGAGGTGGAAGTGTCGCCATGATAGCCACTTACAACGACATAAACAAGCTAGTGTCTGCACGAAAACTCGAATAAAAATTACATTACATCAACAGTTCGGGCAGAAGATGGACGAGTGGTCTAGGGTCATGAACTTGACCAATGGTTTGTTCTAAGGCTCGCTGGTTCGCATCCCGCTTCTGCTGATATTTTATCTGAACGAACTGATGCGTATAAAGAATTTGATGTATAATATGTTTTTATTTAATTAAATTAATATGTGCTGTAATCAGCTTAGAGTAGTTGTGTTTTAAATTAATTGAATAAATAGTCAAAATCTGATTTCATGTATAAATTGAAAATATGATTGCCACAGCTTCCAGAAAATTTTAATCGATCATTCTGTATTATGGTGTTTTTTATGTGTTTTTTACAAACAATTTTGGCGGCTGAAATAATCAGAGAACGAAAAAATTATTTATTATATTTTTAAATATTATAAACACACTTTACATTTCGTTGTTTATATATTTATTAAATTGAACATTTGAGTCATATAAGAAACCGACCGCAAGATGGAATACTCAAACATGAGCTTCTAAGTACTGACCTATAAAGGATTGTAACTTTCGAACATCTTTCGGTTATTTTAATTAATTTTTGGGTGATAGTTTTGCAAAAAAAGTGATACTATTCAGACAGGATGAACCCATTAACTGCTTGTTCCGGAACCGAGATCGCGGTCAGAAAATTATAGCGTCAGCTAATTGGTGACGCCGGAATACCAAGGTTCTGGAACTGAGGATAAGTCCAAAGACCGGAGATGAATTGGTACTGAGTTATTTGATAACAAATACCTTTTTTATATCTTAGTATACAACATGAGTAAGCATTCTGTTGTTTTGGACCTTGCTCCTTTCAATTTAAATAGAGTGGCATAATATTTTAAAAGTCAATGCCCTGTGTCGTACCCGACTGTGTGAATCGACAAATTCGAGCTAAGATGGAGAATTTGATTATTAATTGACAATTAATACTTTAAAGTCTTTTGTATGTTTTATACAAAGTGATTATGTTTAAATAACGTTTGAACACTGCTAAATCATCCAATATGTCACATTGTTAGTAAAAACACACTAAAGATAATAATATTAAAAATCCATAAACATAACAAGCTGTATGCTATACGAAAATGTAGCAAAGGACTATTCTTGTACTGAAACAACTGAAACTTTATTTACGAAAATTATGACCGCAAAATTATTAAATACTTTTGCCGAATTGACAACCGAAGTATGGGACAAAAATTGTTTATTTTTATTTTCATTTTATTTATTACTCTATTATTTGAATGCGTTAATTGTATGATTACAAGTAACAATATTACATCATAATGAAGTTCTATAATATATATTTACAGTAATCAATAAGTGTACTTTTTTAATTAAAATCAATTATTGTTTTCAATATTTTATACGATTAAGCTCGTATTATAAGCTGCATGAAACTGAAATCAGATTTCCTAGACACAATCAAAATTATGTTATGTTTTCTTTTCGACCAAAATTCTAAAATATACCCTCTTTCGGGCGATACAAGTGAACACATTTTTCATCGCAAGCTTTAGAATGATTATACGTTCCGGAAATTAGAACAGTGTTTCATGTAACACAGCTATAGTATAAAAGAAAAGTATTTCCTGAAAAGATACTCGTGACGATGTGAATACTCTCGTCAAAACCGGAAGCTGTAACAACAAGTGTAACGGCGTTGCGACGCCGGCGATAACGTCACAGAAAAGCTTTTCCCAACGACCGTTGTATTAACAGGAAATGGATAAATGTTAATACTTCTACGTACAACATTGCTCTTTACAAATCGCAATAAAACATGTGAAACGCAATTTAAACATACAACACAAAGCATTTGCAGATAATTCAAAGATTTTCCAACTTATTTATTATTTGTTTCTGAAAATACTCATGCCACTTAAAACGTAGAAGCAATAAACTCCGTTAAATATCTATAGTATGTGGAAAGAATTTAATGCATGGAAATGCTATAAGTACAAAATGTATTGCTCAGTGAGATCTCTGTACCTGGTTGACCTGGGAACACATATGGATTCCGATGATATTAAGCGCAGTATACCAGGAACTCTAAAAAGATCATTTCTGTTGTATCCAAGAAATACTTTCGATGATATCTAATCATTGTTTTTTGTATGAAATTTGGTGATGATTCAGATCTTATTAATTTCTGAACTATGTACAATATTTAATAAGAGTTAAAATGAACTCAAGGCAATTTTTTGAAATCCTTAAAATATTCAATAAGAGAATGAACTTGAAGTAACGCTTTATTTCGTAGAACAGAAACGTATTTTCGGAACTTAAGTATTCAATATTATAACTCAATACAACGAATTCTCTTTTTGATTTTAGTATAGCATCAGTTACTAGGGAATAATAATTTATGACATTCTCATTTAAAATATTTGATGTATCAAGCAATTATCATAGTTAAAATTTTTATAAAAATTAAATAATAGTACATTAAGGTAAAAATTATCATTGATTCCACAAACCGTTTTAAGTTAAAGAGAGCGTTAGATTCTTATTGTTTTAGTATCTCTGGTATGCACTGTGCAATTTAGTATTTTGTTAGAATTTTTTCACTTTTTGTTTTTCATTAAAACACAGTGGGAACGACATTCTATAAAAAAAATTTTTTCACAATTATTCGATAGGAGAGAAAGCTTTTTGAAATCATTTTCGTCTCTCGCAAATGTTGTATTTTATTGAACATTTTGTACTCAATATCAATCGGAATTTTCAGTATACAAATCCTTTGAATGCATTTTTAATATTTTTTTACCGAGTACAAAAAAATCGAACCATTGTTCAATCATTCGCTAACAGGAATAAAAATATAAATGTTTTTATAAACTATTTTTTTCTAATAAATTTTCCGAAAATTGTAGACGATTTTCAAGTTGAATCATCATCTAAAAAATGGCAATCTTGATTTATTTTTACAATTTTGTAATTGATACAAACTAGAAAAAAAAAATAACGGATATAAATTTCTTTCCGCACTTAAATAGTCATGATTACAAGACGCAATGTTATTTTATATAATTTTTTTATTTACATTAAATAAACAAGTAATTTTTTTTTTTTAATAAATGTTGCTATTGAATCTTTTGCACTGCATTTATACTTAAAACCAATAAGTGTAAATAATTTATTATTGCAAGTTTATCTAAAAAAAAACTGCTTCGATTGTAATGAAATAACGCAAACATGACGGAAGAATAATAAATTTATGAAAATAAATACAATATATCAGTAATTTTAAAGAAGGATTTTTAATTAAATCTATTAATTTTCATATTATTTTATATTTAGTTTGTAAGTGTTATTGTATTTATTTGACAAACGTGCGGATAACGTTGAAAATAAAATATAAAAATTATTTATTTGTAAGTTAAGAATCATGTCAGTTACTGTGTGTAATGTCTTATTTTTATTCACTTTTTAATAATGGACCAGTTTGTTTTGCTTTCTATATTTATGTTTACCTATGCGAAGATAGTCATTCCAAATTTAAAAGTAATTACTTTCAAGAGCTTAAAAACGATTAAAGTATTCATTTTTCATAAAGATCATTAAGGAGAAGATTATTTTATATAAATACGTAGAAAAATATTAATGTCTAAGGTAAATGTAAGCGTTCACCATCAAAATATTATTTATAAACATTAATAACGTTAAAAAGAGAGTTTTTTTTTATTTTTAATACTTTAAGGAGTCTCAACACTATTTTCGAGAAAGCGAGATATCCAGTGCAGCAGTTGTCCCGTGCGCCAAATGTCCCGTGCACAAGACGTTCAGTGCGCCCCACGTCGTTACCGATGAGTCGCTGAACGAATTGTCTGTGAATGAAATGCGGCGGAACCACAAAAAAATGCTTGAGTTTTTTTCTTGATTTTTCTTGCAAAAACACATCTAATTAAGTTGATAAGTGAGCAATAATAAGCAAAATTAATGCAAAGTCAATAAGTAGTACCAAAGCTTACTCAGAAATGATTTGTAAACACATATATTTGTTTCGAATTTACTCTAAATTCGGTATTTACATAAAATATATAGTAAATCCCTAATTGACAATTAATTATCTTTAAAAAAATAAAACAGGATGCTTAACGTTTTTCCACTCAGTAATTAATTGAAAAAAATTAAAACCTTTGCAATACAATTAAAAACGTTCTTAATTAAGCCTGGTAACAAATCATAAACGTTTCTATTGTTTTATTTTTCGTTCACCTGAATAGGGTGGGGGGGGGGGGAATTAATTATTAATTAATTCTCTGGGGGACAGGTGATTAGGGAAGTTTCTTTATGAGCCCACGGTTTTTATGACAGGAATATTAAATAATTTTAAATTACACATTATTATTATTTTCTATTCAAATTTATGAGCTTGCGGTGGATTAGTGGTTTAGCTGTGAATATAAAAACAACTGAAGTATTAATTAATAATATTTAAAGTAAAATCAGAATTAATTCAGGATGATAAATTGCTGTACTACTTTAAACGTTAAGCCTAATGGTTATATTAACATCCCCTTTATATAAAGAAGGACGAGTTCAAGTCGCCGGGATCGTTATTAGAACGCGTGATGGGGAATGAGAGGCAAATGAGCAACACACCGACTGTTTCAGAAGCACATTGACACATATATTTCGGTGATCTTGAAATTTTTTTAGTCCAGGGCGGAGCGTATGCATTCACACCTTGGCTGGATCACAATAAGCTACTCGTCGCGATTGGAACTCAACACGAGAAGGAATTTAAGAACAGTATTTCAAATACTTGAAAATGAAAATAAATCATCTCATATAAATTCAAAATAAATACATTTGTCATTTATTCTATTTAATATATGTTTTGTATTCAATTTGAATTATTTAAATTTAGAATGTAAATCTGTTTTTGTATTTATTTTTATTTTTTGTATATTTATTACGGGGTACGTTTTGGTGTGGATAAAATAATGTAGAATTAATAATTTATTTTAATTTTAATATATTTGTAAGGCTTATATTTGTAAAATTGTATTAAAATTGTTTATTGATCGTTTTAGTTTTCATCAAAAAAGTATAAAAAACGTCAGCACGTGTATTAAATCAAAAATATGTTTTTGTTATTCATATGAAATTTGAAAAACTATTTTATTTAATTTTAATCAATTTTAATCAATCTTATTTATTGTTATTAAAATGACATGGCCATTGTTTAATACTTTTAAGATGGTAATTATTTGTTATGATTTTAAATTTTTAAGTTTATTTTTAATATTTACCAGTTTTATTTATTATTTTAGGGTGTTAATATGGTGAATTTACTGAATTTATTTACAGTAAGGGTATATTTATTTTAATTAATTAATTATTTATTACTTGGATTATAAATCTATACAACCAGTAACAATATAAAATAAGCATGTGAATATTAATTTAAGGTAATTAAAATAAAGATAAAATTATTATTTCACTATCAAACCTTCTATTAGCAAAATAAATAATAATTTATGTTTGCATTTATGTTCATAATTTCAGTTTTTATGCTGTGTTTAAAGTAATTTTATTTAATTTATTATATGTTGATTGTATAAATGATTTTTAGATCACAAGTTTTTGCTTTTTTTTGTGATGTTACACTTTTAATATTGTTTCGTAGAATAAGTATTTTATAAATGAAAAATATTTCTTTGTATTTCGTCAAATTTACGTGAAATAAATGTTGTATCTATTTTCAATAATTTTATTTTATTTTATACAGCCAAATAAAAAATATCCAACAGGCAAATAACTGCCACATATAGTTATGTTAGTTGACACAGTACAAGCTTCGTCCCCAGATATATCTACACCTAAAGAAATTGGGAAAGTATATGGTTCCCAGTGGCCTCCAAGGCAGAATAATGTTGAAAATATGGAAGCTTTAAAAACTGAGGTATATTTTAAGTGATTTATTATTATTATTTTATTAGTATTTGTAAAGCGCTCTATTATGACCGAATGATCATTCCAAAAGCGCTTCTTTGCCTCTCTGAGTTAGAAGGAGGGTCTTGAGTCTGCTTCTGAAGGATGCCTCCGCTTTAAGCTCTCTTATGCTTACCGGTAGCGAGTTCCAGGCCATTAGTGTCGCGTAGCTGAAAGCCCGATTGCCAACGACCGTGCTAAGACTACCTCCCGTCAGCTGCAAGGTGCTTCTATTTGCTCTAGCCGATCTGAGTGTCTCTCCACGCGCGCTTATTTCTGAAGGCTTGATAAGTTCTGTCAAATAGCCCGGTGCAGTTCCGTTGAGTGCCTTGTAAGCTAAGAGGCATAATTTGTTTACCTATATAAATTATCATGAAAAGAGTAATAGAAGTAGCCTGGATGGGGATGGCAGAGGATCGAGTAAGATGAGTCTCATGCGGTTGGTTTAAGTTCAAAAGTACACAGACACAGGCTAATGATGATGATATGATATGATTTGATTCAATTTATTTATTCATTTTCACTACAGAACATTACAAATTTAAGAAAAATCAAATCTTTACTGAATTACTCGTACAATCAACATTATTATTCAAATATAGGTACTTATGATTTAGTACTAAGAAAAATCAATAAAGACAAGCAGCAAAAGGTCCCAACGATCATCAAACAGACGTTGCTAACAAATAATTTCTCCAAAGAAACTCATGGAGTTCATGCTTGAATTTGGCCTCCCTTAAGAGGCATAGTCTCTGGAAGGATAGTGTTCCTCTTTAGGAGAGTGAACAATATGTGCTTCTTTATTCTCAGATATTTACCGGGGACATACAGACCGATTTCCAACAAAATTTCAGGGTTCCCGAACACGCCACGCAACAGCCGGAAGAAATGCATACCCAAACACACATCCCTTCTTGTCTTTAACTTAATGTACCCCAACATACCCTGTATGAAGTAAAATTGATACAACCACGGATAGTATCCATATACGCTCATGTAGAGAGACCTCAAAAATTTCTCCTGTACCCTCTCCAACACGAGTTGTCTTAATATCGATCAACTAATCAACAAGAGATTTTGCACTTTTTTCGGCTATAAAAGAACAAAGTAGACATGTAAGTATTACGAACAAATCATTTGAATTCGATTCAAGCGTCTGCCAAATCGTTCGAGCTTTAAAACAGATGCTTTGTACTTTTTTATTCGATTAAATCGAGTCAATTTTAACAACGATCTTGTAGGGTATAAGAAAATGGAGAGAGAGGGCAAAAAAGCTCAACAGATGAAATTGGTAAAAAGCAAAATACAGGACTCTGCAGCAGACAAGACTTCACCAGTGGGTTAAAGCGTTTGCTTTCTAAGTCGAAGATTGTGGGCTCGATCCCTAACGGAGATTAAAAGATATAATTTTAAAGCTCCATAAATAATTTGTTGTTGTGAATTTGATTTCTGAGCTCTTAAATATCGCGGTTGGTGTGAATTTGATCCTTCACCTGTAAAATGCCAGTCATATCCCATTAATGAAAATTGGTGCTAGACGAGTAGTACTGTTAAGACCACCCATTCATAGTAAATTCCTGTAATAATTAAGAATGATGCGTGAATCTCAGGCTGTAGTCTATGACGTTGGTTGATCAATACTGCAAATTCAGCGCTTAGCCTTATGCAGCATGGTGAGCGTCACATGATCTACAGATGAGACTTCAGAATCACTATCGCCGTCTGTCGGTATTCTCCTGAGTGTGCTAACACAAAAAAGACAATGTGAAAGAAATACCGGAGCTCCGGAGCAATTTCAGGATAAAAAAAGTGTATTGGGAGGATTCGCACGAAGAAAGGCAGATTTGAAATTCGTGTAATTTGACCGTCAAAGCGTGCGATGCGAATACATAAAAAGGGCAAAGTTTGATGAAGTAAAACAACTGTAATGCGCCATATTTTATTTCAAAATAAAATACGGTGACTTAAAGTATATATTTGGGTATATATTAAAAATATAACCAAATTAAATTGGAACGATATTTGATTATGAAAGGTATTTCGCGACAATCAATTTCATCTATGGTATGTATATTGGGATATCCTAGGATATAAGGGTGATTTTTTTTTCGAAATAAAATCGGCTCACCCTCTATTTTTATGTCATTTTTTCTGATAGTGACTTGATGAGATATACATTGTATATCTCTTCTGTACGGCTGTGAGTCTTGGCATCTCATCAAAATCCTATGCAGCCGTATAATGGGCTTCGTAAAAATATGCGTTGAATACTGGGAATACGATGGTATGACTTTGTGAGGAACAATGAGGTGAGAAAGCAGACTAAGCAAACTTTTATACAAAAGGACAAAGGTGGACCTGGCTGGGATTTGTATTGCGAATGCCGCAGAAGAACATAAACTACAGCTGTCTTTTCTTCGAGCCCCTGGGATTTTACGGCTCGTGATATCCTTATGCTCCAGTTAAGGGACTTGAAATGGAAATGATCTTGACTCAGTGAACAAATATGACGTCTGTGTTCCAAAAATTACTAGTTACACGTAAATTTGTCTTTATTTATGAGACGTTTTGGTTTTTTTCTTGAACCGTGTCCGTTATTTTATTTTTTATGTAAGCACATAAAGGAGAATACCGACAGACAGTAATTCTTAAGTCTCATCTGTGGAATTCTATGACGCTTAGACGCTTACCATGGTGCATAAAGCTTAGTTGATCCACCAACGTCATAGACTAGAGCCCAAGATTCACGCATCATTCTTATTATTACAGGAATTTACTATGCATGGGTGGTCTTCACGGGACGACTTTCGTCTACCACCAATTTTAATTAATAGTCTATGACTGGCATTTAACGGGTGAGAGATAAAATTCACACCCAAATTGACATTAAATGGAGAAGGTATTTTATGGCTCATGCTCAAAGGTCATTGCTGAAGGGCAAATTTGTTATTTTTATAGAATAATAAGTTGTTTGTTTTTGAAATACTGACGTGCTCCATATAGCACACCTTTTTCTTCAAGTATGAGATTGCCTATAATTAATGGAGTAAAAATAGTTTTGTTTGAATTATAAAGGAATTAAACGGTCCTATCAACATGATTACTGTTTTATTTGAATAAACAACGGTTATTTGCCCGATCGCTTGCAGTGCAAACTCTGTTATGACCGGTAATAAATTTATTTTAATTATTGACATTGATGCAATGGCGGTACGTTTGTTTTGTTATTAAATTTCACTGGAAAAACTTTCTCCGACCAGCGGAGACTGACGCTATACAAGCATGAGTCACATGAGGCGAAAACCCGAAAGATTACGACATATGTGACCGCCATATTCATAATACATACTATATGCTACAATAATACCAGAAACCACTTTGTGAGATTGCAAACGATTTTGAGAAAGGATTATGAAGTTTACATTTTGTTTGGCCGATATCGGATTTTACTAAGAAATATTTTAAAGGTAAAGAATGAAATAAATTGCCGTTTTTTATGTAAGCACATACAGGAGAATATCGACAGATGGTGATAGTAATTCTGAAGTCTCATCTGTGAATGACTGTGGAGTGTTGATCCGCTAACGTCTTATCTGGAACATATTATCACTACTATTTACTTTTATTCTGTTCTGTCACTGCACATATCCGCATGAGAATATAATTTAATTTTCACCAACGACCTCCAGGGCAGAAGCCGAGGTCTTAATGAGACGGTTTGTGAAGTATCAAGGCATATATGATTGTTAAAATATAAAGAAATTGGACGATTAGATCGACGCTTTTAAGACCAGGACCATTTTTAGGTAAGTTACGGCTTAACCCAATCAACGACTCACGGAAAGCAACAGGCGGTATCCTCTCGAATTTCGGTCCACCTTTTAGAACTGCGATTATAATATGCAATTTTAGTTCTATCGGCTGCCACTGTGAATTTCTTATTTAAGGCCATATCAGTCTACAACGCGCCCAAATTCTATCACATTACCCCAATACTACACCGACTGCATTGGTTGAGAGTTTCGGCTAGAATCCAGTACAAATTTTGCCTCTTAGCTTACAAGACACTCAGCGGAACTGCAACGGGCTATTTGACAGAACTTATCAAGCCTTCAGAAATAAGCGCGCGTGGAGAGACACTCAGATCGGCTAGAGCAAATAGAAGCACCCTGCAGCTGACGGGAGGTAGCCCTAGCACGATCTTTGGCAATCGGGCTTTCAGCTACGCAGCACCAATGGCTTGGAACTCACTACCGGAAAGCATAAGAGAGCTCAAAGCGGAGGCATCCTTCAGAAGCAGACTTAAGACCCACCTTTTTACTCAGAGAGGCAAAGAAGCGCTTTTGGAATGATCATTCGGTCATAAAAGTGCGCTATACAAATACTCATATAATAATAATAAACAGCCCCTCAAGGTTCACTTGGGATCATAGATCTTTCCTAAAAACCTCCATAGCAGAAATCAGATTAATAGAATGGGGATAGCTGTAGAATTTGAAGCATATTTTTTAATTAATTTGTTAATCGGGTTTTTCTATGAAAACCTATTGATTAGCTCCTGAGAACTCAAACCATTTATCCAAATACTTACATGTGCATAAACTACTTGAACCGAGTCGTTTAAGTCGGAAAAGTATTTTTGGGAATAACACATTGTCTTTTGTTGAAATTGTTTGATAGTGACATACCGGTATTTCACATTCTATATAGCACATGAGAAGAGTGGAGATCGAGATGCAAGATTTTGTTGCTGCAAGCCAATCCACCGGATTGATACTACAAAGGAGATAGCACATTAAGTTAAGACAAAACCATGTAAAAAAAGCCAATAATATGTAACTTGAATAAAGATAGCAAGAAATTATGAATTTCCAAGAAGAAAAAACGTTAAAAGGTAATAATAGGCATTAATTGAACAACAATCTATTATAAATCAATTGATACTTTCTATGCATTCGCAAATGCAGATCTTATTTTTTTGATCCACACAATAGATGCTCTCGAACTTTCTCTAATTTGGATAAAAGTAAACGCAAAAAAATAGAGAAAGATCAGCTCGTACGACGATGACAATAATTCATACAGCTACGTGCATTTCCAATACACCATTCGACTATTTCTTTTTTTGTCTCTTTGTCACCTGAGGCTTCGAGAGCCACGACCCATAGGAGAAGAAATGATGAATAATTGAGTGGGTCATGGACGTGCTCAAAATGCGAACGAAAATATTCAACTTTCTTAAACTTTTTTCAAAAAAAATTTTTTTTTTTAATATATTTTTATTTTGTAAGGTGAATGTACGAGTATCATACATGGCTTTCTTTAGTGAGTTTGAAAAATCATTCGTAAAAGTTTGGACGTATATTGATGTGCTGGACAGGCTTTTTTATACGTTTGATTGACTGTTATTGCTTGTATGATATTTTTCAAAGCACAACGTAAATAAAAACAATTCTTTACTAAACATTTATTGCAAGTGACATTTATAAAATTTGACACTTGACACAACTCGACAATATTTTATTAGTTCTTTTGTGCGCTTTCAGATATTATTAATTTAACAATATATATATATATATATATGGCTCCTTATGGCTGATGCCGTATAGCCACGAAAAAAGATCTTTTGTCTCTTATTTATGTTCACTCGCCTGATATGTATTTCTCATAATGTTAGTTTTAGCTATATAATAATACACGGTGTTTCAATATGCCATTTTATTTGTTGGCCCATTTCCTGTTGGTACCATTGTCATCTGGAATTCTATTTTTCTGTAGCGACGGTTGGCAGCACGAGACGAAAGCGCGCCGTCAGTTGACAGTTGGCAGCTCACTCGCGACCGTAATGCCGTGCGCCTAAGGGCGTTCACTATAACGGGTGAAAAAACAAGTATTTGACAAATAAACGCGAATTGTGAAACAAAAACAAGTTCTTTGTATTGTGAACATGATTCTGCATCCTGTCATCCAGTAAATCGATATTTAATTCAGAAAGGAAGATGTTAATATATATATATATATATATATATATATATATATATATGTCTAATTTAATATTGTTATTAAATTAAATTTTTTAATTAATTTAAATTAAGAAACTAACAAATTAAAAATATTTACTTTTGATTCACATTTATTTTAAACGATTACATGTTTCGACCTCCCAGGAGACTATCTTCAATAAAGATTAAATAAAGAACTGGCAGTGGCTTATATAGGTTTGTATAACTATAAGTATGAGTTTCTACGTTAGTACACACATATTTACAGATTGTATATGTGTGCGGATAAACCATTGAAATAAGACATTATAAAATCAAGACGTATGTGTTATCTTTATATTAAGTCATTATATAATATTACATTTTTGTGTTCTATTTAAAAAAATCCTTGTAATTCTATTTTTGATCTTCTGCGTAGACGACGGTTAGTCCATGGTGTATGGGTTTGTACTAACCGTCGTCTACGCTGAAGATCAAATATAGAATTACAAAGAATTTTTTGAATTGAACACAAAAGTGTAATATTAAATAAGTTTTATTTAAATAAATTAAAAATGTATTTCTAATATTTTACACGTACTTATTTTTATTGCAGTGTTTTTAAACTGAAGCCCAAATTATATATTTTTGCTCCATTAGTTTACTTTTCATTTTATTCCGCATAAAATTAACGAATTTTATTGTTTTCTCGGTAATTTTAAATATTTTAAAATTAGAGTTTAATTAATGTAACGTTTATTGTGAAAATATTGAATTAACCATCAAATTATTCTTGTTTTAAAAAAACCTTTACATTAAATTCTATAAATATCATACAATACAAAATAAAATAACAAAACGTTTATTACTCGTATTTCAATTTAAAACTTTTCATTCGAATTCCAAGAATTATTTGTTTCTATTTTAAAAAATAATTCATTGTTTGGTTATTCTTAACATTTAAAATTTTTTAAAAATGAACATTAAATTAAAAGGATTCTTTTAAATAAAATTGGCCTTCTACTCAATTTCAGTACGATTAAAAATAAATTATTTATTGAAAAAAACAAATCTTAATATAATATATTTTATTAATTTATTAATAAAACTCAAAACCCTATTATTTTTTTTATATATTAAAAGCGTTTTTTTGTTATTTGATAAATAAACTAGTTACAATAACTTTTATAGTTTCACGGCCAGATTTGTTATTGTGGCTTTTGGGTTGAGCCGTGTGTGGCGAACATCCTTCAACCAATATTTCGACCGCCAATGACCAAATCAACAATGCTCATAAAAAAATAATATTATCTGAATAAACCAACTCAAAACTAAATAAATTATCAATCCTGAAGAAGATCCATGCAATGGCGGTTGAAATATTGGTTGAAGGAAGTTCGCCACACACGGCTCAACCCAAAAGCCACAATATCAAAACTAGTTACAAATCGGTGTAATTCAAGTATTATTCCTGTAGTTTGCACTGCTTAAAAGCCACCTCTCCTTCGTCTCACAGGAACGTTCAAAGCTATACATAGTTACATATAAATTGAAGATATTGATATATTTAGTGTAATATTGCTTTAGATTCAGTGCTGTTGTTTATGGAGGCAAAATGTTACACGTTTGATTTTGAGATAATAATACCTTGTTATTTGTGTCAATCGTGATATACTTATGACAGGGTTTTTGTTGTTACAAGTCAAACTATTTATCTTGAGTCTCCTGACGCTAGTTCTGAGTGTGAGGTCAGTGATACTAAATTTGTCAATAAATTTACATCGCCACACTTATGTTACCTATTGTATTTTTATTATTTTTATTATTGTACTTCAGAAATGCATTGAGTTGATAAAATTTGTAATGTTTCTGCAAGGAAAGTACATAAATAAAATTGAAATAAAATAATTGTTTTGGCAATTATAATTTACTTTGCTCATGAAAACTTGATTATGTTGTGATAAAATCAAATTTAATAGTATGTAATTAATAGAACTTCTAATAAAACAAGTTAAAAATGGTGGTAACCAACAAAATTGCTTAGAAATAATTAATGGCAATGGATACAGACAAGAAAAGTTATCTTATAATGTGACTAATGCAGATTTAAATAATTAATTATTAAACATACGAGCACATTTCAATTTCTTTCTTTATTTCTTCAGTGCAACTTACTTATTTAGAATTATAAGTAACTATACATTTATTATCAAATTTGAAATTCAATATATACTTATTAATGACTTAGAATACACATTTTAATTACTTGATTGTCATTGAAAATGATCACTGACTTACGTTTATAAATGATAATGATCACTTTTTTCTTAAATTCACTTTCAAACTTATTTTATGAAGTTTCAGCAAATTTTCAGCTTCGTATGTATCGTACGCTTAGACTCAGTATGCTTCCTGAAATAGCTGAAGTCAAAGTGATCAGGGTACCACATGAACAGAGGTAGTGGACGTAGGCGTGACGAGCTTCAGGAGGCTTTGATCAGGTAATCTAATCTTGGAAAAAAAAAGGATGAAAGCATTTCTAAGTAAATTTACAACGAGCTTTATATTTCATAATTTTTAGTTACAGTTTGTCGAAGTAACCAGCACGCCTTTTGAATTATTTTGAAAAGTACTCGTATTATGTTTCATTTCAAATTAACGTTTAAAAATAATATTCTATGTATTCTAAATATACTATACTTAACGCCAGGGTATTTGCCTCATCATATATCAGTTCAGCTTTCTAAAGAACTTCATATCAACTAGATATAACCATTGCAGGCTGGTCCCAAAAAGCCTCAATATGCGATATTTTCTTTCTTTATTTTTGTCGCTCGTCTGACATGATTCTTAGTTTTTGATTTAAGTAGCTATTAGACTCGGCGTCACAGATGCCATTTTATTTATATGATTTTGACAACCAACTTACTTAGTTCATGTGCCAGTCTGTCAGCCCGTGTTCGCAGTCCACGTCCGACCGAGGCTCACGATACAACATGTTACGGTCGGGTGAGAAAACCGAAGTCTTACATTGGAAATAAACGTGAATTGTGCTTCGTAACAGGTTCTTTGCTTTGTAACCTCCTCCTGCATCCTTCCTCCACGCGTCTCGATGGCGATCCCGTAACCTGTTGTCGCCTTCTTAAAGATGGGGGATGTCGTCATAAATATGTTATTTTATGAATACTACTGCACCTTGAGCTTAAAGATGAACATTAACCCTTTCATTATGGCTCGGTGGAATACAAATTATACTGTCAATTATAAAACTAGGATTTGAAGCATAAATGTACTTATCTGGTCTATTTTCATATATCATTTTGGTTCTTGTATCCTTTAGCAATCAGATGATGCACAAAAAACTATTCTAAGGAAGTAGCAAAACGATATATCACGGCTACTGATTGTCAAGAGTAGAGGAATCTTACACGGCATATATCGGGTACCGATGCGAGCAGATTAAGAAGATTCTTATTATCAAAGATTAATCTGGTGGTAAACAATCAATATTATTTATACAGAAGCAGAGATTACTTCGACAATCTGACTAAATTAATTTACGACGAGAATCAATCTAGTGATGTAAATATCTCCGGTACACATTTGATGACTTAGCTCTTATTTCATAATGGGTTTTGTGTAGTAAGCGCTAACCGGAGCTAGGGACTTGCTTAATAAACCAAAAAGTCCGGATTCAAGATCCGGTTCATGAACACTAACCAGCGATTCTACAACATTAAGTGACAATCTCAAATTCATTATTAAGCATAAATATTTTTTTTTATATTATCAGTTAATTTTGTCATTTCATGATGAATTTTAAAATAAAAACAAAGATGTTTAATTACTTGCGTGATATTTTGATTACACAATACAAACACTTGTTTCTGTTTCACATGTTACGCGTTTATTTGTCACAAACGTCGCCCGTTATTAGGACGCCTTTAGGCGCTCCCATTACGGTGGCGGTCGCGTTCCGACTTCGACTCCCAACTGCCCGCGCGTCCCAACTGACAGCGCTCTCTGACATCTGGCGCCGCCAAGTCATCACGGCAGACCAGCGAAGTAAATATAACAAGATGGCGCATGCAAACGCCGTGCAATATTATTCAATTAATATTAATTAATACAATTAACATAAGATGTGCATGTCAGGCGAACGAACAAAAATAAGAGACAAAAGATCGTTTTTCGAGGCTTTACGGCATCAGCCTAAAAGGAGCTATATCAACTGATATCAATATTTTTAGTATTAACTTATAGCGCATATACGTGGAATCTAACAGCAGATCTTACCTATTTAATTAAGTTCACTCAACGTTTCATGAAGAGCTCCTTGCTCGAAGTGTCTCTAAAAAATATAATTCGAAACAAGGATATTCGTCTTATTTCTGTAAATAGTAGTAGCTCAATGCAATCAATGATTAATCAAAATATTATATAATTAGGCTTTTAATACTTAAATAAATGCAAAAATATTATTAACCGGTGGAATACAAATTATACTGTCAATACGGCGTGAATTTTTCAGACCATTTTTTTTGCTTAAAACTAATATTTGAGGCATAAAGTACTTATCTGACCTATTTTCATACATCACATTGGTTCTTCTATCCTTTAGCTTTTAGATGATGCATAAAAAACTATTATATTTAACAAACGTTCATTATATAACTCCATACATGTGGTGGCATTGACACATGTGGCTTACAGAAAAATCACTGCTGTGACGAAATCTAACGATATTTATTGATATGCTTTACATATTTCTGTAAATAATACATGTAGGTTGGTAAAGGCAATGACTGCAGTTCCAATTTCTTACCGTATATGTCACAATGAGTACTGAAAGTAGCAAAACTATATATAACGTCAACCGATGTCAACGGTTAGGGAATCTTTGACGGCATATATCGACAACCGATGCGAAAGGGTTAAGGATATCATTTATTTTTTGACGTATTCAAGTACCATGCAATACATCTATAGGTTTAACATAAAGACAAGACACAAAGTGGACAAAAAATTTAAAGATAATGAACAAGAAATAACAGACAAAACAAGACAGAATAAAGACAGACATGGAAATGACAGGCATAATACAGAAAAACTACAAACATTTAGAGTAAATATAACAGAGTAAAAATCAGTAAATTGCATAAAGAAGGAAACATATCAGGCAATACAGTACGGAAAAAAAAGACAGACAAGAAAAAGTTAATGTGAGTACTTTAAAATAACATACAGTAAAATACAGAAAATTACAAACATGGAACAGACAATATAATACAGAATACGATAACCGACAAACAAACAAATATAAGATTTATTTTTTATTTTCTTAATACAGTTGGAGGACCATTATGGTTATATTTTTCACAATCTCTTTACACAATAAAAAATGGGAAGAAAGTGAATAAGGTGTACCATAACTCTTGAATGAATCAGTACTGGATAGTGACGTCACTTGACCGTAAGCGACATCGATTAACGCAGCGCATAATACACCTTATGTAATACCAGACGATACGTAGTTAGTATTCAGATTGGCGTGTGGCATTCACGCAATACAATTAATGAAATGTTATGAATGAAGTTGTAAAACCCCACTCTTACGTCGATTAACGCAACATTTGAAAATACAAAAATTCATCGTCTATGATTAATACAATAAAAACGAAATACCACTTAAAGTTGAACAGAGTAATATAATATGTTAAGTAATTGAAAAATATATTAATTTATTTAATTTATTATTCATCTCGTCGAAAGAATTGATTGATATGATGACCTGAGCGTAACCATTACACAGCTCCTTCACACGCAACGTCGAGCGTCTAGTTTTAAAAATCATGGTGGTCCAGAAACCATCAACTGGTGTTCTTCTCTTTGTGTTTATCCATTATTTAAATCTATATATTCGACGTTGACCACAGATCCATTCCGCTACCTGATCGCGTCTTAAAATACAAATTAAATGCTCATACTATATTTACGGTTTTTATATTATTTTAATATGTCATCATCATCATCATCATCAGCCTGTGTCCGTCAACTGTTGATCGTAGACCTCCCGCATGAGTCTCGATCCTTCTCGATCCTCCGCCTTCCGCATCCAGACTTCTCTCGCTATTCATCTAATGTAGTCAGTACATTTTGAGGGGGGTCGGTTAACGATCCGTTTGCCAAATCTCGAACGCCACTCCTACACTTTTCTTCCTCATCGACCGTTGTCTTTTCAACAGCACTACGAAAATTATAGTAATTGACTCAATCTTCTTCTTCGTAGTATCAATCCGGTGGATTGGTTTGCAGTAAGAGAATCTTGCATCTCGATCTCCATTCCTCTCGGTCCTCCGCAACCCTCTTCAGCTCAGCATAAGAGCTACAACTCATGTCCTCGAACACTTGCTGCAAATACTCCCGTCTAGGGCGCCCTCTACAGTTTCTACCCTCAACCATCCCCTCCACAATCTCGTGAAGAAGACCATCGTGGCGCATGATGTGACCAATCCATCGTGCTCGCCTCTCTGAGATGGTTCTTATTAGGTGCCTATCTTCCTTGACTTAATCATATACATGCAATTTACAACAAGCGCCATATGTAAAATATTACGTATCAATATTACATTATCATATCATGTCCGCTCTCCTAACTGGAGCATATGACATTTACGAACTACCGCCACAAAGCTCTATCAGCTGCCATAGTCTTCGCCTCATCCCATGTCAGCTCCGCTTCTATCGAGTATATTCTGCCTTCCAGGACGGGAAAAGGCTGGGGGCTTGAAAAAAAGGCAGTCGTAGTTAATGCTCTTCTGCGGTATTCGTAGTTGTTATGTTTCAGCCAGGTCCACCTTCGCTCTTAACACACATCAGTTATATAAGGCTGCCCCGTCCGCCCTTTCACCTCGCGTCCCTCACGAAGTGAAACCATCGCACTCCCAGTATTTTACGCAGACATCTGTTTGAAGAACCCATTATTCGGCTGCATTGGCTTTTAAAGAGATGCCAAGATTCACAGCTGTAAGGCAACCTAAGATATTCTACAAATCCACTAAAACCAATATAAAGTCTAATAAAATCATTCTTTTTTATTTTTATGTGTATGAATTATTGACTGTAGCTTTATACCTTTTAAAGTAAGTATATTAAAAATTTGTAGGAAGATATTTGATTGATTGATATTTCGGCGTCACTCTGAAGTGGTATATTGCGCTTTGTTTGCAGCCTCCCTCCAGTTTTTTGAGATGAAATAGTATGGCGGGGGAGCTTATCCTTGGCAGTATAAAAGTTAAACGTAGAAAGTTCCGGCCACAGTAGAATGCTAGGACAGTGAAGAAGAAAGTGGTCGCTGTAAACGTAAAAGGATCACCGGTACAAACAACGGTGAGTCCAAAAAAAAGTGTATTAGAATTTAAGACAAGCAAAAAGTGACCAAAATCAAAGTATCAACATGAATATTAATATCATTTTTATATTAAGTTATGTATATACTATGTATGTTTTTGAAGAACGTTTTTTATTATATATAAACGTATACAGTAGAGTAATGCATAAAACTTTTTTGTACAAAGGAATTAAGCAACAGAAGGAAATTATATTTTTTCTGACGCGTCCCTTTAAAATCAGTCTGTCAACGGTTTCCAATAAGTTAGCTCGTCGTGGTTTGTATCGTTTTGTAGCTCTGTGTGTATTCTTTCCAATTAAACATATATTTTTTGGCATTGTAGAAAAATGTAGAAGCCTGAGATTAAAGAAACAAATTTGCGCTATTTTGTGCTGTTTTTATTCGATAAAGGATTAAAACCCAAAGAACCTACGTGGACTGTTTGTGACATTTACGGTGACATGTTAAAACATCGAAATTGCTTTAGACGGTTTCAGAAGTTCAGCGGCAAATGTAGACAAATTAATTTTTAAATGACGCGCCAGAAAATAAATTAATTTCTTTCCGTTTAACCTTGTATTACGCATGGCTTTTTTTTGTATGAATAAATAGTACATGGAAAATGTTAATTCGTCATTAGACTATTGCGATTTACGCAATATCTATTTTAAGGGTACTTAATGTGAATGAGCGGTAGACATTAGTCTATCGCTGATTTTATTTGATGGACTATGACTGTCATTTTTCGCATAAGGGATCGAATTTACGCTAATAATGCGAATTGAGAATAGACTCTTAATTATAATAACATACTTAGAAAAACATTTTAATATAAATTTCAAAGTCATAGAATCTTTAAATTCATTATTTTATTTATTTATGTACGTGTAAAAAATGAGAACAATACTCGTACGGTTTATTAATAGTTAGTTTTTAAAATGAAATAAAAGTTATCAATAGAAATAGAATTTGCTGATACGCATTTTAGTTTTATTCATAACATTCATGATAATTTAAAGAGTAATGTTATTGATTGGTGTTTAAAGTTTGAGAATTTTTTTAATTTTTCACTTTATTAAGGTTACGCTAAATTACTTACAATTTTGTGTACAAAGACAAAGAATTTAACACGAAACTTGTTTGCAAAAAATATTATCATTTTTATATCAATAAAGCATTCTAAATAATACTATGAATAATTGTATTGTATAATTCACTCATATAGTATACTCGAACGTCGGACTAGTTATAATTAGTAAGTTTGAATTAAGAGAAAACCGACTGATTTAATTGAAAAAATAAGCTCATCAATTAAAAAAACATGTAATGTCTTCTTCTGTAATCTGCTCCTTAGATATATGATTGTCAGCTGCCATGGTTTTGACTTTGTACTACGGTACCCAGAGACTTGTTTCGGTGATTGTTAATCTGATTTTTAAAGATATCAGGTAAAGGATTGACTAAGACATATGCTCAAACTATGTATTTGATACAGAACACAGATAATAATTTATTCATAATTTTAATTAGCTTTCAAATATGTCTTTTTATTACTGAAAATATTCGTCGTGCGTTTCATTTTAAAGACCGTAACACTACGTTAATGTGTCTAGCTTGAAATAACATGTAGCAGTGTAATAATTACTTCTGTAGCGCTATAAGGACTTCAATAAATTGCTTGTAATCCTTGTAATCCATTAATTTTAACGAGCATAAACAACTCAGTCATGAAGCCTCTTTACAGCCTTCTAGTTAGAAGCATTTAGGCTTATGTTCTTGGTAGAAATACACGCTTTGCGCTATCGGATGAAAACATTTGTTTGCAACATGTGATATTTCGAAGAAGCAATGTGTAAATGTGATTTTATAAAGGAATATAAAACAAACCCTTTAGAACAAATAAGACCTGAAATATTTAATGCAATTCTACTTATATAAACATTTTATTTTGTTAAAAAAATAATAATTTTATGTTCGAATATACAAACATTTGATATCCATAATTAAAACATTTTTGAAATGATTACTTCGGTTAATATTTGTCGTTTAATCACATCAATTCATATTGGAAAAAAATTTCAAGTTAAAGAAACTCCCATACTTGGTGGAGGTGAAAAATACTTCACACACATATTTACAACTAACATATAGGAAGACCTTTCATTATCATCTTACAAAAACACATAAAAACATACTTCCAATACACAAACAAGGGTATATGTAAGCACGCATATAAATGTATAAACATATACTCACATAAACATACATTTAAAAATACATACAGACATACATGTAAACAAGAATTTATACAAACATACATTTCATCACATATCCGTTCTATACCTGGCCACCACAATTTGTCACCACATAGTTTTGCCAGCTTATATTCCTCGTTCTCGGACATTTTTTTTATGTAAACACATACAGGAGAATACCAACATATGGTGATAGTAATGATAATTTATTGTACATATCGCTAAGCGCTGTAAGTGGAGTGTTGATCCTCCAACGTCATAGAATACAGTACGAGATTCACGCATCATCCTTATTATTACAGGAATTTATTATGAATGGGTGGTATTTACGGGACGACTTTCGTTTTTAACCAATTTTAATTGATAGGCTATGATTGGCATTTAACGGGTGAGAGATCAAATTTACACCAACCGGGGGTATTTTAGAGCTCAGAAATCGATAAAATATCGTTTATTTTTTAAATCTCCATCGGAGATCGAACCCATGACCTTTGGCTTCCAAAGCAAATTTCGCAAAACAAACTTCCAAACAAAACCAAAGATTTGACCATTGAACTATACCCGCTGTAAGCATCTGAAGCTCCACTTGGGAACGTATGTGGTGTTCGACAACCTCCAGAGCAGAAGTCCGATTACGTATAGATGGGATAGCTGTAGTATTCGAGGAGAATTTGTATGTGATGGTTAATATATATTTAAAAAAAACGTAGCATACTCGTACATACATTGATTATTACTTAAATTATAATTTACCCTTTGATTATTTATATAATAAATAAACTGTATTTTGCTTTTAATTGAGATTGATTCTCAGTATTTAATTAACTGGTGAAAGCCTCTTTTTGTTCCATCAACGAAAGTGAGAAAGGTTTCCGATCTGAAAGGGGTGAGGGAAGAATTGGTCTCGCCGCAATACCGGGAACAAAGAAAGTGAAACTTGCCAGGCAACAACAGTACAGTAATCATTATTCCAACCAGGCTTTGCGTGGGCGATATTGACTATTGATGAGCGAGTGTTTGCGGTAACAATAAGACCAGTGAAAATGAAAGTGTCAAATTTTGTGACATAACCCATTTTTACGTCAACAGCCATAATTTTTTAAATGAAAACACATACAGGAGAATACCAACAGATGGTGATAGTAATTCTGAATTCTCATCTGTGGAATTCTATGACGCTTACCATGGTGCATATAATGATATGATAATCGCTGCAAGTGGAGTGTTGATTCGCCAACATCATAGACTACAGCCCGAAATTCACGCATAATCCTTTATTAATACAGGAATTAAATACGAATGGGTGGTCTTCACCGGACGACTTTCGTCTACCACCAATTTTAATTAATAGGCTATTACTGGCATTTAATGGCTGAGGGATCAATTTCACGCCAACCGGGGGTATATTGTTATGTATATAAAATAACGGTATAAATGCAATTTATTCCACACATCAGTTCAGGCAGGAGATGGTCGAGTGGTCTCTAGGGCAGGGGTCGTCAACCTTTTTATGCCTAGCGCCCACTTTTGCTTATTTTTCATGGTTAAATATCTCTACCGCCCACCAACCTCACTATATTTACTTCAGTATATGGGTGTAAAAAATTCTAGAAGGAATGTAGAAGATTTGAAAATCTACGAAAATCACTCACCGCCCACCACGGAAGCCCGTATCGCCCACTAGTGGGCGGTAAGGACCAGGTTGATGACCCGTGGTCTAGGGTAATGAACATAGGGCAATGGTTGGTTCCAAAGCTCGCTGGTTCGAATCCCGCTTCTGCCGATATTTTTTCTGAACGAATTGATGCGTATAAAGAATTTTGATGTATAGTATGTGTATATTTGATAAATAATAATATTGTAATATAGTCAATGATCTATAAAAGTAGATTAGAATATTGAAATTATAAAATAATATTGTAAAAATATTTAAAAATCCATTTTAAAGTATGTAGCTAAATTAAGAAGCAAACAAATATTGTTATTTCTAATCCTAAACATGAGCGGAATGCGATGAGACATAAAAGTAAAAGCGTTATTTAATTACGCAGTACAAAACTGAATGCTTACCGAAGAAAATGATTTAGCTTTTCCGGATGGGGAGCTTCCACGGTTAGAGCTTTTGCACTCGAAGCGATCGCCTAAGTGAGTTTTGAACTTTTTTGCGAGCTTTCAACTTAATTTGCTTCAGTCTCGCACTAATGTGATGGACGCAGTCTGAAGACTTTCAGGACAAGCAACGCGAAAAGGAAAAAGCTTTGTCTAAAACGGGTCACTTTAAATTAAATATCGGACGAATAAAATCAGGCTGTATTTAATAAAAAATCTACTTGTCTTGCAAAAAAAAACGCCTTATTTTTAAATTCAAAAGGTTTCCCTATCGTGTAAGAAATAAAGTATTTCAATTTTTTTTTTATGTAAACACATACAGGAGAATACCGACAGATGGTTGTAGTATTTTTTTTTTGTCTCATCTGTGGAATTCTATGACGCTTACCATGGTATTTATGGCTAAACGCTGCATGTGGAGTGTTGATCCGCCAACGTCATAGACTACAGCCCGAGATTCACGCATCATCCTTTATTATTACAGGAATCTACTATGAATGGGTGGTCTTCACGGGACGACTTTTGTCTACCACCAATTTTAATTAATAGGCTATGACTGACATTTTACGGGTGATGGATCAAATTCACACCAACCGGGGTATTGTAGAGCTCAGAAATGGATTAAAAATCCTTTTTTTTTCAATCTCCGTCGGGGATCGAACCCACGACCTTTGGCTTGCAAAGCAAACGCTTTACCATTGAGCTATGACCGCCGGCCATCAAATTTTATTTATAAAATAAAGTAAACATTAAATTTAATGTTAGACTGTAAATAAAGTTTTTTTTTGCCACTGTCACATATTTAGAAACATATAATAAAGTTTTTTTTTATGAGATTAGAATATATAGGGTCTTCCATATAACTTTTTTTTTTGAAAATGGGGCGCAAAGCATCCAGTGTAGCTTCGGCTGTGTGGCACGTAGCGCCGTCCTGTTGAAACCAAATGTTGCCAATATCCTCTTCTTCAATGTTTGTGAACAAAAATGGCCCGATAACGATGGCCATTGACTGTCATAGCTACTCCTTGCTCATTTTCGAAGAAAAATGGCCTGATTTTCAAAGTAATGTCGCAATATTTTCCAGCGTTGTTCAAGCGTACACACAACCATATTCGTTTAACGGAAGGATAAAACTAATTACTTATCAAATCAGACATTGATGGATTATCAGAACTCCACCGAATACATTTATGTTGAGCTCCCGATGGCATTCCAGGATGCCTCAAACCCAAGGGTTCGAAGAAAGGGAAGCTGTCGTTAATATTCTCGTGCAGCATCCAAAGTATATGTTTAAACCATGTCCACCTTCGCCTTTTGACGCTTGTGATATGAAAGGCTGCCTTATCCGCTTTCTTACTAGGTCATTTCTTAATTATTAAAAATAAATAACTTACAGATTCCTACACAGACATTTGTTTTCGAAACCCACTGTACGGCTGTTTTGGCTTTTTTTAAGATGCCAAGATACACAGCCGTAAAGAAGAATGGAAAAGATAAAGGCACTATATTATAGGCGGCTCTTTGTTTTGGTGGAGTAATGCTGCGAGTCCCATATATTGCGCATGACATTAAAAAACGCACCAGAGAGAAGCGAGTTCTTTATGCGAGCTCGTTCTCTTCGACCTGTACGCCGAGATATCTGAATCTTTCAGTCCTTGTCAAATCGTTATAAATATAATCCAATAATTTTCGATAAATCTAATTTATATAATTGTAACATATTGCTGAAAGATTTTGCGGTTGACAAGATTAATTAAGTCAAAGAGTTATGCATCGCATTCCCATCACTTTACCGCTGAAATGTTTCACGAAAGAGCGATTGGAATAGGCGTAATTAATCACGCGTTACCGCGAGACGAATTAAGGCTGCGGTTTGTGAATGATACCCCCCTCTTAAGCCCCACTTAATGAAGGCTTTAAGCATCATTAAATGCGTTAAATTGTCTGCGTACTTACGTTTATTCAGTGTTGAAAATAGTGAAGTTTGAACTTCAGGCGGTAAAGGTTGGGAAGCCTATTTCAAATGGAATGGAAATTGACGTTTGAAAACCACAGAACTTAAGATTAAAATAATCAATGTATAAAGTCATGATCAATACATTTCATTGAGTGAATATAATGTTACTTCTTATGATAATTAAAATGATATAAATTTTGATTTTTTGCACATTATTTTTGATTAACTTGAAAAGTGAAAAGACGCTCATTTTGCGGTGAATATAATTCTTTATCGATTATCGGGCTATTTTTCTCTGTGGTTTTTGAGAACAAAAACAGAGACTTGGTCCGTTATTCAGTGTTCCTGAACCTTTTTTTGTATCTGCAGACCTGTGAAATGGGGAAATCTTTAGGACCACTAAATTTTTGAGCTTATAATGTGTTATGATACTATGAAAGCAAACTAACAAATCTAAATAAATAGAAGTTTCTTCAATAAACATTTAACGAAACGATGAATTTTTTCAAAACATGTTTTCTGTTACTAATTTTACAATGAAATTGCAAATAAAAAGTTCTAACGATTTAAATCGCTTGCTATTATCGACCGAGACATATTATACAGCTGACGGTTTTCGTAGTTGTATTGATTTACAACCGTCAGATTTTTTTGCGGCTCCCTGTATTATTCGAAAGCTTGTGCAAAACCATAAAATGTATACGTATTTATTGTAAAATTAACTTTTTAAGTGATTCATTGCTAAATTAAAAAAAACATGAAATTCTTGGATAGAAATTTTGTTTCGGTTTTACGTCTAGCCTCACTATTTTATGGCAAATATTTCCGTTGTTATACTGAGTGTATCTGAAAACATTTATGATTATCAATTTTACGTGTAGCATCATGAAACCAATTATTATTTTTAAACAATTACCACAAATTGGTGGTAACACGCAAGTGAAAAATATCAATATGTTTAATATTTTTGTACGCAGAATTTGATTTTTTTTTTGCGTACTATTTGCGGCCCAGCCGATGCGGCCGATACTCGGGCCGCAAACCATGTGTTGAGGAGCACTGCGTTAATTATATTCCGTTATTCTTTTTGCGTGGAGACCTCTAGCGACGGTCCCCGAATAACAAAATCAGAAAAAGTGGAACGACTTTGAACAATTCGTCACGAGGAAAGGTTTACTGTTGAACAAGAGCCACACTCGGTAACCAATTAGTCGCGATTACCAAGCGGCCGGTGACGTCGTCCCGCTAGACGGAATAAATTATGGGGACAGCATTTTTTAGTTTTCTTCGCTTTTAATAAGAAAAATTATATTTATCGTAGACGATACGTATTTGTTCACATATGTTTGAATGCCAGGATACATTCTAATGATATATGAGTAAGCGTATCAAGATTTTACAGACAACAATTAGTTTTTTCTGGAAATGACAAGCGACAGTATTATTTTATGAAAAACGTTCTAGCTTTTCCACATGAATTTTTAAATAACCGTCAAATCGTTATAATGTATTCTCTTATAACTGATATTATAAAGATGGGTACACAATTTATGTGATATATAATCTTGATTGAAACATTTATATAAAAAAACAGTAGTCACCCGTTTTCTATTGATGAAAAATGTTTTTTTACACATGAATAATATTGTGATCCTCATTTAATAAATCAACTCCAATTTGCCGATATCATCATTGGGATGCGTGGTGAAAAAAATTGTCGGGAAGCACATTGGCGATTATTTTAAATACAAGACGAACTTCGGTATTCTGCTCGGGCCACAAACAACGATGTGCACCTAACGGTACTCGGGCAGAAAGTTTAAATCGGAATGCGCAGTGACAGTCGCTGCGTCCGAAGACCACATATCGACCACTTGGCGAACTGTCCGCTGTCACATGAGAGGTAGCGGCTGTCACAATTAAAGGCACGAAATAGCTTATGTAAGCTACCCGGCTTATGTTACTTATATCTTAAACTTAGTCTTATATTTTTATATATGCGAGTCCGACGAGTAACAAAAAATAATTTTTTTTGGCACCAGCCTGCAAGGGCTATGTCGATGTCGGTATAAAACAAATATTTTCACTTTCGTCGGGGAACGAAGTCGCAATTACATACACTGCAATTGAGTGATTCAACTTTTGGTCCAGTTTATACATCAAAAGAATAAATTTGTCACGATTATTTTACACATATACTAAATGTGATAATTGTTACGCGTAGATTGCGAGCAATCGCTACATAATATTTTTTTTATTTTGCGAACGAAATTTCTGTAACCAAATAGTTCAATTCAATTGCGCAATTTTAGTTGAATTCATTAACGCGAATTCATACTTCTAATTTCTTCATGTTCAAAAAGTTATTCTAATTTTAAGACTTGTTTTTAAATTAGACGTAACTAATCATCATTAACGGCTTAATTCTATATGCTTAATCTCTAAGCAATATTACGAGTGGTTAAATGTTACTGGTAAGCCTGGAATGCTCTTCCAGCATCTGTGTGACCTCCTTCATATAATTTAAAAAAAATCCAAAAAAGCAAATTAATATACACTTAAAATCTCTGCAACCCACACAAAGGCACAACACACATTTCCCGCATGTAGCGTCCAGCCGTTCTGCTGAACTATATAGTACCCACTTGGCAAGACCTATATATACTTAAATTTTAACCAATTTCTGACACCTAATCCTTGTTTGATAAATGATTTAAAAAACTGTTAGCCACCAATGGCATTTACGAACATTCAAAATACCTCCCTGTAAATAACAAATTTATAGCACGTGCTGCACTTTCTTTCTTCGTGAAATGGTAAAGCATAATATTTCGAATAAATTCCTCATTCGGTACAAAGCTCTCCATTGTATATAGGAGTGTATTTTTTTATGTTTAAATGTCTTAGTACACTCCAGGTATACGTAGTCAGAGAAACAACACAGAACACGTTGTAAAAGTTCGACTGCCGAAGCACAACTGACCACTCAAAACCACTTAAAAAAACGACATTCCTTTCGGTACACCTATTATTTATTTTTGAGTTATATGACGCTTGCCATTTTGATGACAGTTGCACGCTGAACAGCCGGTGAATGTTTCATCTCATTGTAGATGCATAGTAATTTCACGTACTAAGCATATTTCTTTATTACAAATATTAGATATGACTGCTCCTCGATAAACTAGAAAATGGCAAAATCCAATTTGAAAAATTTTGAATCTCGGAATATGAAATGTGGCGCTCGTAAAGAACAGAAGGTCGCAAGTATCCAACGGTTTCCATAAGATTCTTACCACATTTCTTCTCGTGTAAATATATTAACTTTTATGCCAGTAACAGAATGTCGTAGTGTCATACCTTCTTACTGAGACTTGGAACTTTATTGTATTAAAGTCAATCTCATTAATATATGATGATGTGAAGATAGTGCTTCACATAAGGTGCTTGTTTTATTTTATCTTACAGGAAAAACCACATAACTTATAAATAATATAATTTTATTTATATTTTAGTTAAAAAAAATTCAAAGTTTCTTACTGAATTAATTAAATTGGTTTCAAGTAATGATTTATTAGAATTTTCTAAATCTAAAGACAATTATTTTCAATCTTTATTAACTTCTCTACTGTAGCCAGTATTGTTCAGGGAGGACTCCATTCTGGACTTTGCTAAATATTGCCAACTGTTGCTAACTGTTGCTAACTGTTGCTAACTGTTGCTAACTGTTGCTAACTGTTGCGTACTTGTGAACAATTTGAACGACTGCAACATTAAGGATTCTGAAACATAGTTATAAAATCATGAAAATTGTAAGATTAAATAATAAGTATTGGTAAATTGGTAAATAAATAAACATCTCACATAAGTTTTTCCAATACTTTTTACCTATTAATTAAAAAGTTGAACAAATATTTTTTTTAACATTACACTGTTATTGGATATTTTTTAATGATTTTTATATTCTCGGATTTATTCACTTAAAATATATTTTATATATATTAATAAAAATATATGTATGTATTGATATCAGCTTGATATAGCTCTTTTAGGCTGATGCCGTAAAGCCTTGAAAAAAGATATTTTGTTTTTTATTTTTGCTCGCTCGCCTGACATGCACATCTAATAATTTTAGTTTTAATTATAAATAATATTACACGGCGTTTGCATGCGTCATTTTAGTTGTTATGACAGTTACTCCATTTCATGTTGGCGCAACTGTCATCTTTAATTTGCTTTTTTGCCGCGATTGTTGGCGGCGCTGCATGGCACAGGGTTCCGGCAGTTGTCAATTAACTCTAGTCTGGTCAGCGAAATGTCATACCGGTGAGACGAGGAAATCAAGTCTTTATTAAAAATAAATTCTGCTTCAAAAACAAGTCATTTGTGTTGTTAATCTGCTCTTGCATCCTTCCTCCACGTGGCCACGTGACGAACCCGCGACTTATCGTCTTTTTAAGCACGGGGGATGTCAGTATATTACTTATGGATACCTTTACTGCTAATCAAATCCCGACATGTTTCTTTTTAATTTGTAATTTCGCTTTCGGGAACACTACAACCATTTTAAAACTAGATTTAACACTGTTCTTTAAAGAAGAAAAAAATAATCGGATACATTCCGCTAGCTTGATATACTTTTTTAAATTTAACATACTCCATTACTCTTAACATAACCGAGAAGAATAAAATATAGTTTGTTAAAATAAATAAAATATTTTTACGAAAATAAATTTGTATCCAATTAACGGGACGTACAAAAAATATACCGTGGAACAATTTACGAATAGATTGGGAATATTTTTTTTCAAATTGGATTTATTTTATACAAGTAAGTAAAACTCGAGCGTAGAAAAAAATAAAAATGAAATACGTGGTATATTTATATTTTTTACATTTAAAATGTTAGATACGACTCTACGGCATTGAGGCGCGCCGCATTCGCTATGCAAGTACAGTTATAAAGACGAAGCATCTCCGAGTCACAAGGACAACATATGTACCGTCTTCAATACTAAAAATACGAGTATGTATATGAACGTTCTATACCACTAACATAACTACTAGTGTACTCGTATATTAGCGTTCGTTTGAATACCAATAGATAAAACTAAAAGTATTTACATATTTTTTTATGAACTTATTTTAGTTATATTTATTAAAGAATGCATAGATATAGTATATAAACATCTCCGTCTTTTAAAAGATGACAAAAATTTGCGGGTTTGTCATCGGGGCACTTGGAGGAAGGATACAGAAGCAGATCGCAAATCATAGAACTTGTTTAGAAGCACGATTCGCGTTTATTTCCAATATAAGACTTCGTTTTTCCCGCCCGACCGTAACATGCTGTATCGTGGGCATCGGTCGAACGGGACTGTGCGCGGGCACGAGCTGACAGACGGGCACAGTTGAACCAACATGATATGGTTAAGCTGTCAAAACAAATAAATTGGCTTATGCAAACGCCGTATATTATAATTAATGTAAAATTAAGACTAACATTATTAAATGTGCATGTCAGGCGAGCGAACAAAAATATGAGACAATATATCGTTTATCGAGGCTTTTCGGCATCAAACTAAAGGAGCTATATCAAGTTGATATCAGTAAATATGTAAGAATTTTTGAAAAATATTTTTTTAAACCACATCCGCTTCATATTTAGAACACATGGACACAACAATTTTTTTTTACAGTTCTATAAGTTTAGGTGGTCTATGCCTTGTCCCAGAACACCTGTTTACACAAATGTCTACATGGGAACATAGATGATTCCCGGGAGCCTCCAACGCTAGAGCCCGCAATCTTGCATAGACTGCGACTGTGAAATATTTGTGTGTTCAATAATCTACGTTTTAGGGAGATCGGATGTTCAGACCGACTATCCCATGGCCTGGACAGTTTTAGTTTGTCTAAAGTTTAGACTCTAAACCCTACCAAAGGTATGTAGAGAGATAAGATTTGATAAAATAAATATTAAAAAATCAAGCTATGTCGGCATTTGAACCTAGTGCGTCTGAATGACAAACAAACGTTTTTACTAATGGACTATGCCGCAAGGCGTATCGAAAAATAATGCTTTTTTTATTCAAAGTTGATGTACTTATGACGTGGTTTTATTGTAACAATTTTGATTATCTAGCGCTCAGTATTGTGTCACCACTTTTGTGCGATGTGATATTATTTATATTTTATACAGTGATTTATACAACGATCGAATACAGTGTGTTTACAAACGGAATTAACCGAATCAACATCACATGGGCGCTATAAACCTCGTTAGTGCTGCTTCGTCTGCTAGTCTACAGTGAAAGCACTGCGCTTTAGTGCTTCTAATGCAGTGATCCTCAACAGTTTCACGTGTTACGTACTGTATAAAGAGGATGTGTCAGGGTGTTAAGTCGTTGGAAGCAATGCACTTTGTGCAGTGTTAACATAATAATGTGCTTCTCAAATATTTTAAAAATATACCAAACATTGATACCTCAAATGATGTCTTAACTGGAGCATACGGTCCTCACAAACTGACACCACAGATGTCTGACAGCTACTATGTTCTTTGTCTCAGCCTAAGTCATCTATGTATCCTTAAGCTTTTCCAAGTATATTAATTTTTTATTTGAATAAGTATGCTATGCTCTCCTGTGGCATCTCAAGAACAAGTTCTGCTTATGTTCTTCATAAGTATGGAACGCGGATAAAAATATGCGTAGCTCAAATAGTATCGCAAATTGGTAGCTCTGCTATCAGACATTGACATTTATGTACCGCCCTCTATCCTGGTATTGAAATAATGAAAAAAAAAACATACGCTAGTATATGAAAAAAGGTAGTTACAACTTATTCAATTAACCATATTGCTGATAAAAAAAGATGCAATACCACATTAACGCAATATTGTAGTGCGCAGCTAAATAATATTAAATTATACAATAAATGACGAACTTTAACACAACCCAAAAAAAAACAAAACGATGAAGCACTGGATATTCCATCGTGAGCTTAGCATATTATAAGACGATGGAAGATTAATATTGCACCAAAACTTTCTGAAAAATTAATTATCAAATTATCAACTGATAAGTTTTAATCGCTATCTGACGATTTGTGCTTAATATATAACAAATCTTTTTTTTCTTAATTTTGATATTGACGTTAAAAACCGTTACAGCGACTGCTCCCACACTTTGAGAATCCCTCGCCTAACGGATCTGTCTCGCATAACCTCAAAACCGGCCACAACAGTTCTGCTTCCATAGTAACGTCAGCTCGGATTCGTTCTCTTTGGCTGACCGCCGTTAAACGCCGTTGGAACGTAAATACCCTAGCCGTTATTCAACAAAGATACTCCGAATCCTGCCCCACAACCCTAACAACACCAACGCCAACAATGAACGCCACAAACGACAGCGTTATTTGTTGGATGTGTACTTAGTTCACCTACATTTGAGAGTGCTTGTCATGTCAAAAGTTTTAGTTTCGCAAACTGTACAGTGAGTTTGACACATGCAGTGTGTTTATACATTACCTGTTCGCAAAGTTGCACGTGTGGAGTGGTCTTTACAGTGTCGTTTTCTGCATCTCGTCGCAAAGTGCTTATGAAAGTGGCAGCTGTCATTCAAGATGTGAAAGGTATTATTTAAATGTATATTTAATGTCTAACTTGTAGTATTTCATGATATGAATCTCGTGGAAGTGTGTACCGGGAGTATTCATGGTGCGTACGTTAAATTTACTAATATTAGATTTGTTAGAGGCAAAGCTAAGCCTAGTTGAGACATTTACTTCGAACGCCGCAAGGTAGCATAAATTGCAACTGCCTTTTTTCTTCAAGTCCTTAACCTTGCGTCGTCTTAGAAAGCCGTCGTGAACCATACATAGAATGTACTTGGCAAAGCTGCAGAAGGCAGATCTTACATGGGATTACGAGATGAATATGGTGGATGGTGGCTAAGTGGCGGCAGCTCGTGACAAACATAAACTCCATTTATAGGTGATGATGATGATGATAATATGACAATTACATTAAAGATTATTAACCGACAATACTTGGTGAATCTGCAAAATAACCCAATTAATAAATGTCATTTAAAACAATTTTTTCCTAACTTGTTAATTTTTACATAAAATTAACATAAAATTGCAATGATAATACGTGATTTTTTATTTTATTATGTTATTTTATACACGACATTTCCACGATCATATTCTTCATATAAAGAAAGCACTGGTTACGTGTAATACCGTATGCATTTTCACTCACCAATGGGCGAATGTGATAAATATCACATACTATATTAACGAGTATAGTACGATCAACCTCAATAAATCACAGAAATTGAAAAATACCCTAAAAGTATATATCATCAAAAAAAATTAGCGTGATCTTTAACTGATTGAGTAAATAAATAAATTTTTGTAGAACTAGATCTTCTATAAAAGTAAATTTACTAAAATGACTGAACGTAGTTCAACCTATTAGTTAGTTAATGGTACATCTAAAAGATATAGTTGAAATAATTATTAATAATGAAGGTAATCGTGTGTTTCGTGGAAGTGTATTTAGTGATCAGCGTTGGGTCTTAGGACGAGAAACTCACGTGATATACGAGGCTGTATGTTAGGAATAATGTTATTTGAATATCTACACAACTTTGGAGCTATGTATTTAGTTTACAATTTTAATTATGGTCTAATTCTATGGGAACAATAAAATAAGAGATGCGGGTTGTAGGTGAATTAAAAGATATAAAAATAGAAGTTAAGGAAAGTGCAATGTTTCAGTGGAAGTACTGTGAGATTTATGTGAGTGGTTGAAGTACAATTGCATGTAATTGCACCTTCACGCATAAGAACACTAGAAATGAAAAGCATTTTAGAGATTCTAGGAATTCTGAAGTCAGAAAGTATGCATTATTTCTGTCAGAAGTATATTTCATTTTATTAATGTTTTCAAAATAACAAAAGTAAAATAATAAATTGAGTGTTATTATTGAGCCATTATTTTCTTATTTATAAATAATAAATAAGTACATTACCATAGATTTTATTTTTGTCTGAAACAGTGGTTATTTTATATATAAATTATTTCTGTTGTCAATAGTTACTTAATTAATCAATTAGTTCAAATTTTATTTTTAAAATCTTACAACAATGTTTTGTTCTTAAAATAACTTATTTTGTGATTCTTACAATTTATTTTAACGTTTTTATTAATTATGGAAGCACTTAAAATACGTTCAATTTGTTTTAGTCTAAATTTAAATGGGCTCTTTTTCGAATATAACTCTAAAATAGAATAAAATTTATGTAATTGATTTGTACTAAGAAGTATTTTAAGTTAATAAGTAATTTAAGGTCGTGATATTTAACTTTAGCAATGCCGCTTTTATGATATTACATTTCTACCGTTTTTAGAGCGTTATTCTCAATATTTGCGTGAAAGTAAACGATGTCATTTCTGGCAATCAAAAATAACACCGCAATAATAATGCGGAGCCAGTTATCGAGCCCAACTTAAAATAACACAACCCTGTGATCGTCGCACAGCAGCCGAACCTATCAAGCCATAAAAATAAACCACATTTTCAAATGAAAGTATGTTAGGGTTGGCATAAAAAAATATTAAAATATTGATATGCCATGAAAATATTTTATTAAATACAATATACTTGTTGTGATATGGCTTTGTCTAGGTTTTGTATGAAATGGCATAATCTAATTGTAATAATAAATTATTAACGTTTTTTTTCATAGAAGCTATTTTAATATGTTTATTCAATGATTCAGCATTCACTTTAAGGTCCATTATAAATAATAACTATTTATTTATTTACCTTGATTTAACATGGATCACGTAATAATATGTGTTCTCTGTTTAAGAGCCTTCCTCAATCCGCCACTTCTCAAGGGACAACTGAGCTGCATAATACTTTTCTCTGGTGGCTAATATGCGCTGGAAAGTTGGCTTTGTAAAGAAACTTCCATATAAAATAATAATGTTACAAATCTATAAGAAAAATTATAAGAATCACATAAAAGTATTACGTGAAATAGTTTATAGTATAATACAAATGTCAACACTTAAATCGAAATGTTCTTCTAAGTACTTCAAATTAGTTTTTCACCTACATCTCACCTATAAAGCTCAGTTAGCTTAAGTATTTTTTCAACTTAAAGTTTTACTTGTTTAGGGACCCTAGTATAAAAACCGTAACCGAGAGAAACGAATTAAGGTTTATATCACTCGAGATGTCTCATACCTGGCAGGTTAAGTGTTCGGAGGTAAACAAAAATAGGGATCGTTCCATAAAAATGTGGTTTGAAAGTGGCTTTCTACTTTGTGGAAATGGCGCAACGTTCCGAGAACTATCTTCCAATAAAAGAAGAATTTCACAGACGAGCATAGCTGAATAGTAACAGCGCCCGATTTACACGGAAATATTTTCGGGATCGAATCCCAATCAACCAATCTTTTTAATGCATAAAAATGTATAATTCTTAAATAAATAAGTCTAGGCTGGTAAAGTATAAGGTCACTATCTTTATAGACGTATGGAAACAATTTCAAAATTTAAATTAGTTTCAAGTCATGGTTTCACCTTTTGCGTTCCTTTTCATATCTAATAGTATATTTTCTGAGAATGCCAGTTTCTGTTATTATCTTTATTATTTGTTTTTTTTTCGCAAGCTCTTTAAGTTAGTTAATCGTAATCAGATTTTGATTCAAGTGATAATATTCCGAATTGCAACTAATAGCTGCATGCAATACATAAGTTGAAAATCAATTGAATTGAATAGTCATTACCGTTTGGTGGCTTTTTCCAGAATATGTTTTTGTAAAAGCAGACTCCGTATGAGGTAAAATGGACCATCAAAATATCACGTATCAATGGAAAGTACGAGGCTACGGTCAAACGTAATATGGTAGTTACTTTTACAGCATCACGTAACATGTCAACGTATTGTCCGACGAAAGGCTAGGAAGATTGCCCATTAAACCTTTCAAGAGCATATACAGTTATACTGGAAAACGGTTATTATTACCATAATATGTAATCAATATCCTAGCAGAGATAAAAATATATCACATTAACTCAACACTAAAGTAAAAAACTCTACATTGCTTCAATTAAAGATGTCTGCGTCTTTATTATGAAATAATCGAAACCTTATTATCATTAAAAATATCTAATTATATCTAATTTTTTAGTTGTTCGAGCAATTAGGGGTATACATAAGTGTGGCATATTATAAACTATCGAATACCTTCATTTTACTAAGCAGCAGTGAATTATGGTACCTCACCAAAAGCCAATGCAACCATAATTTTAAATTTATATATTTTTAATTTATAACATTTAAAAAAATCTCCTTTATTGGGTTTCAATCACTTGAAAAAGTTCAATATACAAACCAATCATGTTGAACAGACAAATCACCCTTCCTGAAAGTAATATTAGGCATCTGAAGCATAAAGAGTCCATACTCTCTTGCTCAATGACATGTATGCCGAAATATCAACCCTCTCAATAAATAAAACTTTTTACCCACTTATGTAAACGAATAGATAATATAATATGTTTTATATTCACGCAGTGAGAACGTTCGCAATGTTTCCAAATTACATGTAAAAAAAAATTTCCAAGCTTAATAGTTAGCCCAAAGTACTAAAGCTTCTACTTATGTTAATGCTCGTTAGTCAATACTGTTTTTTCTTCGTATATAAATATTTTCACATTTCTAAGAATATTGTTTTTTATGTGTTATTATCTAGAAATTTTCTTTGGGAACACCAAAGATAGAAATTATGTATGAAAAATATTTCTATGACAATTTAGCTCATTTTGCAGAACCTAGTCTTGAAATATAATCACAATGATTTACCTTTATTTGATTAATGAAAAAAACTAATGATCTGTAAACGCTGGTCGCAAGTTTTCTGAATTAAGTTAATTGTCAATGAAGGTAGATTTAAATGAAATAAAAATGATTTGTCAAGAGAAATATCGTCAATATCTTTGACAATTTCACGTGAGTTTTCACCCTTCACGATCATCTGATTGTCAAATCTTGCGTTTGTCCAACATTCATAAACTTTTGCTAAGCAAATACTTTACTATAAATACTTGTGCAGTATTTGATTTTCATATAAACATATATCAAACATCCTGGTCAAAAAGCCAGTACCCATTAATTGGAATTCAATTTTCAATATCAGTATTGTACCTTTGTAAATATATGGAATATTCTGGCTATTATAATGTACTAGTATCCAATATCATTACGTAATACATCTAATAACCCACGTCTAATCCAAAAGCCCGGTGTTATTGTTGGGTTATCTATAACCTTGTCGAATATAATATTAATAAAGCCAGAGTTTCTCAAACTTTGTTCCGCAAAACACCGGTGTTTCACGGAACGTGAATAAGAGCGAGAATCTATTTTTATGAGAGAATACCAGCACACAGAAAATTATCATATATTCAGGATTATGAAAGTGCTGTAAGTCGGGTTTCATTGCTTCTGAGATATTTATAGGCTATGTTATGTTGGTTGAAAACCTGTGAAACGGACAACTTCATGTTGCATAAATGCTGTATTCAAGTTCTTAAATTTATGTAAGATGAGGTTTATATTAATTCACAACAATGTGAACTTAAAGAAACTATTTTCACCACTTTCATAATTATAGACACAAACAAGTATCTAGATCTAAGACATTTCATAAATTTTTGATCTTAGTGTATTATTATATTAAATTGGATATAATATTGAATGTATATTTATAAATATTTTTTTTGACCAATGTGATGCTCTCGAGGCCTTAACCATTTGGTCCTACCGAGCTGCTTAACTCGACCAGTGACTCGCAGTTAGTAAGAGCCGGTGACCCATTCAAGTTGTGGTCAGCGTCTAATTTTGCTTCATTTCAGTCATTTGAAGATAACCGCGCCAACAATGTGCCATTGTCACTAGGAAAGTATTTTTTGCCAGCCGATATAGCTTAGTGGTGAAAAGGATTGCTTTCCAAACCGAAGGTTGTGGGTTCGATCTCCAATGAAGATTAAAAAAGAAAAAATATCTTTATTAATACCCGCTGTTCATGTGAATTTGATCCCTCACCCATAAAATACCAGACTTTGAATGTAAATTTGTGGTAGATGAAAGTCGTTTCCCATTCATAGTGAATTCTGTGATTCTAGTGATCTGAGTATGTCTATTTCGTTGGCAGTTCAATATTTCATATGCTGCGCTTAGCCATATGTAACATTGTAAACCTCATAGTGTCCACAGAAGAGATTTTTGCATCACTATCACCATCTCACGGTATTCTTCTGTATTTACGTAAAATTATGGCTTTTTATTATTTTACATTACTTTAATTACTTTTTGATCATCCGATATCCTTAAAAACGCTGATAATTGAACAATATTTCTCTGGTACCACAGCCGCCAGTCTATGCAAGTTCACGGACTCTCGCCCTGGAGGCTCTCGGAAACCATCTCACGTAAACCTTCGAATGTGTTCTGGGATAAAGCATAGAAATCTGAACTTTACAGAAATGTGAATCGGCAATTAATTTGCGGTGTTCATACGCAATAAATACAGTATAAAGAAATATATTGCTGTTTGATATGAAAAGTTTAGCAAGCCCTATGTTATGGGCTTTCTTCTTATTAACCCTCGTAAAATAATGGCCTGTCATAACATCATGGGCTGTATCATTCCGTTAACTATTTTCAGTTAGCCTGAGCTAAATATTTGAACCTTAGCAGTTAATTTAGTGCTTTGCCTATTTGATAGCTCTTAGTCAGCGATTCGGTCCGAATTTATCAGTGGGGTTTTTACGTCTTCTACAGCCTTCGAGGCATCGATATTAATGTTTGTAATCATAATGAATAATGGACGATCGCTGAGCTTACTTAAACAACCCTTAATGGTCAGACACACATTAATCAATATGCGTGAGATTGAAAATATCATCAATATTATGACATATAACTTAAATTATACTTTGACAAACAAATAACACGTTTATTTCAGGTCTAAAATCATTATTTTGGCATCATTATCACTATCGTATATCCACACCCTAGCATTAGTATATGATCGTCCCAAATTGCTGCCGTAAATTTTGTTGAATTTCACGGCTTCGCTTCGATTCAAATCAACTCTGTCATTTGTAGGACTTAAGATTTTTTACCCTGGAGGTAACCATTAACTATTCGTATTTATACTCGGTGGAGCTTTGCGTGCAGAGCTTATTTGGGATAAAGATAGTGGTAGCTGTTAGATCTGTGTGTCTGTAATTTGCTTAAATCATATGCTAAGAAGCAAATATTAAATAATAAATAGAATACAATGCTTAATTAAAAAATGACATTTTCTCTTGATACTTCATATTTAACTATCGAAAGCTATAAAAAAAATATTTTAATGCAATGAACGAATACATATAAAATGCTGCGTATGAAGTGTCCCGTATACATTACACATTCGTAGTGATTTTTTCTTTAAAATGTATAATGCGTAAATGCCAGGCTGAAATGACGTTGGCAGATCACATTATACATGCAGCGTTTAGTAATGCAAGTTGGCAAGGATTGCATAGATTGTAAAATCCTAACACTTGTTTGGCAAATGCTGTGTGTTCATTGAAGTAAATATCACGGACTGGTTTGAGGTATCCACTGGCGTACGACAAGGAATCATACTTGCTCCGTTTCTCTTCACTCTCATTATATAATTATGGACTTCGTATTTTGCAAGCTAATTACAATGCAATAAAAAATATACGTCTTACATAATGGCACAATTCAATTATATAAATATACCATACAAAACACCAAAAAATAAAATAAAAACAGATTGCTGTCAAAGGAAAAAGATGCTCTTCAATACAAGCGCAAGTCTACGGTAAAAAATATTATAATACTGTTCATAATAAAAACAAAAACTGCGAATATCGCAGTAAAGATACAAGAAAACTTCTTCAGAAAAGTGCCTGAAAATCTTTGCTCTTGTCATGAAAAAAATATATTTATTTTCTACGAGGGCACGTAAATTTCGTTCGAGTTGTTGTAATCCAGCATCTGGGTTTTTGCTTTTTTCTGCCTGCGGGGGTATGTTGAGAAATCTCACTCCGGGAGGCAAAAACTTATTTTCCGAAGGACCCTGAGTTCGAATCCCCGCTGGGCTATTAAAACAATTACGTGGCAAAGGTCTTTATCCGAGGAGGGATATTTTCCTGATTTCGCAGAGGTCAAAGACTTATTTAGTTATTTTTATTTTTGGCGATTTTGTAAATGTATCTTGCTCGTCATTGACAATATATTGAAACATAAGTTATTACAATGGTTGGTTTTCATGAATTTATGCTTTTATTTTGTACAATTCAGAAAAATAGTGCTACACTGGATTAGCATGAAAACATCATAATAAAAAAATTATCAAATATTATTTATAAATATTTTTAAAAAATACTACAATGCATGATTACTTAAATGTGTAAGTACTTGAAAAAACTGAAAGTAAGTATAAGCTATTAGTTATTTGCAGCAAAAATGTGAATCACAATACAAATGTCAATTATTTGTGTTAATACTTATTGAACATATATATATATATATTGATATCCTCCTCTCTATGTTAGATATCGAATTACTGGGTGACAGGATGAAGGATCAAGTTCACAATGCAAAATACTTGTTTTCCTTTCATAATTCGCGTTTATTTGTCAAACACTTGCTTTTTCGTCACTTATCACTTATCACTTTTTCACGGTCGCGAGCGAGCTGTCAACTGACTCGCACGCTCTGACATCCAGCGCTGCCAACTGTCGCGGCAGAAAAAGCGAATTAAAGACGACAGTGGCCCAACATGAAATGGACCAACTGTCATAACAAATAAAATGGCCTATGCAAACACCGTGTATTATTATATAACTAAAACTAAAATTATTAGATATGCATGTCAGGCGAGCGAACATAAATAAGAGACAAAATATCCTTTTTCGAAGCTACACGGCATCAGTCTAAAGGAGCTATATCAAGCCGATATCAATATCTAATTATTGAACGATGAAGGTTTTTTCTAATTTAAATGAAATCGGCTGATTATTTTAGTTTAAAAAGCTTAAATATTTTCTCTTCTAAATCAAGTGTTAAAGTGTAAAATAATAAAAATAAACTCTCAGTACACATAACAAAATATAATTTTAAATTAAAAATTTAAAATTTAAAAAAAAAGTTAATTTGATTTTTCTGAAGAAATTTATTTTTTCTCGAAACGAATTGTTTTTAATTACTGATATAAATTCGCATTAAATACTCTCTGATAATTAATGGGAAAAACATTTATTTTCTAAATAATGGTAAGAGAGAAACATCCTATAATACGATCTTTGCTATGAATTCGTACGTGTATCAGTTGTTGAATATTTATTTAAATAGCTTATAAAGTATAAGCCCTCTTTGAAATATTTTCTTAATCCAACAATATACATCAATGATTGATAAAATTACAAAAATAAGGCAATAACCATATTCTATAACTATCATTAATATATATTTATTATTAATCAAACTGCGTACTTTATACCCATGTTCAATGCACTCAAAGAAAGAAAAGGACGAAAAATACATTAAATACAACAAATAAAACGTGTTGAAAATATTTCTTGGATACATTACATTTTCATTTCATATCGTTCCTTATCTGGAACATATGGTCACTGTTCATTCTTCACTGTACATTTTTTTTTAAATATTAAATTGTTGATCTTATTTGTAGGTAATCTGTCAACGAGCACCAGCTCTTCATCTTCACTTCAAAGGCTGTTCTCTTCTTCATCATGATTTCCGGAGCCAAGTGGATGTTGATAGTAGTGGCAGCTAGTCTGGTGGCGCTGCAGTCGCACGGCCAGAGTGGTATACGACTACCTGATCAACCACCTGCAAGCCATCCTCAAGAACAAAATGCTAACACTGTTCAAGAACAGCAAGGCAGAAGCGGGGTAAGCACATATATACATCACTCATATGTTCTTATTGCGAGAAAGTATTGACATCTCTTGTCTAATTAATTTTACTCCAAATCACGGTACTCTCATTGGGTTGCGTGGTGGATAGATGACAAGCAGGTCACCATAGCAAAGAACTCTACACACATTTAAAAAATATATTTTGTTAAACTAAAAATACTGACAAAAACGGTCATCCACTTGGGACATAACATGCCGCTTACTTCACGGCACCTAGGCAAAAATCGACGACCGGCGGCAGTGACAGTCCCTGCGTTGAAATTACATAGTGGTCATCTATGGAACTAGCTGCACCCACATAACAGATAACTGTCGAAACCAAATAAACAAATGGTGGATCAAACGCCGTAACTTATAATTAATTAAATCTAAAAATTACACTTAAATTTTTAAATGTGCGTATCAGACGAGCGAATAAAAATAAGAGACAAAAGATCGCATATCGACGCTTTTCGGTACCAGCCTGAAAGGGTTATCATATAAATCAGCAAGGAAGGCTTGTAGTGTACAAAAATAAACAAAACAAGTCTGGGATCAGTTTTTTGTTGTGTTGTGCGCTGCATTATAGTCGCGGGAAGGCTTTCGGCCACATAAAGAATGTTTGCTTTTTTGTGAGCGTTCTTTGTGGTGTGTCCCATATGGAAAACTTTCTAAAAAACCACTGAGTTTGTTGATAATTCAAGGCTATCAATATGAAATGGATCAATCAAAAGATCAAATGAAATATTCTAAGCTATTACATTTTCATTAATAACACATTTGATGAATAGTACAACACTGTTATTACAGTCATATTTACGTAACGGTCTAGGCTCCGAATCAAATTACCCCCCTTGTTCCCTAGGTGGTCACCCCTATCACCCCCCCTCGATATTAATTACATCACTAAAGCCTGCGTAAAAGCCTCTCTCTCTCCTACTTCCCCGGGTAATGGCTAAACCTACATGTGGAGTTTTGCTGATCCGTTAGGTTAGGTATTGACCTCATACGACAGATTAGATAAACTGACGGCCCGTGAAGCACAACTAACTAATAAATATATATATTTTTTTATACAACATAGCTGTAACGAAAGAAAATGACGTTTTTTCGAATGCTTAATTGTGTTTCGGCAGTCAAACTTTAACAGCGTGCTTAATGTTATTTCTTTGAACTCATACTAAACATCTGAAGTGTATTGGCACTTTTTAAAATGAAGTCCTCACAAATTGTCACAACTTAGCTATGTCACGTGCAACGGTATTCTGCGTTCCACTGAGTTCATACTACTCTCTACGATAATATTTTAAGTTTTCGATGGCTTAAAATTGCGAAAACTCTGATATTTGAAGGGACTTGCAGAATTTGCAAATAAAAAATTTAGGTATATATATATTATAATGTTTTTTTTTTAATATGTGACGGCGATACGCTCTAGGTAGAAAGCAAGTATGGTAAAATAACCATGATATATATTTAACTTACAATGGGCAGATTTTTTATTTTCATAATCTATCAAATTATTTCCGTTATATATATTATTTACAATTTATAATATAACATAAAGTTTTGTAATAATGCAATGGTACATTACCTTACGACCCTAAAATTACTTGTTGTAAAGCTTTAATGAACTGTAAATACATTACTGTATTTGGTTGGAACTGATTCTTAGGACCAAAGGGTCAGGGGGATAGTGTTGGGCTAACATCCTACCTCCTTAAAAAAATCACTTGATAGATCACCCAAAATATTCATCTGATACTAAACCTGCCGTCTAATCAAGCACTCGGTATTCGGCCTTGGAGGTCTACGGGAACCATATAAGTTCCCAAGTAGTTCTTTGGGTGTAGAGATATTTTAAGACGAGGCACGGAAAATGACATGAATGAATAAAGGTAATAATTATACATGGTGTCACCATCTGTTACAGATATAGAATGGATATGAGAAGAAAAAAAAACAATTATATATTAATAAAGTACATTATTAGCAGTTTAATTGAAAGCTTACTATGAATTCATTACATAATATTTAAGAAGAAAAGATAATGAAATAATCACGACTTATTTTTGTCTAGTTTTATACCCCTGAATTATGAGGTCAAAAAACTCTTGTAAGAGGTTGTCAAGTCTTGTACGTCAACGATATCTTTTTTATAAGTAAGACTCTGATGGAAAAACATTAATTCTGGTGATACAAGGCTATTTATAATTAAGATGCGTATTTACCTGTTAAGTTAAATAAAACACATTCAGATCTACAGCAAATACAATATAATACGACATTATTGTATCAATTAATCAAATAAAATGGAACGATGGATACGTTTCAAACACCCATTGAAGATGTGTGTAAAAGGTTACTGAAGATGTTATGATTTTAACATCCTCCTGTCTTATGGACGTTATAGAATCGCGTGGTGTCAGGGTGAGGAGCAGAAGAACAACACACAGGCTTTTCCAGAAGCACATATATTCGTACGATAAACATTACAGACTTCCGGCCCAGACCTAGTCACGGCTTTCAGACCGGGCCAGCCACAATACGACTCTCCTCGCGGTCTGAGGATAATTACTGGCCATTACCGCAATCGTAGTCGGCTGTCGCCCAGCGCCGCAAGTGGTGATCTACAGAATTAATGGCGCACCAATCACAGCAGCCATGTACATAACTAACGTCAGACCTGTGACCGGACTTGCAAGTCACATGCATGTCCGTCGAGCGAATAAAATTAAGAGACGAAAGATTGTATATCGAGGTTTTCGGCACCAGCTTGCAATGGCTATATCGAGCTGATATCAATTCGTTTTTTTTATGTAATCGCATGCAGGAGAGCAAACGGGTCAAGACCAGTGCACTTTAAGACCCTCAGCCAGGGAGGCTGGCCGCTGCATGCGGGAAACGTGTATTGTGTTCGTGTTTGTGTGTGGGTTAGGGAGAGTGCAAGTGTTTATTTATCTGTTTCTCGAAGAGATCCAGATAGCAGGAAGGAGGAAACACAAACGTTGGAAGAGCATTCCAAAGCTTACCGGTGGCATTAAGCAAGGAACTTTGGAAACTTTAGGCTTTATACTTATACTATACCTTTTCAAGAGACATGTTCATCTTCTCCACCGAAAATTCCCTAGCAGTACTGTCAGAGCTGTCTCAAGAGTTCGCAATTTTGTATACTCAGTGGAGCTCCATGACACAGAGATGACCTGAGACAAGACGAGAACCACATCATAAGTTTATTGTAGAAATTTGAAGTTTCAGCTTGAAAGTGTTTATTAAAGAAAAAATAAGAAGTGTAATGTACGGTTTGCCCATAGAGCAATATTCCGTACAGTAATAAAATAAACTTAATCTAACTTCGTGTCAAATTTACGTCATAAAAGGTTTCAAACTGCTGCCGTTAAATCTTCTTAATTACCGTGTCCATTATTCACGGTTCTCGCGGGATTGCAGTTAAAGCCATCGACTTGAGTAATGTCCAGCAGACAATAAAGCATTGAGGACTGCTGTGGAACTGACTAATTCCATCGTCCCAGTGTGAATGTCGACGACCGGTCACCCCAAAAATTGATTACGTCTGATCCATTGTTTGTCACCATATATTGTTGATCTAATCAATTTAGCGCGGTTCATCAGATATGAGTAAGCCACGGAATTTGTGGAAGCACTATGTGGTGTGAATGTTCTATGAATTTCAAATCAATATTGTAGAAAAGGCAGTGTATACCGCGTGGAACTTTTGTATTTACAGCGTTCTTCCGTTTTTTGGAATTCAATGCAGATATTTGAATTTATTTTTGAAGTAATATTTACGAGTATATTTATAAAATAAAATTTTTTTCATATGTAGTGATTGGTTTAACTCTTTCCACTCCAATGTCGAGTGTCACTCGACATACGATATTACCACCAGCTCCAATGTCAAATGTCACTCGACATTGGACATTTTGTGTATTTATTTTGAGACAATTTTTTTTATTACTTTTGTCGATGCACATTTGAAATAGATACTACTTTTTGACAAGCTGTGTAAGCATTTTAAAAATTTGGGACCCTTCGCGACTACCTGACGTAAACAAAAGAATGGTGTACTTCGGCGAGTGATAGCGGGCGGTGACAATACAAAACAGTTACTGTTTCGTGTTGTTTTGAGACATTTGTAAGTGATTAATTTGTATGTACTTTAATTTATTGTGTAATTAGTAAATATATTTTCAACCCATAATGTCTAAGAAAAAAATACAACCATAAACTGTGTGTACACTATATAAAAGGTTTCTTTCATTGTACACGGTGAGCTTTATTTATCTGGGACAAGTAATTTAACTAGGACGAAAAACCTTTACGAAAGAAATTGACTGTGGAAGACGGAGGATCGAGAAGGATGGAGATCCGAAACGAAAAATTTCGAAGAAAAACTCAAGTAGTGGAGGCTATCCAAAAAAAAAGACTTTTTAAGTAGCAATAAGCGGAATATATCTGTCGAAGAGATGACGGTTAATGGGGAATAAAATTGTTGGATTGGCGTCCAAGAACTGGCAAATGGAGCATTTGCCGACCCCCACCTAAATGTACTGACATATACGAACAATTTACGTATCAAAATGAGTGTTTTTTGTGAATTACTTAACAAAATTAGTTTTTTGTTGCGTAGAAACAGCAACTTTATATTAAACTGTTATTTATATTTTTTTATTTAACTTTTTTTATTTATTTTTTATCTAAATGGTTTTGTTAACCTCATGATGGCCGTGCGGATATTTAATCAAAATAATGTATAGTGGATTAATTGGTAATTGAATAGGTTAAGGGTTTTATGACTGTGTTTCACAACCAAGTTAATATTACCCGCGGGGATGGGTTGCTACTAAAGGACTTTAACGGGTTAAGGAGTAAACATACTATGACAGTTAAGTTGTAGAGAAAACAAAATATTGAGATCCAAGCAGTTTGGTGAACATTAAAGGGACGCATAACTGGTTGAAAATTAGTTTTTTGGTACTTAAACCCTAAGATTATTATCTTCATAGATATAAACAGATTTAACCCTTCCGTGTCATCAATCAAAGTCAAGATTAATTAATTTTGAGTTGTATGCACGTATAAGGGTAATATTTTAGAATCGTTAAAATTTTACTAAACTTCTATGTTGAAACACCTTTGACAATATTTAAAATATTAGAAAAAACAACACTTAATTTATAAATTCTAACTCATTTATAACACGAATTGCCATTATTCATTTGTATTAGTTCCTAATTTAGTTAAGGATTTGACGTTGATATATTTTTTTCAGGAACGTGATGGAAGGAACCTTCTGGATTGGATCGGTCTAGGAACAGGACCTGATCAGGACCCTTACCTTGCTAGGACCAATCAAGCCTGTCTTACTGGGGACTTGGCTGAATGCTTCAAGTCGCAAGCTTTAAGCTCGCTAAATGAGTTTTTCTCCAAGGAGTCCTACACGTAAGGATATGTTATATATTTTTATCAGAAAATATGAAATTTAAATTGTAATTAGTTTATTTTTATAAAATATATTGGTCTAAGTATTCAGGCGTATACGAATCTAAGATACTTATAAACAAGGATAGCAGCATATTATTATTGCGGTTCTTGTTAGATCACTGAAGTTAAGTGACATTGAATGGGTTTCAACGCTTGAATGGTGTGTGTTTTTGCTTACCGAGTGTCGTTTTTCGACTTGATTAACCCCTTTGCATCATATTTTTTGACCTCAAAATTGTCGTGTCAATCATACAATCTTAAAAAAAATATTGATAAATGAACATAAATATATGCTTCGGATACTATAGTTCCTATACTTCTGGATAGATTTTTGATAAGGCAAAAACAAAAGCAACTTACAGAACTGAAGGGTGGAATTATGAGGATTTTTGTTTTTACATATCAAACATGGAATAAACATATAGATCACGTCGGTATTTCATCGATAAACAACTTCTTCTTCTATATAAAGGACAAATCCGACCTATCCTTGAATACGGCAGTCACCTTTGGATTGGAGCCCCAAAATACCTTCTAAACTTAATTGACTCAGTTCAAAGAAGAGCAATTCGTTTGATAAACAATGACACCCTTACGTCTAATCTACAATCAATGGAACACAGACGTAAGGTTGGTTCTCTTAGACTTTTCTACCGTTATTACCACGGTCGCTGCTCTTCGGAACTTAAAGAACTAATTCCTCCTGCACCCACTCACAGCCGACAAACTCGTCTTACACTTGCCGAACATCCATACACGGTTAATATATGTCGACCAAGAACTGGCAGCTTCCAAAGTTCCTTCCTTAATGCCACCGGTAAGCTATGGAATGCTCTTCGAGCGTCTGTGTTTCCTCCTTCCTACAATCTGGATCTCTTCAAGAAACAGATAAATATACACTTGCAATCTCCCCAACCCACACACAAACACGAACACAACACACGTTTCCCGCATGCAGCGTCCAGCCTCCCTGGCTGAGCGTCATAGAGTGCACTGGTCTTGACCGGTTGTGCTCTCCTGCATGCGTTTACATAAAAAAAATATATATATAAAATAACATTTCATACAGGATTTCAAATCCGAAAATTTCTTTAAAACATTCCAAATAGTTTTTTTTTCACTTTTTCATATACTAGGGTGAATAGTTACAACAATTCAATTTAACAAAAATCTCAGTTCATATTGGATGTTCATTATTCTTTAAACATTGATAAGAATAGTTAAGATATGTAACCCTCGAAAACAGTTCAACCTTGAAGTTGTTGAAGGAAGTTCGTCACACATGGATAAACCCAAAAGCCACAATATCAAATCTGGCTGTGAAAACCTAAGAAGTTATTTATAACATGATCAATTTACATTATTTATTCGCTTAAAATGTATACAAAATTACACTGCGACGTACTATATAGTATGACACTAAAATTATCTTAGCTTATTAAAAAAAACGAACAAATGTAATTGAGTTTTTTAATGATATTTTATTTTTATTTTTCAGGCTAACTGAGAATGCTCGCGTAATCCGCATGCCTGAAACCCAACTGAGGTCTCTAGCGCGTGAGCCTTATGAATTCTCAGCGGAACAACGCGGTGAAGACTCTGAATGGGATGCCCTTGTCAAATTTGCAATGCGCAAAGCAGAAAAGTAAGACATATTTTCCATTACACTTAAGAACAACAATTTAAAAATTCTTATTATCACATCTATGGATTATTTTCTACTTACATATCTAACAAATTAACACCAAAAGCTTCAGTATAACAACAAATCAACAACTTAGTTTCAAGTCAGCTTATTTTTACATTTAAGTCACTGAAAACATTGTGTTGTAAACTTTTAGGGTAATTATAATTTTTCACACCATAGACTTTACGCAGTTTGAGAAACTGGGGTAGAAAAATTTAAGCAAAAATATCCTACATATTTTTTGCATTCACTTTGAGATCCACTTCAATTTTAATGGATAAATGTTTAATACCTCGTTTTAATAAAGATTGCATTGAGCACTGCTTAAACAATGGCTAGAAGTGGGTCTTAAGGTGTATGCTTTAAATACATTGAATTTATATTTAATTAAAAGAGCTATTTTTTTGCTTCATTAGTAATGATCATTGAGATTCTTTTTTAAACTCAAATATAAATTTATAATGATTACATGTTCCAGCCAACTTGGAGACTTTCTTCCTTAATAACCAGTTGATAAACTTAATGTTATATAAATTTATGAAAGAAAAAAAAACACAGATATAAGAGTAGAAAGGCAAGCGGTGTCAAAATCTTTGAAAAATCGCAGAAATATTTTTTCATCATTGAAAAAGTAAAATCTCTGATTAAGATTTTTCGCTGAAATATAAACAGCGGCTTTCAGCATTTTTTCGCATTTATTTTCTTTTGTATTAACGGATACAGGTAATATCATGGTCGAGGGGAAAATATGAAACACTTTGAGCCGTCGGAGGTATTTTCCGATATTGTTTGTGAGATTTTAATATTCAGATATTGATAATTTTGCGGAGAATAACAAAGAAGCTTCGCACAGATGATGCCAGAGTTTGAAAATATACGACGAGTAATGTGAGCAATATTGAACACTTCAAAATAACAATATAAGCCACAAAGTTAGCCAAAAATAAAATAAAGCTTAATACCTGAATATGTACCTTTTTAATTATTAATGTTTCATGTGCTTGCCCCAAATAACTAATATTTAGAGTATTTAAACTTTCATATAAGCCTTGATAGTAATAAAAATCATTTACGTTACGTAAATGATAAAAAACTTATTCTATAGTGTGACACATTTTTTGAGATATATCTATCATTTTTTTAATCAACGAATTCCACTCTAATGCAGTGAGCATAAAAATAATTTAAAACAACAGTTTTTTCTTCCGATTCAATGCACATATAAAACGTGTTCAGAATTTCAATGAAAGCCTTAAATTGAGTTCGGAAACCTGAAATCAATTTCGTTTGGTTTTTATGACACTTTCGTCTGTAAAAATATTGAATCCATACAAAAATTGATTGAAAGCTTATTTATGCCATTGAGGACCAAATGTATTTATCCATAATAATGTTTTAAAATTGTAAAATATAATTTAATTTTAAAATGCTCACAAATAAACGTAAAAATATATCTATACTAAAAATTCTGATCTTGGTCCATTATGAGATAAGGAGCTGCCTCGTTCACTCGCTTACTTTTTCATTCCTCGAATAGTCACATTATTATGTCTAGAGTTCTACAGTCACCTGTTGTCAAATCTCATTATTATGTTTGTTGAAAATAAAATCATTATAATGGTTTGTATTTAAATAAACTAATTAAATTAAAGATTTGTATAAAAGTTACTGACTAAAGCTTTTCAAACATGCCTCAGTAATAAAGGACAGATCACGGAGTAGAGTGAATATTTCGTGTTTTTTTTCATCCCCTCTCAGAACAAATTGTTGATTGCATTACACTCGTTGGTTTCTCTCTACTGGATTAGACTAAATTCACTTAGAATTCATTATTTGCTCGGCCGCCCGGCCTGGAGGGGTAAATTTATCAGAGTTTCAGTCAAGATCGGCCGAAGAAATATCTGGTGAAATTGCAAATTTAACCAAATCCATTGGCGAAGAGTTATTTGTTCTGATTACATGTGGGTCTGCTTGCAATAAATGGCGCTGCTAAAAGATAAGGTCTGTTCCAGTGATTCTGAAAGGTTGCGATATCACCCCTTATCTTGGCGGCATTTGAGCATTTAAGTATGTGAGTACAAGTCTAGAATGCAATTTTGAGTAATATTAATAGTGAAATAGTACATTTAAAGCTCCACTTTACTTTTTAAAAGACTATTGTTCTGGGTTAAAAATGGTTTTTTCATTAAAAACGTGGTCTTAAAGTTGTTTTTTACTTTGTGAATATTACGAAAGTATAATTGAGTGGTAATGATGATTAACTCTACCATCTACAGTTCCGGGATCGATTAAGATTAAGTTTTTTTTTAAATAGAGTGTATGGCTTAATATATGTTTAAACGCAAATAGCCTTGAACTACTGTCTTTGTGCACTCATCTTTAAAGTAATGATCACCATCCATCAAATATAGACACATTTCTTTATTCTTTGTGGATTAATCACCCTCCAGAGACGGAATTTTTTTTTGATAAAAACTAAAGCTTTAAGCTATATTTTATCAGCATGTAGTCTTCTTCATCTAACAAAAATAATTTTAATAAAAATACAGGATGCTTTTTTGCAGAAAAGAAATGTCACCGTATGATCACGCTAGTCCTTTCCATTGACAACTTATTTTGTATGAAACATATTCTTTATTTTGTTCTTTCTATGGATTCAAACCTTGGCTAGCCTTTGGGGTTGAAAAACAGCTACACCGAAAATATTTGAAAATATTTATGACATTACCTTCTTAGATCACATATTGTTATACGAAATGAATTAGTAAAAATTACGTAAGTCATTTTTAAAAATATTGAAAATTTTATTTACTCTTTTGAAGTCTCTTCTCTTCTTCGTGTCAGCGACGTCAAATTATTTTTTCCCAATATCTGGCAACATCGATAGCTCGTGTGTTGCCCAGCATTAGGTCCTGAGATGTGCAACTTGTTGGGCACATGGAGCAGCATCGTAGGTGTGAGGCGGTCTGCAGGTCTCCACAGTCGCACAATAGTGTCTCTCCCTGCCGAAGCATTCCCCACCGCTCGAGGTTGTCCTTTGTTCTACCAACTCCGGTTCTTAATCTGTTTAGGGATTTCCAGGTCGGCCAGTCAAGGCTCTTGCCAGTTGGGAGGCCTTCCTTTGGAGTAATGAAATCCTCTGGTGCGATTTGTTGCCAGAGTTGGAGTCTCTCATTTTCAGGGCCGGATGTGAGAGGTTGTGTGGATTTCAGAAAGCTGCTTCGAGACTTCAATCTTGGTGTTGGGGTATCTGATTATACAAGCAGTGGGACGGTTGATTGATTGCCTTACGCATTTCTTCGGCGCATATGACTTTGCGTCTTATGTTCGGTGGTGCGATACCAGCCAAGGGGTATAGTTTAGAAATGGGTGTTGGTTTGAGGCAGCCTGTGACGACTCTGCATGCATCATTCAGGGCAGTATCCACTTGATTACAGTGGGCTGATCGACCCCACACTGGTGCCGCATATTCTCCGGCTGAGAAACAAAGTGCTAAAGCTGAGGTACGAAGAAGGGGTGGTTGGGCTCCCCAGTGAGTGTTGGTCAGTTTGCGGATGAGGTTGTTCCTTGTTGCAACTTTCTGTTTGGTGTTGTTGCAATGACGCCTGAAGGTGAGGGTGCGATCTAGAGTGACTCTGAGGTATTTTGGGTGGTCGCTATGTTCCAGTACTCTACCTTCCCACGTGACACGAAGCTTTCTGTTAGCTTCCCTGTTTCTAAGGTGGAAACAGCAGACTTGTGTCTTTGATGGGTTAGGTTTGAGATGGTTGGTTTCGTAGTAATGGGACATCTCGTTGAGTCCCTGGCTTAGGATGTCCTCAACTTCTTCAAACGTTACTGCTTGTGCTGCCAAACCTAAATCTTTTGAAGTATAAATAAGTCACAAGTGTACTTGGTAACTGTTTTCGTTGCTGCGGCTGCAGAATAACTGTGGTGTAGACACTTCTTAACCGAAACTGATTAAAAGATACAATGTTCAGGTAGAAAAGGCACCGGAGTAGGGATAAATAGACAACAGTGTTTACTGTGACCATACGGTCACGCTCGTATCTGGAGGGTTAAGCCACCAATTATTGGGTAAATCCTGATCATTGGTTTACATAGCGTATAGACACGTATTCTCAACAGCAGTTGATACTCATTAAATTTAATTTCAAATACAACTCTTTTTAGACTGTGCAAATTATCAAGGTTTGTGTGCATTTTGTTAGAAATAGGGGTCGTCGGTGCGTTTGTATGTGTCACCCGTGGCGGGCACAAAGTCTGTCGTTACTTTAAAAAAAATCTGCGTATCTTCCAATTTTAAAAAGTACATTATTTATAATAATAAAGTTTGGCATTCACTGTTTCAACCCAACATTACAAATTACTGATTCGACCGTTTGATACTCGAACAAAATTTACTTAACCGTCCTATATATATAAACTGTAGATACAAAAACATTAGGGTTAGCTTAAAATTGACTTGAAACAGATTGGCAATATTATCATTGTAAATCACAAAGAGAAATTCATTTTAATTAATATTGATTTAAATAACATTAAGGTTATCAACTGACAATACTTGGTGAAACTGCATAATTGTAATTTTGAAATTAATTTTAATTAAAAAATTAATAAATTAAAATATTTAGTTTTAATTCACAATTTATTGTGAATAACATAAACAATAAATTGTGAATCAAAACTTAATATTTGTAAGTTATCAATTTTTTAATTCAAATTAATTCAAATTAATTCTAAAGTTATAATATTTATTTATTTAATATTTATTACTATGTATACAAATACAATAATATACTGGGAAAGGCTTTTTCCACCTAGTAGATTATTTGTCTTCCATACGAGTGAAAACTACATGTTCTATCTAAATTCTCTACCCTAGCTTAGACCCTGTTTAGAGTAAGCGTTTGTTAAGATTTATTAAGTGATTATTTAAATGCGCTTAATTGTTTTTTTTTTTTTTTTAATTGACATCCCCTCCTAACATCTTTAAAGCAAAGGCAACAAGTCACGGGTTCTTCATGTGGCCGCATGAAGAAAGGATGTAGGAGCAGGTCAAAAAGCAAAGAACTTGTTTTTGAAGCACAATTCGCATTTATTTTCAATAGACTTGTTTTCCCCGCCCAACCGTTACATGACGTTTCGTCGGCCGGACAGGACTAAGCTGACGACAGCCGGGGTACTGTGGCATGAAGCGCCGCCATGATAATCGCGGCTAAAACACAAATTAAAGTTGACAGTTGAACCAACATGAAATGAAGCAACTGTCAAAACAAATAAAATGGCGTATACAAACGCCGCGTAATTTCATTTAAAATTAAAACTAACATTATTATATGTGCATCAGACGAGCGATCAAAAATAAGAGACAAAATATCGTTTTTCGAAGCTTTTCGGCATCAGCCTAAAAGAGCTATATCAAGCTGATATCAATATTTTATTTTCTATTCATCCAGAATAAAATGCTCTCAAAAACTTTAAATTCTTGACAATATAGTTATAAGTAATTAAATATACATATACTATACATAAAAATCCTTAAACGAGTCAATTCATTCAGAAAAAATATCGGTGGGAGCGGGATGCGAACCGCGGACGCTTGGAACCAACCATTTTTGCTTAGGTAATTATACCGCTCGGCCACCGGGCCAATTTCTTCCACCTGAGATGACTCGTCCTGATCTTCGATATAAGTTATCATCGAATGATAGATGTCGCTATAGTATATATTCAAAGTATGTATATTTTTATTTTTTATTATTTAATCAGCATTTATTCACAAGCTTAATATTATTATTTCCGACAGTCTATTTATTTTAGTAAGTACCACTCGGGTCTCGAACCGAAACTATAGATCGAATGGATGAGAATAACTTCTATATAGCTATTACATAAACAAGTTAATTCGAAAACATCGGAGAGCATTCTTTATTACGATTTAAATATAAAGTGATCGTTATAATCCAAAAACCGAATATTCTTTTATAAATTGTACATATTTGCCTTTTTCTAGCAAAATTACAGCAGTATAATATTTTATGGTAATATTTATAGTAACACAAGTGATTTGTGTTATAAATATCTTTATTTTTTTACAACTTTTAGGAAGGAAAAAATATTTATGGTTCATTTACTGAACATAAAGAAATGATAAATATGTTACGACTTTAGGAAATCATGATATGAAATATGGTTTTGGAAATATGCCAAAAATTTAAGTGAAGAGGTAGACTATTTGATAAATATTCTGATTCAATCTTTTGGGAATTAATTTATTCACATTTTACTTTTTATTTTGCATATCTGAAACACCACAAATTGCGCCAGCGAGAAGGCCATACAATCCTAAATTTCATACAATGTGATGTTGTGGCTTTTGGGTTGAGCCGTGTGTGGTGAACTTTTTCAACCAATATTTCGACCGCCATTGCAGGGGTCTTCTTCAGGATTAATAATTTATTTAGTTTTGAGTTGGTTTATTCAGATTATATATTTATAAGTTTTTGTTCGAACCTGAAATCGTGGCTCAAACACAAGGAAAATATGCACGCCTAGTAAGGGAAGCCATTGAAATCAAAAGACATCCCATCAACATAAACAGGGATGACGGCTTGATTCTCAAAACAGCATGGTTTCCACCTCTAGCACATACTCAAAAACCTGTGCAGACAAGCAAAGACAACCACAGTCCGACATGACGTTCGTCGATGTACAATTCGAGAACATACCTACCGTATTCTTTGAACATACCTACCGTAGTCTTAAAAAAACATACTTACCATACTTCGGAATGAAAATGACGCTCATAAAATAAATATATAATCTGAATAAACCAACTCAAAACTAAATAAATTATTTATCCTGAAGAAGAGCCCTGCAATGGCGGTCGAAATATTGGTTGAAAAAAGTCCACCACACACGGCTCAACCCAAAAGCCACAACATCAAATCTGGCCGTGAAAACCTAAGAAGTTATTGATACAATGTGTTTGGCAAAGAGAGTGAATTTTTTAAATATGATATTTTTTCGTATAATACGCTTTATTCAAATGGAATTTCAAGCCAGTAAAGTAGGAATTATAAAATAAGCCTTGCATTTTTAAACGAACGAAATATTGTACTGAATTTTGAAATTTTGTTAATTGAACAAGGAAATTAATGCTTTTTGCTTGTTCTCCCATACAATGAGTTTATTTGGAATACATGGCCAAATATCAATACGTAAAATGCAAAAAAAAATACTTTTGTTACATTTCTTGTTCCAAAACGCAATATGGTATTTGAAAGCGATTTTTAAAAAGCTACCAACAAATTGCATATTAATTATTTCAATAATTACTTAAATATTTTTATATTTGTGATAACGAAATATATATTTCGAGTTATATTTTCTTATTATTTAAAAACATACTTATTAATCTTTATACGTTAGATGTAATGTTTAAATTCACTTATATGTGTAAAGGTTTTTTTTTTAAATAAGATCCGTATTAATGTAATATGTTTTGATCACAGGTAGGCTTTGCAATGTTCTTCCAGTGAAAGAATACACTAAATTAAACAAATATCAAACAGTGATAATTAAAATATATTGATAATTAATTAAATATACATATACTATACATAAAATTCTTTTTTCAACGCGTCAATCCAAGCACAAAAATAACGGCAGAAGCGGGATGCGAACCGCGGACCTTGGAAACCAACTATGCCCAGGTATTCATACCGCTCAGCCGACTCGGCTATTGCTATGCCAGGACTGACTCACGTTGAAACTTGTATTCATATCATTGTTATCATCGTATGATAGATGTCGCTATAGTATATATTCAAAGTATGTGTATTTTTATTTTTTATTATTCAATCAGTCATCATTTATTCACAAGCTTAATATTATTACTTTCCGACAGTCTATTTATTTTAGTAAGTACCACTCGGGTCTCGAACCAAACTATAGACTAAATGGATGAGAAACGACTACTTATAGTTCCGACTCGGACTTTATAACCAATCATTTACCTGTGTTACTGATGAATAATTGTACCTTCTTGATATTGTCTCAAGGAGACATTATTAATAAAAAAAAAATTAATTTTTTATTAAAATATATTGACTTCGTCTCTGCTAAAAATAACTAATAATGGTCACTTGTATGATGCACATTTTGGGTTTAGCCACCTTTAAGAACATAATGGTCTCGATCTAGGTAACTGCAGGCTATTTATTTAATCTTCCGGTCAAATCGACACCTTGCAGTAATCGACCACAACATACCTTGCGATAGAAATGACAGAAATTGAACGACGACAAAATCAATGATTTCATTTGAACGTGGAAGGTTGAATGTAATATAAAACTACTACAGTGAAGTAATATTATAAAAGCCAGAAAAAAAATGGTTATTTTAACAGACACTCGTTGCGCAATTTTTTATATCATTTCGTTTCACCGAGCGCAAATTTTTTGAAATTCATTTCTGAAATAATATTGTACTAGTTAGACAGCCTAGAATCTGTTATTTATATTATTCGCATTAATTTTGATACTGTTCATTATTAAAATTTTCATATTTTTAAAGCAATATTAAAATGAAGAATACAGGTTTCCAAAGAATTGTTTTACAGGAAGTATGTGTAAGAAAATGGTTTCCCGGGTAATCCGAATTTTGAAGTAAAAACTTGATTAAACCTTAACTCTTACAGCTACTTTAAACGTTTCCTGAAAACCCAACAATGTAAAGTGATTCCTAACAAAAACTAACGTTTATGTTGTACTACTTACGAGGGCAGTTAACTGGCTTATGCACTTTTATAAATGCAATGAAAACTTCAACAAAATCTAAGCTCGTTTTTTTGCCGCTTATAGATTTTTTGTTTTGTAATTAATCTTCTTTTAAGATCGATTTTGATAAAAAATATTTTTAAAAAACAATCAACGAAATTTATTTTGTTTCTGAATAAAATGGTTCGTTTAAAATTCAATTTCAATATAAAAAAAAAACATTGCATATGTAAAAAATATTTTTCATAGAGGTATCAATCAATAAATGGTTGTAATATGGATAAAAAAAACATAAAATTAAATATTCAAATCTTTGTTCACACATAGCTTCTTGTTATTTTAGCTAAAAGAAACCTCCTCTGCTGGTAACAAAATATTCTTCAGGATTTAATTTGTATTTACCTTTATAAATATAACACTTCACCAAAATGTTTTTGACAACACTTTTTCAAGATAAATGTTAAAATATATCCGTTCATTTGTTTTCAGGTTCCTGAAATCTACTGCCTTTGAAATGGACATAGATACAGGAGTCAGTGAAGATGGAAGATATTCACCAAGGTTCCTTAACGAGATCGCTGATGAAATCGACGTACTTGAAGATAAAAAGGCTCCGCTGTTCAGTAAGTTTATTATTTATTTACCCGTTAAAAAAAATTCTATATATATTGAGTGAATACAAACTATTGTGAAAAGTTGCATTCAACCAATTATAAATACATGAATAATTGCCAAATATTTTGGTTATTTACTGTTACTAACTCTCTTCAATATCCATTATCAATTCGAAGCATAAATACACCGTAAATCGAAAGATGTAATGCTTTTATGAACACAAAAATTCATATCATACTTTTTGATCTCCAAATTAATAATTCACCATAAAAGATAATGAAGCATAGTTATTTCTCCTGTAGCAAACACACTTTATTAAGAGCATTTTTAAGGGAAAATAAAAAAAAATATCACGAACGGATAAAAATTATGACATTCTTTTTAATGAAAAAGAGTTTTCGTAATATTTTTTAATAGTTGTTTTACTTAATTGAATGGAAATATTGATAGGATCTTATTTTTAAAATTTGAATTTATGCAAAACAAAAAAAAAACAAGCACTGTTGGTCTTAAATTTTCTTAAATAAACAATAAACTCGTACTTATATTTGTAACAGAAACCCATTAATTTATGTACACTTACGTTAATTATATGATATTGTCATAAGTTTTGTTTTCTCATTTATAAATTGAAATACAAGGTCGTCACAAAAAAATGCAATCTGATATATCAAGTGATAGCTTAAGAAAAAAATATTTTATTACGTATTTTAGAGAGTAAAATATTTTAAGGAATTCCAAAAGAAAGTCAATTAAGGCTAAAAATTTATCACCCGATCTTATTATGAATCTGATGAAAAGAATAGGATTTTCCAAGCATTAAATTATGAAAAGTGATCAGATAGAACATATATTTTTCATATTTTTAGCTTCAGTTCCATCTGAAAGAGATGACGGATGAGCTCAGAGGAAAAATTTGTTTTTTCTTTGAGTTTGCTCAACTCTTCTTTCAGGGATTTACATTTACTGAAACCGACATTTGATTTCTTTGGTGATTTTTCCACTTTCATTAGAGAAAAAGCAATATTTGTGGCTCACATATAAATATTATCAAACAAAAAGCCTTTTTCTGGATATTTTTTTATATATTCTTACAAATTCCATAAATATAATTTTTAATATTTTTCCGGGATCGAACCCACGAACTTCTGTTTGATAATTTAACGTTTTTGGTCAAAGATGTCCCACAATGGAAGGTGCACAAATTCCATGAAATTATAGTCATATAAGATGAAATATAATTACGAAATCAGGTCCTATTTCTTCGAGCAATCAGATGAACTTACTAAACACATTCAGTACACGTAATTCATACATTCACATACATTAATTTTCAGAAACTGCTATGATGGGAACATAATTAATACTTTAAAAGAATAGCCGATGACAATATTTCAATTTTGTTATAAAATTTTGACTACCAAAAGCAAATTTGATATTTTTTTTTTTTTTTTATTTAATCAAATATAAAAAGATACATTTTTTACATAGTAATTTACATTCCAATCTTTTTTTTTTTCTTTTTTTTTTTTCGCTTACCACACCACTTAAAGATAAGATCTTGTGTGTGGCGTGGGATTCATCTATGTTATTTTACAGTTTTATATAATTATTCAGAGTATTACATATTTATACATTTACATGATTTTGATATAGAACTAACATTATATGATTAAAGATTTAATATACATACTATATGTTGAATTAAATTTAATGTATATATAATTTAATATTACATTTTTGGTACATTTCATTATTTCAATTTGTTATGCAGTGACGTCGGTTCTGTTCGTAATTCTTTTAAAGTACTGTTTCACCTTTTCAATCAATATTTTAATATCGCTGATCTCTTTTATTTCCCGAGGAAGATTGTTAAAATTAACTATTCCGTTATATTTGTAACCATTTTTTGCATGTTGTGTGTTGTTAATAAGTTGTACATACCTAGCAGAATGACAAGTGTACCAGTTTTCGATTCTCCTTTCTTTAATAGTCTGTAAGATAGTGTATTTTTGGTATAGTGTATCTACCGTTGGCACTTTGAATTTATTGTATAGGCTTTCTGTTGGGTAGGTGGGAGGCCTTTTCATCATATCACTTTGATGATAAGTTTTTGCACAGTTCTAATGGGGTAAATTTTCACTGTTCGTTTGATAGTAGTGACTAAGCTATACTTGCTGGCAAAAAACATTGTTTGAAGATTATTCTTCACACAGTGTTTAGTCATCTTTAGAAATGCATGTTTAATAGAATCCTTTATTAAGTTTTGTCACCGTCTGTAAGCAATTTCTATTATAAAATATTATAAAATGTTCGCATACAAAAAATTTCCTAGAAAATTCCTACAATATCATTCGTGATGTTTTTTCCTTGCTTCTGATATAACAATGTAGAATTAATTGAATATATCGTAGACATATTTTTTTTTTTGAAAATGTCCTGAAACCTTGCCTGTCAGTGGCATATTCTAATGGAAACTAACCAGATCGTTTCAATTTAATTATCAACAAAATACATTTAATATTTTCGTAAAATTGTACATTTTCGTAAAATAATACTCGACGTAATACATTCTATATAGGTCAATATTTTTTTTCGCACCAAGAGTTTAAGAAGCTGGCTCTTTTAAAATACAGTTCACTTGCCATAAACGCTTTTTATTTTAAGTAATCAAATCACTGAACGGTATAATTTATAATAAGTACAGAAAACTTAAAGTACAGATTAATCAAGTGATTGACTGTTATTATTCTTGGCCTGAGTTTTCTTAATATAACCATTCAATTAAAAGTAAAAATCGAAATCCAAAGAAAATCAGCCGTATCTGCAGTGTAATGGGGTGCTGTATAAAATATTATTATTTTAAGGAGGTCAAGTGGTTGGACTTTTTTTTTTCAATGTTTTCATCATTCACTTTGATATCCATTATAAATAATGAATATTGATTTATTTACCTTGTTTTTACATGGAACGCGTCAGATAAGGCCTCTGTTTAGGAGACTACAGTTTCGACTTACTCGCCTTTCTCAATCCATCACTTGTCATCAACATCAGTTTGTCTCTTGACATAGATAGAGTGAGAATGATTACGAGTCACTCGAAACTGCAGTCTCCTATACGGTGGTCTTATCTAACGTGACCCATGTAAAAACAAGGTAAGTAAATAAATATTTATTGATAAGTTAGACTTTAGTTAGAATTATGTCATCATTGAGAGTCTACAATCTCGAGTTGAGACATTTATCGATATTCCTGCTCTTTTAATTGATTAAAATAAATACTACAAGGAATTTGCGAAAAAATAAAAAAACAAAAAGAAATTGAATGTTTTTACTGTCAATTAATCCTTAAATGTATCTTTTTATACTTGTTTAAATAAAAAAATTAAAATATTTTTCAAACAAAAAATCTTTTTCCAGAACAATTCAGGTAAAAATTTCAATTAGATTTGATTTGGATTTTGTATAAGTATACTTTTAAAACAATCTTTGATGTCTTGTAGGAAAAAATACCTTTGAATTAATAATTTTTTTCGAGGTTTGTTCCAATTATGCGTTGGACTGCTCAAAGAAATTCACAATAAAATATGCTACTGTTTATTTCAGACCAAAGCGGTCTTGAAGATTGAAAAAAAATCCATCAAAAAGTTTTTCATGAGATTTCATTGCTGCGTGAAAAGTTCAAATAAGCATTTCATTTGAACCGCAAATTTACTAATAAGTTAAATATTTTGGCAAAAAAACTTATTTCTTGATTTAATTTGAAACGGTTTCTGTAATACAAAATATGTAACTAACTTTCCTTGAATGCTTTAAACTTATTCTAATTTTAAGCAATAACACTCTAACGTCCAACAATGGAACACAGGCGTAAGATTGGTTCACTTAGTCTTTTCTACCGTTATTACCACGGTCGTTGCTCTTTGGAACTAAAAAAACTAATTCCTCCTGTACCCACCCACAACCGACAAACTCGTCTTACACTTGTCGAACAACCATACACGGTTAATGTGTGTCGACCTAGAACTGGCAGTTTCCAAAGTTCCTTCCTTAATGCCACCGGTAAGCTTTGGAATGCTCTTCCAGCGTCTGTGTTTCCTACTTCCTACAATCTGGATCTCTTCAAGAAACAGATAAATATACAATAAAAATATTGTAATATGGTCAATGATCTATAAAAGTAGATTAGAATATTGAAATAATAAAATAATATTCTAATAAATAATTTAAAATATCGATAAGATAAATATACACTTGTTATCTCCGCAACCCATACACAAACACAAACTTAACATACATTTCCCGAATGCAGCGTCCAGCTTCCCTGGCTAAGCGTCATAGAGTTAACTGGTCTTGGCCAGCTGTGCTCTCTTGCATGCGATTACATAAAAAAAACAGGTTTTATACAAGTCATCGTCATCATTAGCCTGTGACCGTTCACTATTGAACGTAAGACTTCCGCATGAGGCTCCATACCTTTCTATCATCCGACCTTATCATTCAGAGTACTATTCTTCTTATATCATAAATCTATTATCTTGGAAGCTATTAAAACATTTTTTTCCCCATTGACTGTCGTCCTTTCAACAGACTATCTTCTGCCCATTGCCACTACTTGTGTTCATATTGGATCCTACCAAAAGAATGATACATACAAAACCTACATTATTATTGGTACGTATTTTCAGAGAGGAACCAGTTCAAAAGCTGTTCATCCCGATGCTGCTGATCCTCAAGTTGTTCAAGCTGAAACTGCTGCTCTTTTTGCCCCTCATCCTTGGCCTGGCCAGTTTCAAGAAGATCCTTGGTTTCCTTGCTCTCGTCATTCCAGGTAAGAATGTTAACATGTGATTTTATTCAATAAAGCAGGCAAATACGTTGAAATTATAAAATAAATTAAATTAATAGTTTGCTGCACATTTTTGAAGTTTTCGAATTGCGTGAAATTATTTTCGGTAACTTTTTGATATTTTGATTTTATTTAAATTAATTAATAATAAACTTAATGCGAATTAAATATTGGATCAGATGGGAATATATAAAATACATATCTGTATACTATTTTAGAAAATATGAAAACTTGGCTTACTAACATTTGTCATAGATTTGTATGTATAATATATCAAATATTTGTCACTCGGACACGCAGTCATTATAAAAAAATTACATAGTAAACACTCATAGAATACTTTAACTTTGTGGTTGTCATATTAAAGGATAAGTAAAGTTTAATTAAAAACGACTGAGTTTTAATTTATAAATCAGTATACCGGTATCAGTGACATATCACCATCGTCAGGACCTTCTTCAAACTAATTTAAATTTCTTACCACGTTTGACTTGTACAATTTTTTAACATAGAAAATTTCACTGTAAATCTGCAGGATATTATTGTCAGGTTACATACACAGTGATTGGTCATGAGAGTTGTTGCAAAAAAGACTCAGTTGCTATGCAACAGCGTATTGGAAGGTCAAGAGTTTCAGATATCTTGGGGAATACGTCAACAAGAGCGGTCTGCATAAAAAGCTCTATTCTTACAATGTGAACGTTTTTTAAATGCGCAGTATCTAGGGCTCGCAGCTTTAATCAATCAAAACAGAGCGCCGCCTTTACAGGAACTGTAATTTCTTCATCGTATATGTATACGGCTGCAAATCTTCTTGATGCAGTTGTCTAAAAGCGATCTATTGCAGCCATATAAAAGGTTTTGCAAAAAGGTGTTTGCGGAGAATACTAGAGACCAGATGGCTTGACTTTGTGAGGTTTGAAAAGATAAAGAAACTAATATGCTAGTGTTTCATACTACAGTTGCTTAAAACACAAAAATAAATGGTTGGGATGCTATTGCATTTTTTTTTTTTATTCTTCCAATATTATTGCTTTCCAATATTGCTCTAAGCGATATTGCAATGCGATACTCAGACCAATATGTTCAATAGCATAGTTTATAGATTGCAGTTTCCATTTTCAATTTTATTTGAAAGCTCATGGTGAGGCACAAAGGAAAATTTCGTATCAAAATCACATTTAAATCGGCTTAACCCTTTCACATCGGTTGTCAGCATATGCCGTCAAATATTCCCCGACCGTTGACATCGGTTGACGTGATATATCGTTTTGCTACTTTCAGTACTCATTGTGACATCTACGGTAGGAAATCTGAAGTGCAGTCATTCCCTTTATCAACCTACATGTATTCTTTACAGGAATCTGTAAAACATGTAAATAAATATCGTTAGGTTTCGTCACAGGAGCGACTTTTCTGCAAACTAAATGTATCAATGCCACAACATGTATGGAGCTACAAAAGGAATGTTTGTTAAATATAATTATTTTTAATGCATTATCTGATAGCTAAAGGATAGAAAAACCAATTTGATATATAAAAATAGGTCAGATAAGTACATTTGTGCTTCAAATACTAGTTTTAAGCAAAAAAAATGGTTTGTAAAATTCACGCCGCATTGACAGTATAAATTGTATTACACCGAGCCGTAACGGAAGGGTTAAGATAGTTAATAAAATGCAAGTGCGTGTATAAGTAAGTAAGAGAGTTTATTGGTTAGTGAAATGGTGAGTCGGAAATATACTCGTAAATAGACAAGTATATTATGAAGTCAGCTCAGATGTTAACAAGTAAGTAGTATAGTAACAACTTTATTAAAACTACACTTTCAATTAGTGTAGTTTAAATTTTTTTTTTGTAATTTTAATTGATTGTGCGTTAATATTACTTTGTAAACATTTCAGGAGTCATCGGGTACTTCAAGCTCTGCAAACCAAACCTTCACTCGCCTGCAGGAGGCTTCGGAAACGGAAACTACTACAGTTCAGGACCTCAGTACTCTCCAGCTGGATTAGGACCTCAGAGTTATGGAGGAGAACACAACATCCATTATCACCAACAGGGTGGATACTATGGAAGAGGTGAAGGTGGGTCCAGTGGAGTGGCGTTCAGGGACGATGGTCAGAACGCCCAAGATCTCGCATATCAGGGATGGGGAGAATACAGGAACAAGAAACAAGAAGGAGAGAGCCGATAATTTGATAAATTAATCAATGTTTATTGATTATTTATCAAGCAGTGAACTGTTAAATTATAAGTTTTATGCATATAATTAAATAAAAAACGTGTACTAGTAAAATAAAATGATCTGCCAACCATATATTTATAAAATTGTAAAATAAAAAAAACAATACTATGATGAATACTCGTAGATTTAATGTGTTATTTATAATTTTTGGCATTCGCTTTGAAATACATTTACTGAGTATATAGATATTTTATACCTTGTTTTAACATGGATCAGTAAGAGTGTGGTCCATGTTAAACAAAGCATGATATATTTATCTATTTAAGATTTAATACGATTGACATGAATCGCGAAATCGCTCATCTTGTAAAGAGTGATACAGTAATAATACATGTATAATAAGCATTTTAACGCCATAATGTTTTTTACATGATATGTGTTGAGTATTACAGCTTAATAATTAGTATAAAAATTATGTTTATGATATATCGTTGGTTTTCATGACAACACTGTATTTTAAATGAGATTTAAAAGTGTTTATATTTGTTCTTATTTAAAATTATAGGAATTGTACAATTCTAATTTAACATGTATGTAGCCCTAAGTTGATCAGTTAATATTTATTATTAAAAATATAATTGAGATTATTTAAAATATGAAATATTTTACTTTTCTAACATTTAATTATGTTAATGACGATGAATATATTATTTAATTTGAACTTGCTTTTGAATTTCAATAAAGATTTTTGTACATAAATTGAAAATTTTAAACATATTTAATTATATGTTAGTTGTAGTTTACTTTTTATTTATTATTCATCATTTTTGTTCAATCGTTTATATTATTTTAAATAAAATAATCAAACACCTAAATATAATATTATAAAAATCGTATTTTGAATATTCAAAAAACAAGGTAATTGATTTTAAATAATTTATTTATGAACAATAATTTAAATTTTTTTTTATCTTTTAATTTGTCAACAATGAATGCAAATTCATTTATAATTAGTAATTTTGTTTTTATGTAGATTATTAATGATGAAATGTATTTCAAATATATTACATTTATTTATTTTTATGTGTAAAAATTACAAAAATTTTAATAATAAAATATGAAAAAAATATATGTTTATTATTATCATATTTAAAATATTAAGGTAAAATAATATTTTACTAATTTAATTTCTAAGAAGGCTTGTATTAAAAATATTTAAAGATTTTTATTTTCCTTTGTAAGCAGCCATTTTAAAATTTAAAATTACTATTTTATTTAATAAATTAAAACAATATATTTAAATACTTGTAGTATCTATCAAAAATAAGACAAGTAATTGAGTCACGTATTTTTTTTCGGTTCGCAAAATATTTTCTTGGATCAGAATATAAAATAAATTTATGGTTCTCATGAATAATTTAACATGTTCTTCATAGTTTTACTAATCCAACTCAACCAAACCTAGCCTAACCAAAGCTAACTAACGTTGCAAAGTGCTGCAATTCCTAGATATGCGCATGAAATTGAAATGACCATACGTCACCTAACGTAACTTAAAAAAAAATCAATAGGAGGAAAGCATCTTCATAGACAGTCTTCGAATAAGCATTCGAAGAGTAGTGTCGGATTCTTACCGACTTAACTCTCCTCTTTTTATCGTCTCCTTCCTCTGCCGGCGTTCACTATAGAGTGAATTACTGCAGCAGAGGAAGCATTGGAGCGGTTTGGCCTTCAGGGCCTTACCTAACCTAACCTTCCCCTTACCAAAGCTAACTAACGTTGCTAAAAGCTAAAATTCTAAGATATTGCACATTATGTTGAAATGTTTGTAATATTTTATAACAACTATAATTTTATTCTTTATTCATTCATGTACAGTGAGCTTATTGGTAAGTAAGCAATATGTACAGTGAGTGATACGTACAGTTAGCGATATATAGTTTTTTTTTGAAAGTGTTATCTCGTGACGTCCAATTCATCAAGTTGTGCGAAAATAACTGAATTCATACAAAAATGTATTTCATGGTAAATTCAATGATATCAGTATTTACGTAAATAATTAAAAAAAACATAACTATTAATTACTTCGTCCCGTAAAATTGTTTTGCCGGATTCGGTTCTTTAGTTTTCAGTTGAATTTTCAGTAATTTACTGTCGGTCATAGTGTACAGGCCCACCTTAGTGACGGCTTCGCTGAAATATAATCAATAATTCAATTTTCGAGAATCGTACGGTGAATTTCGGGCTATTTCGAGTATTGGATACTGTATTATTTAGATTGCCTGTACAGCGACCCGAGCAAAGGAAATTAAGACCGAGCCTGTATTGGGTGGAACGCTTGATCTTAATTTGGATGCTAGTTTCATCGTTGAATAGATGTGTGATTGGTTTGATTACTGATTGCAATTTCACAAGTGATTACTTATATTGCAAGCTGCATTGTTGTTGCTTTTGGAATAATAATAACAATATGCATTTCGCGCACAGCGTATTGTTATGATACTATAATAATTATATTCTTATCATTTTTATTTATTTTTATGTACTCGCATGCAGGAGGGCACAGCCGGTCAAGTCCAGTGCACACTTTGACGCTCAGCCAGGGAGGCTGGACGCTGCATGCGGGAAACGTGTGTTTTGTTCCTGTTTGTGTGTGGGTTGGGGAGATTGCAATTGTATATTTATCTGTTTCTTGAAGAAATCCAGATCCAGATTGTAGGAATGAGAAAACACAGACGCTGGAAGAGCATTCCAAAGCTTACCGGTGGCATTAAGGAAGGAATTTTGGAAACTGCCAGTTCTTGGTCGACACACATTAACCGTGTATGGATATTCGGTAAGTGTAAGACGAGTTTGTCGGTTGTAGGAGGGTGCAGGAGGAATTAGTTCTTTAAGTTCGGAAGTGCAGCGACCGTGGTAATAACGGTAGAAAAGACTAAGTGAACCAATTTTACGCCTGTGTTTCATTGATTGCAGGTTAGACGTGAGAGTGTCATTGTTTATCAAACGAATTGCTCTTTTTTGAACTGAGTCAATTAGGCTAAGAAGGTATTTTGGGGCTCCAATCCAAAGTGACTGCGATAAGTCGGATTTGTCCTTTATAAAGAAAAAGAAGTTGTTTATCGATGAAATAACGACATGATATATTTAATACATCTAGTTTTATAAAAGCCGATTAACAAATGCTTCGGATAGTGAAGACGATATTATGTAGTCTGAAAATATAAAATATGTTTCGTATTTGGGTCCTGTATTCGTATTTCACTACAGAAATCCTTACTTTATAGAATATTAGTAAAGCTTTATATATCTTCGTACGTAGACTTTTCCGATAACAGAGCTTACTGAGAGGAATTTTATTAGGACGTGAATTACGCCCTTACAAAGTTGTTTGATTTATATACGTTTAAACTACAATCCAAGTTGATCGACATAAATCTGTTTGCTTTCAATACTTTTTTATCTATTTGGGAAAACGCCAATTCAACGAACCGTTTTCGTGTTTTTTTTTTATATCCTGAATGGTGAAAAATCAAAGAAATACATATTTCTATCAGAAAAAATTAGAAAATAATCGGTGACAGTATTTTTCGCATCATATTCATTTGATAGCTTCTTCTTCGTAGTATCAATCCGGTGAATTGGTTTGCAGCAACAGAATCTTGCATCTCGATCTCCATTCCTGTCGGTCCTCCGCAACCCTTTTCAGCTCAGCATAAGCGCTACAATTCATGTCCTAGAATACTTGCTGCAAATACTCCCGTCTAGGGCGCCCTCTACAGTTTCTACCCTCAACCGTCCCCTCCACAATATCATGAAGAAGACCATCGTGGCGCATGATGTGACCAATCCATCGGGCTCTTCTCTCTGAGATGGTTCTTATTAGGTGCCTATCTTGATAGCTAAATATATATAAATCTATGATATTTTGTTTGGTTCCGCCGCATTTTGTTCACAAACGATACGTTCATTGACTCATCGGTAACGGCGTGGGGCATACTGAACGTCTTGTGCACGGTATATTTGGCGCACGGGATAACTGGTGCACTGGATGTCTAGCTAACCTAACCTAACCCTAAGGATTTGTTTATCGTAGAGTACAGAGATCTATATTTCTCGTTAACGAAATGTTGGTGAACTATTCTTACAGTCAGCAAGACATCCAGTGCACCAGTTGTCCCGTGTGCTAAATGTTCAGTGCACCAGACGTCCTGTGCGCCCCACGTCTTTACCGATGAGTCACTGATCGAATTGTCTGTGAACGATAGTTTGTGACACCATTTTGTTTGGTGAAGTATTAATATTATTATTATTAACAAAATTTCTTTCCACATTATTCCACATATGATTACCACACATTTCCGCCACTGATTTCTCTATTAGATACTTTGTCCATGCAATTTTTCAAGACATCTGTACATCCTTAGGTCCATCTGAGAACATGTATGATGTACGATGACCACTAAGACAGAAAACGTAGGCTGAATTTGGATGATTTGTTAGTAAGAAAGTTTTAGGATATCGGAAGATTAGCCAGACGATCCTGACTTTTGGACTTATTGGACCTTAAAGGTATTTCAATGTTTCATTTTAAAGTAAGATATGAAACATACATACTCACCAAGAGCCAATACGTACGTGTAACGAGTATTGAGAGAAAATGCCAGGGTAGATTACTGGAATTACGATAGTTTGAATTTGTGAGAATGTCTAGGTAAGAGAGTGGACAGAGCAGCTTTTAAAACGGTATTCAGTCAAGAGACGAAAGTGGACATGTTTGGGTCATAAACTAAGGATCCATAAGAGCATAAACTACAGCAGCCTTTTTTCAAGCCTTCGGACTCGTGTTGTCCTGGAAAGACGTCAGGAACGCCGGCAGGCAGAGTTGACATGACAATAAATTGTAGACTTTGACGCAGACAGAGCTTTGTGTTGACATTTTGTGACATTCATTTCTCCAGTTAGAGGATTGGACTTGTTGATGTTGATGAAAAATAGTCATATAGTATAAACTTAAATGAAATATATACAATATTATTTTTGATTCTTAACCTTCTACATCCAGCTTATATACTCGTATTACATTTAAAAAAAAAACTCTAAGTCACCGATAGACGGTATTTTCTTGTGAGTGTTCATTCGAAAAATTCCAACTCTGTCCACAACGCGTAAAAGCTTTTGAATTCTGGCGGGAATTACAAAAAACAATTGACGACCTACTATCGCGGTCTCTGTTCCCAGAGCGTCAGTTAAAATTTGAATTTCGAACTTATTCCATCCGTCTGCTTATTCCGAGGATTAGACTTACGCGATTAAAATAAACCTTTGTAACGACACACATTACATAAAGTATTTAAATATGTGAAAACTTTTAGTGAGTTAAAACCTTATATTTTGTGGTACAGATTTCTAAATTTCCAGTATTTTATTTACATTGGACGCTCAATTCAAAAGCATTTTATTTTATATTATATATTTATTTTATAAACTGATGGTCATAGCTCAATGGTCAAAGCGTTTGCTTTGCAAGCCAAAGGTCGTGGGTTTGATCCCCGACGGAGATTTAAAAAAAAGGATTTTTCATCGATTTCTGAGCTCTAAAATACCCTCGGTTGGTGTGAATTTGATCCCTCGCCCGTAAAATGCCAGTCAAAGCCTATTATTAAAACTAATGGTAGACGAAATTCGTTCATAATAACGATGGTGCGTGAATCTTGAGCTGTAGTCTATGATCAACACTCTTAATGCAGCGCTTAGTCATGCAATATGATAAGCGTTATAGAATTCCACCGATGAGACTTTAGAAATAGTTTCACCATCTGTCGGTATTCTCCTCTATGTTTTCACATATAAATAAACAAGCATTTACTATTAACAAGTGGAGTTAAAGGTTTTTTTTTTTACCCTTATTTTTAAATAAAAGGCTATAACTGGCATATTACGGATGAAAAATATAATTCACACCAACCGTGGATATGTTATATTTATAAAGCACTAGTGTGTACCCGGCATGCGTTGCAATGGTACTAAAAAAAAAGAAACCGCGAGTTTTTATAGAAGCACCTCGTCGGGAGCCTCTCGTCTTCCGATTGGATACGTTGGACTTGAGGCGTGACCGGAGCCAATTAGAAACGATCAATTGAGGTTATGTTGTTCTTCCGTAAATTTGACAGTGGCGCCCGTATGTGTTTTTATTTATTGGATTGCTTTTGGATACACAATGTATTTTTTTTCAGCCATCATTTACAGCTGCATCGCGTAAATGAATATACCCTTCGGAACGCAACTTGGTTTGATTTAATCAAATGTAGAGGAGTCGTTCAGTTTCTATTTTCGCGTCCATGTATTGATGGAACAAATGTCGACTTTTAAGGATATGATTTTCAGCGTTTTCACGAATCATCAATCGATATGAATAGTCATTCATGGCACTGACTTTCTAAAGTCGTTTCCTCATCTGTTTGTGGATTTCTCAACGGGATGTTGAAATGGTATCCGTGTTCTCCTTGCCAAAATAAAATCGGATATTGCAATCCATCGTACGATCGATGCGTTTTTGAGACTTGCTGAACATGACCATTTGTATGATGAAGAATGATTTGCGTTCGGCAGTGGTAGTGAGAAGAATTGTACTTTCGTACGTTTGTCAAGAAATGTTTTGATTCACTTGTATCCCCCGATACCAACGTTAATAAAGGTTCGAGTGGTGAATGTAATTTTGGCAATTTCAATTTTCCACGCGTGCAACACATTCCTAGTGTTTCATTTTTAAATTTACAGGCACTACAATACACGCATAATTTATCAATTTTTCCAATAACAATACTTGGGTGCAGACTGTATTCATAATTAGGATCGTAATGGAAAGCACTATGATTTAAATCAGCATGCAGAGTACGTCTGGTACGATCTACGCGTACTCGATCTGTTTCCAATCTTGCTTCCCGTTGCTCATCTGTTTCAGATGAACGGATTTTAGCAGTGTGTACTCTAACTGTTTCCAATCCTGCTTCCCGTTGCTCATCTGTTTCAGATGAACGGGTTAAGGCAGTGTGTACTCTTACTGTTTCCAATCTTGCTTCCCGGTGCTCATCTGTTTCAGATGAACGGATTTGAGCAGTGTGTACTGTAACTGTTTCCAATCCTGCTTCCCGTTGCTCATCTGTTTCAGATGAACGGGTTTTAGCAGTGTGTACTCTAACTGTTTCCAATCTCTCCAATCTTGCTTCCCGTTGCTCATCTGTTTCAGATGAACGAGTTTGAGCAGTGTGATCTCGATCTATTTCCAATTCTGCTCTCCTTTGCTCGACTGTTTCAGATGAACGGGCTTTTCATTCGTGCTAACTGTTGCAATCTTGACCTATTGCTTTTCGTTTGGGTTGCTAATCTGACATCAGATGAATGGGTTTTGAAATTCACTTTTGAAAAATAAAAATAAATTGATTGATATAATACTAACATTAAGGTTATTGCTCTGATGTACTTGGTGGAATAATTATAATTTAAGAATTCATTTTAATTTAAAAATATAATACCCTATTGCTTTTCGTTTGGTTGGCATAATTGATATCACAGTGAATGTAATTTTTTGAAATTCACTGTTGTGCAAAAATAAAAATAAATTGATTGATATAATACTAACATTAAGGTTATTAACTGATAATACTTGGTGAAATAATTATACATTAAAATAAATTGTGAATCAAAACTAAATATTTTTTATATGAATTTTTAAATTTTTTATTAGAAACAAAAATATTATTTCAATATTCTAATCTACTTTTATAGATAATCACATACCAATTAATTGTTAAAATAACCTTTTCAATTATTGTACCCGCAACAACCTGTAAATATGTGTCAGTACTAATATAGGATCTTGTCCATGCGGTATATAAGACACGGCCTGTTTTTATTTTTTCATTATTGAAGATGGTCTCCAGGAAGGCCGAAACATGTATACATTAAAATAAATTGTGAATCTAAAACTAAATATTTTTAATTCATTAGTTTTTTACTTAAAATGAATTATAAAATTATGATATTATACCATCCGAAGCCGACCAGCAATTGGAATTCCAAAATTAACTCTTTCTACTGTATATCACACACAATTAATACGTTATAATTATTTTAATTCGATAAACAAAAAAGTCGTCAAAAATTCAAATATTGAAATAGTTTATTCGAAAATCGAATTTTGTTTCAAAATATTCAGTACCTTACGTTAGTACCTACTTAAAATACCTACTTATAATAACTTCAGGTCAGTGAATTGTTGTTTACGGCGTTGCTAAGGAAACACAATGTTCTAAATTGGCCGTTTTGTATTACAAAAGTCTTGTACGAGAACATGTTTTACGTAAATATTCAATCAATTTTTGTAATTAAATCAAATTTTGAGTATCTTATCTTTTTCCTTCTAGTATCAGCAATAATTCGACAAAGTATTATCGCAATCGGGTTAATGGTAACGGAATGCATCAACAACACACACGCAGACAAACAGACAGACAGAGAGACAGACAGACAGACAGACAGACATTGATTTTTATAAATATAGATTAAATGCCAGTCACAGTCTTGTAATTAAAATTGGTATAAAACGAAAGTCATCCCGTGAATACCACCCATTCATAGTGAATTCCTATAATAATAAGGAAGAATCGTGAATCTCGGGTTGTAGTCTATGACATTGGCGGACCAACACTCCACAAGCAGCGCTTAGCCATATGCAGCATGGTGAGCGTCATATAAATTCAAAGATGAGACTTTAGAAATACATTCACCATTTCTCGGTATTCTCCTGTATGTGTTTACATAAAAAAAATATCAGCATTATTGTTTTACGCTATCCATATTAAAATAAAGTTAAAATCATTCGGTTTAAGCCGCCCCTTAGAATTAAATAATCCAAGCTTTGAAATCATTGGGTTAGTCATCCAATTTACTTGAAAAATCCGATTAAAAGTTACCCAAAAATATTCCTCGGATATTACAGATACATCCTCTACAAAAGCTCGAAGTTATGCTCTATTATTTGTCAGTATAAACTCGAACACAGAAAGAGGTCGTCCCGTGAAGACCAGCCATTCATAGTAAATTCATGTAATAATTAAGGATGATGCGTGAATCTCGGGCCGTAGTCTATAACGTGGGCGGGTCAACACTCCACATGCAGCGCTACGATATATGCAGCAAGTAATCGTCATAGAATTCCAGAGATGAGATTACACAACTACTATCACCATCTGTTGGTATTCTCCTGTATGTGTTTACATAACAGTACTGAGTAAATAAATTATCTAATTTATCATAACTGTCAATAAATAATGTGATTCTAAAGTCTTGGAGTGTTCAATCAAATTCTGGTAAATTTTATCAATAACCCGAACAAACTCCTTTGTGGTATTACCCACAGTGAAATTTTAGCCTAATTTGATATATTCCTGTAGATAAATCACTCATGTAACTTTGCAAATAATCCAAATGAAATATGTTTTAGGAACGCTTAAATCAGTGTGTTAATATTTGATATTTGAAGAGAGATTATTTTGATTATTGATTACATTGTTAAAATAAATTCAAAGTTAATCTTTTTAATCTTGAAAAACATGAATACAGTTTCAAAGCATGTTGCTTTTAAAAAGAATATTTTTTGATGAAAAAAATATTTCATCGTTTTCATTTATAATCATGATCGGACGAATTCCAAATTTTTTTTTCATTTACTTATTATTCAACTATCTCAGGATTTTTTTTTTTGCTGAATTGTCATCAAATAATGCCTTTATTGGCCTTCCACATCTTGCATCTTGGTAAAAAAATGGTAAAATAGAGTATACATAAACACACATCACATACGAAAAACGAAAAAAATCATCAAATTATAAGAAGATGACACGTGTCAAAGATCACAGAGATCTAGGAAAAAGAGGAAAAGAATGTAAGAAAATGATTGAGGTGAGCTGGTAGGCCATTTAAGAACGCCATTGCCGTTGTTCATCGCCATCGATAGTGCTCGAAGCTCCACAAGTATCAACTGGGATCAAAAACAATAGATCAAAAATCTGCATTAGAACTTTTGCACTGACATCTTTATGCATCTCAACAAAACACGGAAATATTTATTTTTTGCCTTACAAGTATATTTATTACTTTCCAAATATGAAAGATTATAAAAAAAGTCTACAATTGGCTGTGAATATTAACAATTATGTCCTCTGCTCGGAAAAAACAAATAACTTTCAAAATATAAAACTTAGGTTAACATTTTCCGTATATTCATATGAAAGTTAAGTGAGTAGCAAAGGCGATGTAAGTGAGTAGTTTCCAAGTGTAATGAATTATTTCGTAGCAATATTTTGACCGCCATTGCAGGGTTTTTCTTCAGGGTGATGACTTTGTGATCAGTTGATCAAGTATTGGTAAGAATTAATTCGCCACACACGGCTAAACCCAAAAGTTACAATACTGAGGGAGTGTAGGTGTAATAAACAAGCCTTACATTATAAATATCAGTGTGATGATTAAAGAGGAAGCAAACACTACAAGAAAGAACAATGCAAGGATTGTTTTTTTTATCCATTTGGATACAAAAAATAAACTGACTACAAGGTGAGTGCTTTTTTCCTCCTTCATAACGGTAAGAAAATTGAAGTTTTTTATTTTAACACATACAGGAGAATAACGACTACAGCCTGAGATTCACGAATCATCCTTTATTATTACAGGAATTTACTATGAATGGGTGGTCTTCAAGGGACGACTTTCGTCTACCACCAATTTTGATTTATAGGCTTTGACCTGCATTTTACGGGTGAGGGATAAAATTCACACCGACCGGGGGTAATTTTAGAGCTTATAAATTGATTAAAAATCCTTTTTTTAAGTCTCAGGGATCGAACCCATGACCTTTAGCTTTCAAAGCAAACGCTTTGACCATTGAACTATACCTTCCTGCAACCTACAGATACAGTCCATTTGGATGTGATTAGTTTTAGCTTCCACATCATCCGTTTCCATGTTTTAGCATAATTATTTGATATGCATTGATAACAGGCATATGATTAACAGTATGCTATGAACATGCACTTGAGGGAGTGTAGTGGTATAGCGCATTATTTCTTATTTGTTAATTTAATAACCTTATTTAAAAATCAACGATACTTAAGAGCTAGAAATGTTTGCGCTCAGCTAGTGAATCGAGTATATATTTAATTAAATTAAATATTTATTACCTTTTTTTGACATGGATCGTAAATATTTAGTATAGTACGAGTATGATAACGTGTTTCAAGGTTTTTTGTAATATGCTTGCTCGTGAGATAATCACAGTATTATACTTCGACAAACGTTGCGTGCTTCATATGAAAATATGTATTAAAAATATTCACTTTTATTAATTATCCAAAGTTTATATCTAATGGAATGATATCTATGAATATCTTAACATATTGAAATAACTGTTATATCACGGAATTTAAAATATATTTTATTTATTTATTTATTTTAAAATTTCTAATTTAGCATTTTAAAATCATCATGGCGTATAAACAGAATGATACCATTTTATAAAATATTTGTTGCAAAAAATTATAGCTCAGTAATAATGTTTTGATTACAAAATTAGAGGTTTTGTTTTCCTTTTATATAACAATTCCGCTGCATTTCGTTCATTGACAATTCGTTTAACGACTCATCAATAACAACGCGGGACGCACTGGACATCTAGTGCACGGGATATTTGGCCCATATGACAATTAGTGCACTTGATGACTCGCTAACCTAACCTAATCTAAGTTATTTCTTTAACGAGACATATGGATTTCTGGACTCTACGATCACTGGGTAAATCCTTAGGTAAGGTAAGGTTAGGTTAGATTAGCGAGACAGCCAGTGCGACAGTTGTACCGTGCGCCAAATGGCCCGTGCACAAGACGTCCAGTGTAGACAAACTATAGAGTGTACGTTTATATCGTGGATTTTGTTATCGTCCTCTCATCTCTTATGGAAAGTCGTCGCAAATGCTTTGCCACCAAGACCGGTCGGTGCTAAATGTGTTCCTAGGTTATTAGAACAGACTACAGGTAATCAAGTAGCTAGCAGGGTACGTACCTGGCGAACGGGTTCAGAAATGGGTGAGCGGTTGCATACCAGGTGCGTGCACATAAGTGATGCTCTAAAACTACCTGAGACGAGGAATGTGGAAGAGGCCATTAAATCCGAGACGATATCGCCCGGCAAGCGCAATGAGAATGTGCATATATGGTGACAATAATCAAGTTTTACTACTCGTATTTGATAGTGGTAATATAAACTCTAATTCGTACTGAACACATTTTATTACATCTATCGTTCTCTACGACTGCAAATCTAGAATTTCAGCAAAAGCAAATGCAGTATTATTATTTGTTTTAAACAGGTTTGCTGGCGGGTGTAGGCTAGCCGAATCGAGCCGCCTTTTAGGAAGAATTGGCCCAGGTTCAGAGCATCGAGCTAAACATCCGATTTACTTAATAAGTTCAATTAACAAATATGCCTCGGATATACTTCAAGTGTACACCTTTACACATAATTTTCATACCATGTCCGCTCTTTTAACTGCAGCATATGGTATTCACGATCTGCCGCCACAAAGCTGTATCAGCCGCCATAGGCATGCCTCATCCGCTTCCTGCAGCCCCACCGAGTACATTCTAAGTACAGTTTCCGATCTTTTTCCACTACGGCAAGAGTCGAAGGGCTTGAATAAAAGGCAGCTATAGCTAATGTTCTCCTGAGAAATTCTTGATGCATGTTCCATTATTTCACCTTCTCCTCTTGACCGACTGCAGTATGGGAGGTTGCCTTGTCCACTCTCTGATCTCGTCATTTCTGACAAAGTCAATCTATCGTACCCCCAGTATTCTACACAGGCATCTGCTCTCTAGCCCCATTAAACGTCTGAATTGGCTCTTGGTGAGATACCAAGAATCATGGCCTTAAAGAAGATTAGGGACGAGAATGGTGCTGTAGAGTCAGCATTTTGCTTTGATCGAGTAGAGAGTCCCAGATGTTTCACATAATTTAAAGTATTACGAGTAAGTGTAATTCCTTAAAATATTTACGTTTTTTTAATGTAAACACATACAGGAGAATACCGACAGATGGTAATAGTAATCCTGAAGTCTCATATGTGGAATTCTATGACGCTTACTATGCTGCATATGGCTAAGCGCTGCATGTGGAGTATTGATCCACCAGCGTCATAGACTACAGCCCGAGATTCACGCATCATCCTTAATTATTACAGAAATTTACTATGAATGGGTGGTCTTCATGGGACGACTTTCGCCTACCACCAATTTTGATTAATAGGCTATGACTTCATGTTACGGGTGAGGGATCAAATTCACACCAACCCTCCCCCCCCGGTTGATTGAAGATACCCCCCTGTCTTAGAGCTCAGAAATCGTTTTTTTTTTAATCCCTGTCGAGGGTCGAATCAACAACCTTTCGCCCATTGAGCTGAACCCACCGGCAATTAAACTAGCTTTTTGTATACATTTTTCTATAAATTTGTTTTACCATTGTAATAAGTTTTCATTGTGTATAAATATCAATATAAATTATATAATCTGTATTGATTTTTTTTGTTTGATGTCTACAACTGATAAGAGTTTGAAAAAAAACACAAATAAACCGTTTATTATTCATTTAACTATTATGGAAACGAATAAATTTCGATCATATTTGTATTCATAACAATTCATACAATTTGGTTGCCCATCGTATCACGCTATCCAGCAATAATAGTCGTCACAATAGTAGCTTCCTATGAATTTTTATCAAACAAGTTCCATGCCCATCGCAGATAATAGAACATTGAACGGAAGCCTTCAAACTTTGAATCGTTACTTTATGATAAGTTAAATATTAGAGTAGAGTGAGTGAAACTCATGAAGCCTGAAAGTGTTAGGAAATCCTGAAGCTATAATTAATTATCAACTTTCTCCAAGCTTAGAGCCGGTGAAAAGTTGAAAGCAAATTTATTATGCGGCTTGGATCAAATGTTTGCAAAGATTAATGGGACCGTGACAAAAATGGTCGAAGTCAGAATACGCCATGCATTAACGGTAATGTTTTTTTTTGAAAACACATACAATAGAATACATGTCGAAAGTGGTGGATAAATCTCATAGTTGAATTCTATGACGCTTTCCATTTTTAAAGTCTAGAAACCAATTTTGATTAATAAATTTAGAGTTACAGTTTTAAAAATGAGCCATCATATTCACACCAACTGGACGTATGTATTATCATTATCAGCTTGTGTCTATCCACTTTTGAACGAAGGCTTTCTACGTAAGTCATCATCTCTCTTGTGTCGTGTCGTCAAACCATCTTTGAGGGGGTCGGCTAAAATTTTGTTGAGACCTCCTTTTGCCAGTTCCTGGGCACCATTCCAACAATTTTCTTCCACACCGACCGTCGTCTCTTTAACATACTCGTATATGTCCGACCTATGACAATTAAGGGACCCTATTTTTTGGTAGCATATACTGCTTGAATATAATTAATACGAATTATATTTTATATAGACACTCCAAGCTAAGTCAAACGTATCATTTAAATTATAGACTCTGCTTTTGTGAACTTTCTCAATTACATTATTTCTTCAACTATTATTTTTAGTCCTTAAGACTTGGGATTTAAAATGCTTCAAATATATCAAAATTACTCTCAAATAAAATTGGAATATATTTCAGAAGCTGATAAATTAACAATTCTTATAAATTTTAAACAAAATGGATAACACAACTACAACTTTTATGCGTAAAGTATAACTCGACGTGATTTAACATCAAAGAGAACAGGACGATTTATAGTTTTTGCAAGTACTCATCTATGTATGTTGGAAAAAATACACCAAAACTTTATTCAAAGAAAAACGTATATATATTGAAATCCAATCCATATAGCCCTTGCAGGTTGGTGCCGAAGAGCCTTGATCTTTCGTCTCTTTTTTTCGGTCGTTTGACACGCATATATAAAAGTTTTAGTCTAAGTCTACATGTAAGGAATCATAAGACATGGCGTTCGCAGATGCTATTTTGTTTGTTTCGACCTATCATGTAGCCGCTAGCTGTCATGTAACAACAGACAGTTCATCAAATGGCCGACATGTGGTCTTCGGGCGCTGCTACTGTTACTGCGCGTTCCGAGTCGCATTCTGCCCGGGAACTAAGTTGTTTGTGGCCAGGGCAAAAAACCGCAGTTTGTCAGTCTTGTATTAAAAAATACGCTAATGTGCTTCTCGACAAGTTCTTTAAATAATACTTCCATCCACGCGTCCCTATGACGGTCGCGGAGAAATGGAGTCGCTTTTGATAAACGAGGAAATCAAAAATATTATTTTGGCTTTATAGTATTTAGCCATGTACCGTCAAATAAATTATACTTGATGAGTATCCACGAAACTAATTTCAGATTGTAATGATTAAAATGGCCTTTACATGTCGTCTTATGTAGTATTAACCATGAAATTATCTGATTTAATAAGGTGATTGTTTAACAATCATTACTATGATAAAGGTAGTTTCCTTTATACTAGGAAATTGGTTATAAGGTTGAAAACTTGCTCACCATGCGAGATATTGTGGGCTTAATTTGCGACGAAGCCTGAAATAAAAACATTTTTTACTGTTAATGCGGATCATATATATATATATTTATATTTATATAAATCGATTCGCGTGAATTTACTTTAATACTTTACAACTAAATTTCTTCGGTCTTCCGTTCCTAAAGCGTGATGAGTTCAAAAATCCTGATATTTCATTGAAAATCAGTTTGTTTTTACGAAATGTCTGATCATAAAGACCCACAAATTGTTCATTTACCCTGGGAGTAACACTAACCTGCCAGAGACTAAACTTCTTGAGAGAGTGACAAAACTGTTCAACTGCATTGCCTCAAATGTTGATATATTCTACGCGAGGGGAGCCCAGTTCAAACACGACCTACTAGATTTCTTTTGTAGAAATAATTTCATGGATTCATCTGTTCAGCGAGTTTTGGGAATTCAATTATTTTAACATGCATGTATAATATATATTTATGTGAAATGTAATTTTTGTGTCTTGTTTCATGTTTTTAATGATGATTTTTTCATTGTTTTAAGCATGAAACAACTTAAGCTGCATTGTTTAAGGAAGTAAAAATAAAATTAACTAATTTGAATAATACAATAGTAATGATTTAGTTGTTCTGATATCCTCCTTTCAAACTTGGTTTTCGAATAACTGGGTGGCAGGATGCAGGAGCAGATAATCAATACAAAGAACTTGTTTTTGGTTCACAATTCGCATTTATTTTATTAGATACTTGCTTTTTCATCCAACTGGTTTTTTCGTCCACTGTTCGCGAGCGAGCTGCCAATTGACGAAGCACTTTGACATCTTGCGATGCCAAGACAGTCGCGGCAAATTAAATATGACAGTTGCACCAACAAACAACAAGACTGTTCAACCAAATCGCCTCGGATGTTGATATATTTCGTTAAGCCCGCTTTGATTGACGCATTGAAAGACAGCATTGAAGCATTTATTCGTGATATACCAGCCAAAATGTTGGAAAGTGTATGCCAAAATTGGACTAAGCGGATTGACCATTTGAGGCACAGCCGCGGTCAACATTTGAATGAAATAATCTTCAAACATTAAATTTTATGGACTGTACTATTGATTCAAATAAAGATATCATGCATTTTTCTTAATTTTATGTGTCTTTTTTTGGAAAAATTTCCTATAGCTATTAAAAATCACCCTTTATATCGAGGTTTTCGGTACCAGTCAGCAAGAGCTATATCATGCTGATTTCAGTAAATATATTATGTATCAATCACACTCTGAATTGAGCATACAAACTATTGTATTGCGCGTTTATAGAGTTGTGTATGACTAGTAACATGATATTTGTCAAATGGAGAAATTCCAGATAAGAGAACTTAATATGCGTTCAAGGTTCCATGTGCGAGAGTATTCGATTAAAGAAAATAATTGTATCGAGGGTTTATTTACCTTAATAGATTTCTGTCGTTCGTGTAAATATTTAAATGATATTAAAAAAAAAACTTATTTATAATTTGAAAATATTTTATGTTGACAACTTACTTTTTAAAATCTTCTCCGAACAGCTCATTTTTTTTGTTATTTACCATTTAATATTATCAAATTTACAAAATCTTCGCGGCGGCAGATTGTGAATGCCATATGCTGCAGTTAGGGAAGCGAAAATTGTATTATTATTATGACGTAACCCTTGAAGAGTATCCGAGACATCACACCTTCATCAGGGCAGCATAAAATATATCATTAATACAGAAAAGTTAATCAAAATTAAAGTGATAAGTGGAAATGAGGGAGAAGGGCCAGAGTCATCTGTGGAATCACCGGTTGAACAGAAAGAATTAATCGGAAATATATTAAGCATCGGACTATACATTAAAAAAATATTGTTAACCCTTTTGCATTTGTTGTCGATATATGCCGTCAAAGATTCTCCCAATACATAGGTTGACGTGATATATCGTTTTGCTACTTTCAGTGCTCATTGTGCCATATATGGTAGGAAATTGGAAGTACAGTCATTCCCTTTATCAACCTACATGTATTATTTACAGGAATCTGTAAAGCATGTAAATAAATATCGTAAGGTTTCGACACAGGAGTGATTTTTCTGTAAGCCACATGTGTCAATGCCACCAAATGTATGGAGTTATATAATGAACGTTTGTTAAATAGAATAGTTTTTTATGCATTATCTGATAGCTAAAGGATACAAAAACCAATATGATATATGAAAATAGGTCAGATAAGTACATTTATGCTTCAAATACGCTGTCAACTTCTTTCAAAGTCGGGGTCATCGCGACTTCGCTGGAGTCTCTCATGGAGCCTGAAGTGTGGCCTGAAAGGACCATCGTTCAACCCTGGATATGTGTAAGACGAAAGAATCGCAGTGAACAGTGGTTGAAACCAACTTGAGTGAAAATATTGACATATTCAGTGTAATAATGCTTCAGATTCGGTGCTAGTGTTGATGAGGGCGACATGTTAGAAGTTTGATTTTGTCACAATAATGCCGTGTTATTTGTGGGTACACCATGATTTACTTATGATAGGGTTTTTGTTGTTATAAGTCAACTATTTGCATTGAGTCTCCTAACGCTTGCTCTGGGTGTGAGGTCATTGACACTAAATGTGTCAATACATTTACAGGGCCACACTTATATGTAAATACTTCATTGTGTTAGTATAAAATATATAAATTTTAGTTTTATATCCTGTTTCAAAATCAAATTAAATATTTATATTTTTAATGTTTCTGGAAGAAAAATAAATTGAAATTGAAAATACTAGATTTATAGTATAATTTGTATTCCATCAAGCCGTAACGAAAAGGTTTAGGATTTTCCTAAGTTGGTATTGTAGAAAAAGAGTCATAATTCATTTTTAATGTTCTTAGAGAAAGTTTGTTTGCAAGTGAATTTAAAATGGACTATGGAGTATTTAGTTCAAGTACCTTTCACTGCAAAGTTTCTCTTGAGAACCTAAACTCAAAATATTGATTCCAGCATCCTTATCCTTGTGACGCATGCAAATATGAGAGCTTGTATTGGAGGAGAGCTTTAGAGGAAATCGAACACTGCATATTTGGTTAGATATTAGAAGATGGTTTAATATGTAATAGGTATCACCTAGATATTGGCGCGACCACAGAAGGGCTGAGGATGTGTGATGATGTTCCTGAATATTCTGGAAAATTTCTAGAACATTCTAGAACATTCTGGTTTAATCTTAAACTATTTTATCCACGTGGAAAGTGCACGAGATAGTTGATATATGGAGGAGAGAGTCTGCAGGAAACCAAACACTAGAAGACAAGCATTTACAGAGGCGTCACTAATAAAAAAATAATGTATGAAATGTTCGATTATTTCTAATTTTCTGACTTTACTAAAATACTTTTGAGATCTTATTGATGCAAGAAGTGTAATGTGCACATCCTTATAAACACAGTTTATTTTTTATTTGTTATATATGTTTATTCTTCAGAAACGTTGTCGTTTTTTTTGTCGCATACAGGAGAGCACAGCCGGTCAAGACCAGTGCAATCTATGACGCTCAGCCAGGGAGGCGTGTGTTGTGTTCGTGTTTATGTGTGGGTTGGGGAGATTGCAAGTGTATATTTATCTGTTTCTTGAAGAGATCCAGATTGTAGAAAGGACGAAACACAGATGCTGGAAGAGCATTCCAAAGCTTACCGGTGACATTAAGGAAGTAACTTTGGAAACTGACAGTTCTTGGTCGACATACATTAACCGTGTATAGATGTTCGGCAAGTGTAAGACGAGTTTGTCGTTTGTGGATGGGTGCAGGAAGAATTAATTTTGTAAATTACGAAGAGCAGCGACCGTGGTAATAACGGTAGAAAAGATCAAGTGAACCAATCTTACGCCTGTATTCCATTGATTGCAGGTTAGACGTAAGAGTATCATTGTTTAACAAACGAATTATTCTTCTTTGAACGTCAATGAGTCAATTAAGAAGATATTTTGCGGCTCGAGAATGGGGAAGATGCAGGCGCTATATAGACGGTTATCGGTTCCGTTAGTATTTTGAAAAATTTATTTTATTTTCTTAAAATAAATCAAATCATTATATAATATCACCCCTCATATTTTTAGATGGTCACGCCAATGGTGTGTAAGCTCACTAGGTCAGTGTGGCCAGGGCTTGTGGGGTTCTGACCGCTGCAGAAGTAGAAATACATTGTTAAGTGGATCATCGAAGGTGGAAACCGCGTTGACTCGGATAAGTTACATGGAAAAAGTATCAACATGAGATATATATTTTTTACGTTAACGTTTACAGGAGAATGTCGACAGATGGTGGTGGATAAATCTCATCGGTGGATTATATGAAGCTTACCATTTTATAAATGATTACATGTTGCATGTGACTATTCACGCTTAATCCTTTTCAAATTTAGAACATAATATGAACAATTGGAGTTGAAGGAATTTTCGCTCACCCCCAATTTTAAATAAAAGGCTATGACTGGCGTTTGACGGAGTGAAAAATAGAATTCACACCAACCGAGGATATGTTATATTTACAGAGCATAAAAAACTATTTCAAATAATTTGCACATGACCTTCGGTATGGTTAACAAACAATTTTCCACAACCAAATATGCCGCCGTATAATGTTTAGTATTTTTTTATATAACTTAATATCTTACTCAACAATAGCTACATGAAAAAAAATGGAAACACTATCGTGTATGAAGGCATTTCTCTCATAAAGTTCTCACTGACGAGTATGGCTAACAGGTAGATTGTTTGCTTACCATAACGAACGCCGTGAGTTCTATCCCCGACGGAAATAAGAATAAAAATGATTCTTATACGATTTCTAAGGTCTACGAGTATAAAAACCCTCGGTTAGTGTGAATTTTATACTTCATCTTTAATATATTAATCAAAATTGGTGGTATACAAAAGTTGTCCTATATACACCACCGTAAAAGTGGATGATACGTGAATGCCGAACTGTAGTCTATGACGTTGCTAGATGAATAATTTACATGTGGCAAACGTATCTTAAGATCTACAAATCATATTTCTTCTTTACCATCCATCAACATTCCCTGTATATGTTTTTACCGTCATGAAAATTAAAAAAAACGAAGGACGCGGGGATTCGAACCACACACTCATACACCATGTCCAGTTCTTTGCACTGACTATTTACTTTACCGAATTGACGAATTGACAAGTACTCGTTTTATATTATTAACCTGTAACACATATCATAAATAGTAAGCATACATATAATGATGGTAGTAATGATAGTATCAAGTCGTATAATCGATTCGATACAATCATTTACGTTTCATTTATAAATGACGGTGATTTATTGGTAGGGACACTCATTTTAAATAAGTGGTCTTCAGGAGATAAATTTTCACCTCTTAGTTCTCAGGAACATCTTGATATTGTGGCTTTTGGGTTAAGCCGTGTGTGACGAATTTCTTCTTACCAATATTTCGACCGCCATTTCAGGGGTCTTCTTCAAGATTGATGACTTAGTGACAATCCTGAAGAAGATCCCATCAATGGCGGTCGAAATATTGCTAAGAAGAAATTCGCCACACACGGCTAAAATAAAAAGCCACAATATCAAATCTGGCCGTGAAAACCTAGGAAGTTATCCAACATCTTCTACACTGCAGAAGTAGTTCATCGACTATTTTTTATGACTGAAAGCCTCGCATATATAACGACTAAAGAATCCGATGATTATTGAAACTGTTACTTGCATTATTAATATTAGGATCTTACTCTTTAACCCTCGCTTTACTATGCTAAAAACTTTCGCGCGTTCCGATGGTGTCAACTCATTACACATTCTGATTTAAAGTGAATCTTAATTTTACAATAGTTGATGTCAATAAGCAGTAATAATTGAAATTTAATAGCTAAAAACATGGAAAACATCAGACGAAGACCTCAAACGGCCAGACGCACCTTCTCGCGTGAACTTCCGAGAGATACTAACATTACTTAGCCTGTCGATATATCCATGTGCCGACCCGCATAGATATAATTTCGAACTAGGCGACCAACTGAGGTTTCCCGTCTCGCTCACTCATATTAGTACGTCAGCGAGAGTGAGGAGTATAGATGCCGCCGCATCTGTGTATTTTTTAATTTTATTTTCGCACACGCTTCCGGCAGATCCAATGATTCATGACAGTTGACGCGTCTTGATTGTAGTGGTGAATTTATTCCGGATTTTAGAAAAATATTTCCTGCTCCCGATGAGTGCCTATTATTATAAATATTTTTTTTCAATACGTCAATGTATTAAGGAGGAATACCTAAAATCTGAACCCTGTGTGTATTATATTTACAGAGATATTTAAGTTATTACAAGATATGTGTAGTCGATAGACATCACCGGGGAGGAGAGGTTAAGCACACAAAAACATTATATTTCCCGATTTTCATGCCGAAATTATTTTTACGAGAAAATTATGTTTATGGTAAACAATAGTCAACTTAGTTGTTGTTTACACTTTAAAGTGACAGATTGAAAAAAACTACAAGTTAGGCGAAACTGTAGTCTCATAAACAGAAGTCATATTCAACGTGATACATGTAAAAACAAGATAAATAAATATATATTTAATAAAAATACTACAACTACTGTGTCTTCATGTCCCCGGGCTCCTGCTATGGAGGTCATCGGGAACCATGTATTATATGTTCCCAGATAGGCGTTCGGCTTCAGCGATATGTTGAGATAAGACGTGGGCAAAGGCAATTCGAAGTCGAAAGCAGGAATTCACTATAAAAGGGTGGCGTTTTCGGGACGATTTTCGTCACCATTCAATTTTGATTAATATAAGCTATAGCTGTCATTTAACGGAAAGGGGATTTATTCACACTAACAAATATTTATAATTTTTATTTTATTTTTATGTAAGCACATACAGGAGAATACCGACAGATGGTGATAGTAATTCTCAAATCTCATCTGTGTAATTCTATGACGCTTAACTATGGTGTATATAAAGCTAAGCGCTGCATGTTGAGTGATTGATTCACCATCGACATAAACTACAGCCCAAGATTCACGCATAATGCTTTATAATTATAGGAATTTACTATGAATGGGTGGTCTTCACGGGACGACTTTCATCTACAAACCAATTTTGATTATTAGGCTATGACTGGTATTTTACGGGTGAGGAATCAAATACACAATAACCGAGGGTATTTAAGAGCTCAGAAATCGATTATTATTTTTATTTATTTTTTAATCTCCATCGGGGATCGAATACACGACATTTGGCTTGCAAAACAAACGCTTTGACCATTGAGCTATACTCGACGGCTCTCATCTTAGAAATCGATTAAAAGCCTTTACGATATTGTACGGATATTAGAAGAAACAATATATAAATTTCTCTCAAGTGATCTGTTAAAAATGTTAGCAAAACGTAATGCCAGTGCTCAATACACAATGGCACAGAAATTCTGGTAGAGTAGTTTTTGACTGGCGATACGCTACGAAGTGGCCGATGCATCTCCCACCAATGCACATCGCGACAACTGCAGTACTCGTTCGCCTACTTGCATCCAGCTCATATAAAGCGCACTCGTTCATACACCAACCGCATTTAACGTCTAGCCATGGTCTTGTGAGGGTGACCCGCGTTAACTTGTAAAAAAACGGGACTCAAAAAATAAAAATAAAAATATATTTTATCTTTTTACATTTTTTTTTGTTATTTTTTGCTTGTGATTCATACAATCATGAAGGGATTTTTAGTCGTTGTGATTGTCGCTTTAGTGGTTATGGCGCAGTGCTCTGGAAGTCCAGCAGAGAAGGAAAAAGTCCCGTCAGTCAATACCGATAACACGGTAAGTGCTTGAGTGTTTTCGTGACACCCGATTTTTTTAGCATGTGTTTTTTTCATTGAGAGCTTTTTTTATGTAAACAAACGAAATATTTATTATTTTTGATTATTTAAGATGTTCTTTTAAAGTAATATATATCAAACTCAACTTAACCTAACCTAACGTAAACTTATTTAATTTATGAAGCTTAAATAAAAAAATACAAAATGTTTTGACCAAAAGTTTATAAAATTTTTGAAAAGAAATTGAATAAAAATTCTGATAATTCGGTTTGTGGCCTATTAAATGCAAACTTTTAAAATTAAAAAGTTCTGCAAGAAACAGATACAACTTGAAATATTCCAAATCACACACAACCAAAACATATATTTCCTGCATGCAGCGTTCAGTCGTCATGACTGAGCGTTCAGCAGATCTTTATAAATTGTAAATGCAAAATAAAAGGATTTTAATAACCTTTTTGTCTTATTATCTTATTTATACTCATGCTAGCTATGAATACTATAGCTAGCAATGAAAAGCTAATATTTAAAGTAATTAGAAAACAGTTTTCAATTTTTATATTTGATGTTTTTTTTAATTAGATTTAATATAAAAATTAATAAAAGGTCCATAAAAATAAAAATGCTTAATAAAATGATTAAAATAACGATATTTTCAGGATCTGATTAAGTGTGTTTTCATTCGAGAAATATTTTTCATATTATGCACTTGAAAATATATAAATATCAAGCACTATTTGAGTAGATTTTATTATGAAATAATAATATCTAAATATTCTTGCGTATTTTCAAAGAGTTTTCAGTTTTTTCATACCAAAAGTATTTGATGCATATACTATATATTTTCCGTTATAATTAAAATGTTTGATAAACTAATGGTAAATATACAATTAAAATATGTGTGGTTTTAAATGAAAATATTTGTGCTTTTAAATTAAAATATTTGTGAGTTTAAATTAAAACTTTGTGCAATCAAATTAAAATGTTTGATATCCGAAACTTTTCAAATTTACATTCAAGTAATAATATTGTCACCGGAAACATACAATACTCGACACAGATTTTCCACATTACTATATGTTCAAAAATATTTTCTATATATTTCAAACTGAAATATTCGTATTGACGTTTATTGAACACTAAAACGTTTTTTTCACGATATTAAATAAATTAACTTTTTTGAAGCAGTTGTGATTCAAATAATATAATTAACGGAGTGTTAATAATTGATCAGGTGATAAAAAATAAAATAGGGCAACCATTTTTTTATTGGCAGTAATTAATTCCATTATTGGGCAGTTATTATTAAGCAAACGTCAGTAATAAATACGTTAAAAGTTAAGTAAAAAGTAATATATAAATCAGCAGTAGAAAAATAATAAGTTGGAAGGAAATAACTAATGAAAGGTAGTTAATAATAGGTTAGATTGGGTGAAATTTCCATTTATGGGTTAATTATTTTTTTTATCACCAATATTGAATATATTACAGCCATTTAAATTTATAGCTGACCACAGCCATGCTGACACAGTGGATACTGCTAATTTTTTTTTTGTCTACATGTTTCAGCCAGGTCGGATGGCCATTTTCAAGTCAATTAGTTAAATTTTTGTTGGCTCTATATAAAGCAAAAGAGTGAGCGAAAAGGTGTATATAAATTATGTGATGGGTATATGTGGTTTTAGGAAATCATTAATGTATAAGGGATTTAATGTTTGTCACAGCAAAATAATATTTATAATTACAAAGGCCATTAAAAAACAATCAACATTTACATCAAAATGCACTTTACGTACGAATTCTAGATAATTTTAGCAAAAATTATTTTGGTGGATAATCCAAAAGTATATAGGGAAGCTATACAATTCTAGGTAAAATTATAATTAATTGATGATACTGATGAAGGCGTTATAAAGTCCGGTTAAATTTGAGCTGAAACAAAAAAATTGTTAGGCAATATCAACGATTTATAGGATACAAAAGAGGGGGAGAAGCAAATATAATTTGGTCATTAATTAGATTTATAGTTGTGTTCGATTTTGCTCTGTTGATCTCGAGGATTTCTAAATTTGTGAGCTTAGTGCCTTTCAAAGTCAAAAAAAATAAACATATATGTGGAATAAATTCTTAAGAATCTTTTATTTTATATCTGATATAATGGAATTCCACCAAGAAATATCGATCGAAAATGTCGAAATGTTAGGGAGATGTTTAAATTTTCATCTTCATCGGCACTTTGTATTATCAAATGGAACATTTTTTTTTATAATACTTAAAAAATATATATACATATTCTTTCTTCGTAGTATCAATCCGGTGAATTGGTTTGCAGCAACAGAATCTTGCATCTCGATCTCCATTCCTCTCGGTCCTCCGCAACCCTTTTCAGCTCAGCATAAGCGCTACAATTCATGTCCTCGAATACTTGCTGTAAATACTCCCGTCTAGGGCGCCCTCTACAGTTTCTACCCTCAACCATCCCCTCCACAATATCGTGAAGAAGACCATCGTGGCGCATGATGTGACCAATCCATCGGGCTCGCCTCTCTGAGATGGTTCTTATTAGGTGCCTATCTTCCTTGATTATCCTGAGAACCTCATTGTTCGTGACGTGGTCTCTCCAGGAAATTCCGAGAATTCTTCTGTACGACCACATCTCAAAGGCCTCTAGCCTTTTTTTATCACTTTCAGATAAGCACCATGTCTCACAGCCGTACATTAAGATTTTTTTTTTTTTATTTAATCAAATATAATAGGATACATTTAAGATTTAATTGACAGTATTATATTCATTTTTTTTTTATTGTTGTTTTTTTTTTTTTTTGGAAATTCGCTTTCCACGCCACTTAAAGGTAGATCTTGTGTGTGACGTGGGATTCATCCTTGATTCAAGTGTTGCATATATACATTTTTTAGAATATAAAATAATATCATTAAAATCTATTCATATGGTAAGTTGTAATTGTGTTTTCAAAATTTTGTACTAATTGGTTGAGATCATTGATCGAGTCATGTATGAGTTCTTTTATTTGAATTTTATTGTTAATATTGTTGCATGTAAAGTCATTCGTTGGTAAGCATTACTTTTGAAATTGTAAATGATGTAGGTATACTTTATATTATTAACCTCGATAGTAAATACATTACATAAATTGTAGATGATGTAGGTATGCTTTAAATTATTAACCTCGATAGTAAATACAGTACAGGAATTGTAAATGATGTAGGTATACTTTGAATAATTAACCTCGATAATAAATACAGAATTCAACCGAAATCAATCCGGCTGTTTGCGATTTTAAGCATTTTCTCTCTGATCATGCACTGGTGGCTATTGGCGTTGTGGTTAGTGGGTAAATTTGTTTTGTGAAATTTGTTTGAATTGGTACAATTGATGCAAATTGGTGTCTCTTTAATTTTACAGTTTATGTGGTTGTGATTTTGTGAACAGTGCAAGCAGGTTGGTGGTTGATCCTTGGCCAGACATCGTAGTGCTGTGTGTCCAAATTTTTGACAATGGTAACATTGCATTAGTGGGTTGCAGTCCTCAATGTTGACTCTGTTGTATCCTATGTTAATTTTTTTCTTTCTATCAGATGTCTTCTAATCGAAGGAGTTGTCTGTATGATATAGTTTGTGGTATCCCACTCTTTTCCATCGTTGCTTTTCTTGATTTTAATTTCTTTGATTAATTTAATTTTAGTCTCGTCCTCTTCATTTAGTCCGTTTTGGTTGACTATGTTACTGATTAATTCTTCTTCAGTAATGCCTTTTTGTAGTCTCTTAATAATTAATTTTGGTTGTTTCTTTTTAATTTCTTCAGCGGTAACCTCGTCTCCGATTCTCTTATTTATTTCATTGCACAGTAAATTAGCTTCCTCTTTTGTTGCGCAGATTATTAGACTCTTTTTTCTCCGATTTTTTTGAAACTTATTATTCCCATTTTCATTTTGTTTAGGTTCACATTTTTTGCTATTTTAGTTTTAACTATTTCAGCACTAGCATTCTTTTTTGACTCTATTATGATTGCGTGTTTTGAGTCTTGTTTCGTTGTAAATTTAGTTGGTTCTTTTGGTGAACTCTTTGTGATTGTTGCATAAGATATGTTCGATTTAGAGATAATTTCTTCAATCTTTTTTCATTTGTTTCTTGTTGTTATTAATTAATTCGTTTTGTAAATCAATTATTTTTCCTTGTAAGTCAATTTTTTGATTTTTGTAATTTCTTCAATTTCTTGAATATTTTTTCCAGTTGAATTTTTAATTTATTATCTTTTGCTGAGGTGATCTTATTGATCAGCTCTTTAGTAATAATTATTAATTCTTCCATCTCCATCGCATTCTATCTTGATTCATTTAATCACACTTTGATGTTCACTAGAAATTATTATAAATCAGTTTTTTATTATTATTATTGTTGCACACACGCCACTACTCCGAATTTATTGGAGCCACTGTAAAGCACGTCTGCACTCTGTAATGGTCGAATGACGAATAAAGATGCTCCAAACAAGTGTTTTGGCAAGTTGCTTGCGGAGCCCTAAAGTAATATTCTTTGACTCAACAATTTTGGCTTTTTTATTGAAAGCTAGCCTTGCTTGATGTATTCGACTGTTGACTTCTCTTTTTGTTCTGCCATCCCAGGTGATCGTACTTCCAAGGTATACAAATTCTTTTGCATCTTTTAGGGGTACTCCTAGCATTGATATGTTAATTTTCTGCTGCTCATTGCGGCTTACTCTCATAATTTTGGTTTTCGTGCTGCTTATCTTCATATTGCAGTTGGAATTAAATATGTTTTCCATGGATGTCAACGCTTCAGTGAGTTCATTTTCAGTTTCAGCAATCAGAGCAATGTCGTCAGCAAACCTTATCATATCAATCTTTTGGCCATGTATTTTAACCCCCTCTCCATGGCCCATTTTTCCCCTGATGTTATTAATTGCATTTTGTATGTATACGTTGAAGAGTACAGGCGACAGAGAGCATCCTTGTCTCACCCCTTGACGTATTTTTGCTTCGTTTTGGACATTTCCAAGTGATATTATGGCAGCTTCTTCTTTGTAAAGAGAAAATATGAGTCTTCGTTCCTTGTATTTGACTCCAATTTCTTTCATTACATCGAAGAGTTTCTCCCAATCTACTTTATCAAATGCTTTTTCAATGTCCACGAAGGCAATATATGTATCTTGGTCCACTTTTCTCCTCTTTTCCAAGATCATACGCAGGGATAAGATTGCTTCTCTGGTTCCCATTCTTTTTCTGAATCCAAATTGATCGCTAGTGAGAGTATACATATTATGGTACACGAATTACAAAAGTCTTAAATATTTAATTGGTCTTCGGATATTCAAGAAAATATATTTTATTAAATTATAACTGATATGCGAGTATGCACATAAAGCATACATTAATTTAAAAAATGGTGTTACTTCTATACTAAAATTTGTTAGATAATTAATACAAGACTGTTTATTTTTTAATGATAGTCTTATATTCTATAACATCAGTATTATATTAAATTGATTAAAATATCTAATTTCATTGAGATTAAATTTTTGTGTATTTATAATAACTTTTTATCTTTTCAAAACGTCTTTCAATGCTTCAAAATTAATATATTATGCTATTGTAGACCTTTCATACTTTTCAATGAAAAGAAACCATACACAATACTTTTCTAACAGTAGAAGTACATAAAGTAATTATGATTTATCAGTTATTGAGAACTGAAAATAAACTAAAAATCCATACTTTACAGTATGCTGTATGATATTGATTGTAAATTTATAATATGGAAGCCGGAGAATATGCGGCCCTAGTTTGAGGTCGATCAGTCCATTGTTATCAAGAAGGTATTGCCTTGGAATATGCATGCAGAGTCGTCAAAAGCTGCCTCAAATAAGCCCATTTCAAAGCTATAAGGGGGTATAGCCAGGGGGGGCTGGTATCGCACCACCGAACATAAAACGCGAAGCTATTTGCGTAGGGCAAGCAACTAACTGTTCCACTGCTTGTATAACCAACTACCTCCAAAACCTGTACTGAAGTCACGAATCAGCTTTCTGGGATCCACATAACCTCTCATATCCCGCCCTTAATTTGAGAGACTCCACCTCTGGTAACAAAACACATCAGAAGATTAAAACAAATGCCAACCTCAAGCGGTGGAGAATGCTTCGGAAGGGATAGTAACTGTTGTGCGACTGTAGAAACCTGCAGACCACATCACGCCTAAGATCTTGTTCCATGTGCTCGAGTAGCTGCACATCCCAAGACTTAATGCTGGGCAACACACGAGCCATCGATGTTGCCAGATTTTGGGTGGAAACAGTTTGACATCGCTGACACGAAGAAGAAGTATCAATTTATACGTTCATCTCCGAAGAAATTTGTATCAATGCAAAAAGTCAATGTTCAAATATTTTAAAATTATAGTTAATGTGAATGTAATTCTCCTATTAAAATATATTTATGTATTTTATTATATTTTACTTCTAGAAGCATGAAGCCAAATATAAATTCTGGGTATTGTTTTAACTAAATAATGGAATTATTCAGTTAATGCATGTATATTATTTTAATCTCTTTAATTAAATATACATTACAAGCTATTAAGTTTCATTTAAAATTGCAGCATATAAAATCAATGATAAATAAATGGTAGAACTTCATTTTTCTCCATTAAATGTGTTAAACATACGCTAAGTAATAAATTTACGTATTCCACGCAGTTATAAATACACAGTACAACCCATGTGCCGATATACACAATGATCAAGGCTTTCACTTCTGTTATTTTTGGAATGAAAGCTCGTTTCCATGCACTGAGTTTTCCTAAAAGCTTATCGTTTCGGCGCGCGAAAGCCTTCACTGAAAAAAGCTTCTCATAGTAACGCTCCACTGAGTTGGCTAGACGATTAACTATCGGAGTAGATGATGAGTTGGTTTCAAGAATTTTAATTCACTAATGTACTTATCTGTACTTAGCTGCGGTACATAGAGTAGCGTTTTTCTATCGTCAAGATAGTTCCATTATTATAAAAACATTTATAGAGAGTTTTTTTAAGATGAAATGGTCATTCAAAATCACTTTTTTGCATCTATTTGGGAAAAAAAGTAAGTATTGAGTCTTCCTCTGATCTGTTTTTCATTAAAATTTCTTAGCTGTTACATTTGGTTATCGAAAATTGCCGCAGTTTTTCGTGTGCCACTGTCGACGTTTTTTGTCTGCCAAGACGAAAGATCCAATATGGAAGTTTGCGGCACCAGCCTGTAAGGGCTATATCATGATGATATTATTATGTATAGAATATTAATTTTATTAAAATATTTTAAAGTCACAATTTGTATCCGATTTGGTAAGCTTCATAAGTTAGACTTACCTCAAGGACATGGGTAGACGTTTTACGTGATTGATGCAGCCTCAGAAAACCCTTCTCAGCCTTAGTCTGAACTAAAAGCAGTCTCGACCCTCGTAACGTATTCCAAAATATTCCGTCGCACTTCATAATAAAATAAGAATAATTTAATCATCTCGAGAAGTTGAATAAACATATTATTTTTCTGCAAAAGAAAGTTGGTTGTTCTTTTTTTTAAGCGGATATAGCAACTGATACGTCCAGCGGGAGTTCATTCTTAGCAATTGTGGCTATCTTTAAACATTACTTGTTAATAATACAATACGTTTTAATTTTTTAATTTAGTGTGCAGAGCAAATGGCAACTGACTAGCGGTCAGTGAAAAAATAAACATGGTTGTTTCACGGGTTGAATCCCAATGTCTGCCATTTATTTGTTTTTCCAATTTATTGTCTTATAAGATGCGTTTGCTGTGAAATTGTATGTGAGTATCAGTTGTTCAAGACAAAATAATTGATGCACTCTTATTTTTTTGTTTGTCGTACATTAAAGTTATTGCTATCATATTATTTTTGTCTTTATTTCTGGACTATAAAGGTTCTGATATCAATCTAGATGGATAAATTTACACCTCGTCTAGAACTGGATCGTTTGTTAAAGTTTGTAATTTCAATGCTCCCAACTGTCGCTACATTTTATTTTTGCAGTTAATTTGTAAAGTCTGTCAAATAAACCACAAAAACTTATTTCGCATCTATTCCAGAGATTTCCAAAGTTGGAAAACAAAACTATTTTAATTTTTTTTAGATTCCACCTTTTAGATTTCACAAAAAGGATCTCAATTGACCCACCAACATTAGTTTAATCTAGTCTCGGAATTTCGTGGAAAAAAACTTTCTGTAAAATTGTATTTTAATGTTAATTGTTACTTGTTGGATCAAATAAAATAAGCAACATTGACCAATGACAATACCACTTTGTAAGCGCGGTTCTTGTTTGATCATCGATTTTGAGCTTCTCATATCTGGAACATAAAACCAACTTAAGGTACCGTCACTAACTTCTGTCAGTAATAATTGTCTGTTTGATCTCTTCTTAATCTTAATAAAAAAAATATATCTATTAAAACAAGCGCATTTCATAAATAATGCGTATCAGTACAACAATACGTGTTAATTTTTCAATTTCTTTTTTTTCTCAACCTGGCAGAAAAAACTAGCTAGTACTAGCCGTGAGGCTAGCGAAGGGTAAAGAAATTAAGATGGTTGCAAAGATTCGTGGTTCGAATCACAGTGTATGCCGTTTAGTTTTTATATATAATGATGTTTATTGTGACGTTGTGTTTATGTATCATATATTGAACATTGATTCGGATCTTTGGTGACTTAAAATTTTTAGTTTATTTCTCTTTCGAAAAATACATTAAACATCTTTGAAATACACTGCAACAGTAACTGAAAATGAAGCGGCGCTGAAATCTTAGGTCTGCATTCGGTATATTAAACAATATCGTGTTAATAGCATAGATTAATCACTTTTCTAAAAATAAAATCCACTAACGAGAAACGTTATTGAACTTTATAAAATACGCTTGTTAAAGCTTATTTTTGTTCCGAGTCGAACTTTTGTTTTACCTATAACCAAAGCAATATAATACGAAGACCATCAAATTTCAGCAAATTAATCTCTTTTATTAATACTTAGATTATTAATTGAACGTCGTATTTTTAATTAAAATATCTTTACTAGAAACTAACTAAAAATAAAAGGAGTGCAGGTGTAAAACGACAAAAGCGAAAACTAAGCGGTCCACTTTATATCATCGAAGTTAAGCAACATTAGGCACGGACAAAAACTTGAATGGTCAACTACCTGCTGTAAGACATGTTTTTGTTGAGCTGCTCCTTAAGATTAAGTGGCCTCATAGGCCTTTGGCCTTCTAGGTCTCAGAAGCTTCGGGATAATTATCCGATTTCCTTAAAAATCGTATAAATATATGACGTAAGATATGCCTTGGATATAACAGACTTTAATTCCATAGACACCAACATAAGAGGTCAATAGAGTCTTTATTTAGTTTCCCAATTTGTCCTACGGATGCAGATATTTCTTGAATATACTTAGACAATGCTTACCATATTGATTTAAAATTGCAGTTTGACAGTTCTTTAAGCTCAGATTGTCCATAGATTCTTCCATAACACATGTATCCAGGGCTCCACATAGGAACATAGATGGTTTTCGGGATCATCTAAGGCGAAATTCTAAAGACAGTGGCTGTAGCATCAGAGAAATGCTTGGGTGTACAATAATCATCGTTTTTAAGAAAATCGGATAATGAGCTCGACGCAACCGAGGCTTGGTCAATTTTATTTTGTCCTTAAGGGTGGCTCAACTCTGTAGAACATGGTTACATAAAATGATTTTATGTTCTCAAAACAGATTAAAAAGAGACAATGACTTTCCTTTACATTATTGAAGGTTATATCCACTATAAACCTTGACGGTTCTCCTTAATACTTTTTATGACATCTTATTTTATTATATTATATTTAATAAAATTCAGACTGAAAAGAATGAGAGTGTATATTAAATACAATTAGACATATTTCCATTGTTATCATGAAAAGTTTGTCGGCCCTTTTCATAGGAAAAAAGTGCAAAAATTTCTGTCGAGGTCAGATCTCAGACGTTTTCACGAATTCTGTCTGGTATCCAATAACCTCTTGACACTTTAATGAGGCTTAACTTGGAGTTATTTATGTGACGTCGGCAAACACAGTAAATATTGTCAAGGGGTTAAATCAACCGCAGAGATCGAGAACAGCACTGAGACTATTTTTTATTTCATTTATTTTAAAGGACATTTACAGGCTATAAATTAGTTAATGTGCAATAAATTTTGTATAAGCGCTGAATTTTTGCTTTGTTTAAGAAGTACAACATTCCTTTTAAAGCTTCGTACGAGTACAAAAAAAAATAAGATCTCATTTATTTTTTGTGGTTATCTCACATTATAGAATTTTCGCTGCAAATCTCTATACCAGAAAATCTATATTTACAAGATTTATTGTCTAAAATGAGTCGTTTCGGGTAATTTTAAAGGATATTTAAATGTTAATTTTTATTATTTCAATATTCTAATCTACTTTTTAGATTCAGTGACATTACATAAAACTTCAAACTATTAAAATTCTTTCCGCAAAGCGGGATGCGAACCGCGGAAAAAAACAGGTATTATGTATTAAAAACCTATTGTAAGTAATTTATTAATGAATAAATGAATGATTGAATAATAATAAAAATATAAGAATATTAATATAAATACTAAAAATGATTTACCTGGGCATAGTTGGAATTTCGCATCCCGCTTCTGCCATATTTCTATATTCAAACGATTTTTTTATTAAATTTTTTAAATACAATTAAAAATAATTGGCATTTCTTCAAAATAATATAAACGTTTTTTATTAAAATTTTGAAATTCAATGAAAAATAATTGGCATTTACTCAAAATAATATAAATATAGGAAAAGTAAAGTCTGATTTTCTAGAAATTTCACGTATGTCTGGAAATGGCTTTGTATCTTGGGGCCTTGTACGTATATCTATGGAACGTTACATTTTTTTGTTATACAAAAAGATACATGTGTGGGGAGATATCAAAAAAGTGACAATTCAATAGTGCATTAAAAAACTAATTTGTAAATATTTGACACGGGAAGATTTTTTTTTATAACTTACTGACAATATTTTTTGTGTAATTAACTGTGTTTCAAAAGCTTCTTTCAATTCAAAAATTGATATTTTTTACGCACTACAGATTTACCCAGTTTCGCTGCCAATTAATCAGATACCCCCAATACCAAGATTGTAGTCTCGAAGCAGCTTTCTGAAATCCACACAACCTCTCACATCCGGCCCTGAAAATGAGAGACTCCAACTCTGGCAACAAATCGCACCAGAGGATTTCATTACTCCAAAGGAAGGCCTCCCAACTGGCAAGAGCCTTGACTGGCCGACCTGGAAATCCCTAAACAGATTAAGAACCGGAGTTGGTAGAACAAAGGACAACCTCGAGCGGTGGGGAATGCTTCGGCAGGGAGAGACACTAATGTGCGACTGTGGAGACCTGCAGACCGCCTCACACCTACGATGCTGCTCCATGTGCCCAACAAGTTGCACATCTCAGGACCTAATGCTGGGCAACACACGAGCTATCGATGTTGCCAGATATTGGGAAAAAATAATTTGACGTCGCTGACACGAAGAAGAAGACCAGTTTCGCTATCCAACGACATATACATATAAGTTTACTTCATCTAGGTTAGTGACGTTAAATAGACCACTTAAAAATGAACACAAAGATAAGAAATATGTTTAAAAACATTTAAAAAATGAGATAGAAATCACTTAAAGACCACAAAGTCACCTCATAAATTAATTATAACAAAATCTATATATTTCTTTAAAATAGATAAATATTTCATACCTTGTGTTCCGGAACCGAGGTTGCGGTCCCGAAATGACGACATCAGCTTAAATGGTGATTTTGGAGTTTCAAGGTTCCGGCACTGAAGATAAATCCAAAGAACGGAGTTGAATGGATACTAATTTATTAATTAAGAGACCCCTTTTTATAGCTTTGTCTACAACATGAGCAAGCATTTATATAATTAATATTAATACATTAAATCTCATACACCGCAAATGCCTCAACACCGTTTTGGACCTTGATACCTTCAATTTACATAGAGTCGCAGATTATTGGATGGTCAATGCTCCGTATCGATGCGTAAGCATTCTGTATTAATATTAATACATTGAATTTCATTCACCGCACATTCCTCGATACCTGTTGTTTTGGACCGTGATCCCCTCAATCAACATAGAGTGTCAAAAATGCCCTGTGTCGTACCCGACTGTATGATTTGACAGATTCCATCTAACATAGAGAGTTTGATATAATAATTACTTTAAAGACTTTAGGAGGCATAATACAAAATAATTATGATCAAAATAACGTTCAACATATATCACACTGATCACTACTTAATCAATTGCTGGAAAACTGCAGTCTTGCATTCAATGAATGAATCATCGGTTCTAATGTGTATAAGCATACTGTCGTCATAATATAATTTTATGAAGAGTTCCTGAAAAGTTGTTAAGCGGATAGGTGGAGCTTAGGGTAATTAAGGAAGGAGTAAAGACATACTTTAGTAAATAAATGTTGTTATATTGAACAAAATAGTCAACGATATTTAGTATCTGAAAGTGAATACTCAAAATATAAATAAAATGACCTTAATATATTTAAAAAGACATTTAATATAGGCAAGACTTTAAAGATAACATTGTTATCAACGGATTCATCGGTTTATTTTTATTATACTTAATGTGAGCATCTATGGTGCATTTAAGTGCTTAAAAGAGTCAAGTAGCGTGTCGTTTGCCGAAGAAAGACGTCAACTACTTGTCTGTCCGTCGTTACTAATTATGTTTACCGCCATACATGCGATTTCGCTTTGATTTTTCCGTTCCGTTGATCGTGCTCATGAGACGTGGTTATGAAAATTAATGATATCATAATAGATCGACTGGTGTGGGCACTTAATTACATACAATGTGACAGCCGAAGCGTGGTTCTTCATAGTATGTGTCAAATAAGTAGAATGATGTGTTGCAAGTTCAATAAACTGACTTCCCCCGATTCGATAAAGATACTCCTCTTCGCTGGGATCGTTATTTTTTTTATTTCAATTTCAATTTTGTTTATTTTGCCTTTCAGAAACATTACGAATTATGTTAACTCAATTTATTTCTGAAGTACAATAAAAATACAAATAAAAAATACAATATATACAAAAATAGGTACTTATGATTAAGTACTATGAACAAAGCAATAAAGAAAAGCAACAGAAGGTCCCTATGCTTATCAGACAGACGAAGCCAACCAATTATCCCTCCAAAGAAACTCTTGGAGTTCTTGTCTGAATTGGGCCTCTCTTACGTGAAATATATCAACATCCGAGGCGATTTGGTTAAACAGTCTGATCCTTCTCCCAAGAGGCATAGTCTCTGGCAGGGTAGTGTTACTCTTAGGGAGAGCGAACAATCTATGCTTCCTTATTCTCAGATATCTATCGTTATCTGAATGCGTGGTGAGTGAATGAGGAGCAAGTCATTTAACAAAGAACTTTTCAAGAAACGACTTGGTGTTTATTTGAAATATTCGTCTTTGTGTCAGCGACGTCAAATTATTTCTGCCCAGTATCTGGCAACATCGATAGTCCGTGTGTTGCCTAACATCACGTCTTGTGGTGTGCAGCTTGTTGGGCACATGGAGCAGGTTCTAAGGTGTGAGATGGTCTGCAGGTCTCTGCAGTCGCACAACAATGAGTCTCCCTGCTGAAGCATTCCCCACTGCTCAAGGTTGTCCTTTGTTCTACCAACTTCGGTTCTTAATCTGTTCAGGGATTTTCAGGTCTACCAGTTGGGAGGCCTTCCTTTGGAGTAATGATATCCTCTGATGCGATTTGTTGACAGAGCTGGAGTCTCAATTTCAGGGATGTGAGAGGTTGTGTGGATCTCAGAAAGCTGCTTCGCGACATTAGTCTGGGTATTCGGGGTTTCTGATTATACAATCAGTGGGATGGTTGACTGATTGCCTTACGAATTCCTTCTGCGCATATGACTTTGCGTCTTATGTTTGGTGGTGCGATACAAGGCAAGGGGTATAGTTTTGAAATTTGAAATAAAAGACTGACAAACTTCATAGAGTGCACTGGTCTTGACGAGCTGTGCTCTCCTGCATGCGATTACATAAAAATTAAACATATTTTATGACTTATGACTAGACCAGGCTTACACTTGTTTGTGTTTTTTTCATCTCATTTGTGAAAAGTATTAAAAAAAATATATATTTAATAATTTGTTTCCCATGAAATTTAAATTGAAATGGCAACGAGATGTAAAAACACTCGTAAAAATACTTTGATATTAATTAATTTATTCATTTATTCGCCCTATAAAGAAATGTTCACTGACAGAAGTAAATGCAGGCAATATACATGACCATATATGTAACGGTTATGGGAAAGTTATTAACATCTTCCACTCTTAAAAAGGTGTTACTCCGTCGCGTGGTGGCAGGATAAGGAGTTGAATAATAACACAGACTTTTTTCTGAAGCACATTGACATACATTTACGATAAACTTTACAAACTTGTGGCGCGGACCTAGTCACAGCCTTCGACTGGGCCATAATACAATATCCTTTCGCCGACGGTCGACACACGACTGGCGCGCCCGTGATGGGCTGTCGCACAGCGCTACAACTAACTATCTTCGAAACTAGTCCAAAATGACGATATAGTGGACACATTCATGTACGACAAGCGAACAAAAAAAGGAGACGAAAGATTGTATATCGAGGTTTTCGGTACCATTCAGCAAGGACTATATCTAAAAAGCTAAACACATCCAATGAAGGAGTCTTTTCAGGAGTCAGAATTGACATTAGATGAGGTGAAGATTGTGGTGGTTAAAAGAGCTTTGAGCAGCAGTTTGTGACAGACATATACTTCATTTAGAGAAGTGGATATCGCAATGATACAGATAGGGGTTATAAATGACGTGTTGTTGTTACATATTAATTTTATTTTTCAGGTGCAACCTCCAGATAGAAACACCCTGGAGGAAGCTCTGGTTAGAAAACTGAACGCCAAATGCTCTCAGAACGATATCAGTTCCTGTGTGATGCTGAAGCTTGGTCAGCTACATGAACAGGATGCTGAAGAAGGCGGCCATTCAGATGGGAGACGATCTTGAAATCACACAAAACAGGTAGACGAAAATTTCATATCAAATCATCAATATTAATTAAACTTATCGTGCCTTTGTACTAGAATTGCGGGAAGGCTTTCCGGCACTTTTAAAATGTTTAATTTGTTCAAATGTCCCACCTGGACATTAATACGGGACGCAAAAGGTTTCAGCAAAACATGTTTCGTCCCTCTGTAAGGAAAATAAAAATATTATATTTGTGAACTCAAAAAATAGCTTTAGTTGATAATATTGCAGAGATGAACTACTTTCAACACTTCTTTTCAGTTTTTTTTTCTCTAATGCAAGACAAACTCAATTTTTTCCTTACATCCGTTCCATTTGGCCACGAGGAATTACCGTGACTAAGGTCTATGAGTTGCCATTGTCTTTAGAATATCTCACAACATCTCAATTCTAGAAAACATATATAGTTATCGATGACCTCCATAACAGGAGCTCGGATACTAGGTACGCGTACGTTGCTAAACATCTGTTGAATCAGAGACAATCTTTGATTGATTTTTGTAATCAAAATTTTTAAGGTGATTGGTTAATACATGTAATAACCCCGGTACCTGAATCATTTAGATCTTGCTTGTTTCATTGCAGGATATCCCAAACAGTTGTAATCAATGGGCTTAATGATCCATAACTATGCAGTATAGACTTTTTATGTGAAAAAATAGATTTAAAAGGTGATTTCAGACTTGATTAAAAATGAAAATAAATTTATTACTTAAGAGATCTAGATTGTATGTAAGATTAATAGAAACAAAGCTTTTGTTTTTATTTTATGATTGTCGTTTTATTCATAAAACAAAAAAAAATGATGCAAATGGCACCCGGTTAATTAACATATTATGTTAGAACAAACGAAGAATCATTTTTTAAAATATAATTTAGTATATTTTGGCCTCCTTAGCCATGCGCATAATTTTCACGATCATTGATGTAGTTTTAAAGCAAGAAACTGTCAAAATCAAGCAGTTGCTCTGGAAGGTCCTCCCAAAAAATGGCAGAGACTCCCGGTTGACAACACGGAACACGTTTTATGTACTCATGGATGATGCACTCCAAGAGAATATCTAACTGTCTTTTGTATGCAAGTATCACGTGGAGAAGCACCAATGAAGAGAGGCTCAGCATTTTTAGTGAAAAATAGTCAAAAATAAATTTGCTGCTTACAATGGCATTAAGAAAAGAAAACTTTATTTTATTTCGATTAATAATTGTATTTTTTTAACGCACAATGTTCAAAAGTCTTTGCGACATTAATTTATCTATCCCCGTTTGACTACCGGTAGTTTTTGTATTACTTACACAAAAAATGCGATAAAAAAAATCATTGAAAAAATGACCGGCTATTTGAGGTTCATCCATCTGGATAACGAGCTTTTGCCCAGCAGACTGTGACAGTATTCACCATACAGATGGGTGACGATTTAGGAAAAGCGCAGAGTCCAGGTAAAAGCTCTTGGGTTGAGCTTTATTTATTGAGGGGCCGGGTGCGTCCGGCTGTTCCATTCATCACGCGCGGAACGAGGGTCGGCCCTGAAGTTTCAAATGAATGCTCTCATGAAAGTTTACTTTGACGAAAGCGCGCATATATTTTTTGTTGCAGTTATGGAATTGAAAATATTTCCAATGAGATTTTTTTAATCTCTTAGGTGCAATAAACCGTTAGGCACAGTACGTTTCAGTTAATGGAATAAACTGTAGCAGTTTGTTTCATTTGAGTTCCTCTGCGCATCAAATTGATTTATTTTTCTCCCACCGTAATTACATACTTGAAATATATAGCATCACAAATTGCCGCGACTCTTGTTCAATCAAAAACGTTGAATAATTTTAAAAAGTCAAATATCCTTAATTCAATATTTTAAATTAATTAAAGAACATTAAATTGAGATACATTTAAATTGAATCAAATGTATAAAACGTTTACATATTTTTGTAAACTATTTATTTACAAATAACACTGCAAAAAATTGTCATATATCTACCACAAATAAAGGCCATATATGTTTAAGCAGAAAAGATCATCATCATCATCAGCCTGTGTCCGTCCACTTTTGAGATTTAACTATGTAATTAGTCTCCATCCTCTTCGATCCTCCACTCAGTTCTATTAGATGCCATAGTCCACGCCCTGTCCCAAGGACTTCTTATTCTTCAGATAAATTTTTTTCTCAAGGAGAATAAGATATCAAATAATTTTAAATTTTCAAACACCTTGTTTTATATATTATATGTATTTTTTTTCGATCCATACTTTTCTTGCATATAAAATCCGAGTAAAATAAATAAATCATTATAAAAAAATTTAATGAAGAAAAAATCTAGGTAGCTAAAATATGCTTTATTATAATTATGTAAAAATAAAAATAGCTATTTTATTGTTTTCCGTAGAAGCGTTTTGCGATGAAATTTTGCATAAAATAAAAACAGTGCCTTTTTTACTATTATATTCGATGTAGTAAAATTTTTAATGAATCATTTAAAATCCTTTGCTGAAAGTATTGCAGATTCTGCTTTACAAAGTGTACACTTTTCATGTGAAAAGAAAGCTGCATGTTCAAAAAATTTAATTGTAAAGAGAAGTAAAACCTTAAGATCACACGGAAATATATTCACGTCATGAAAAATTTTCAAACTCTCGAAACAATGAGTGTATTATACATTATTTAGAATATTTTGCATTTTGCTTTCTTTGTATATGCGATTTTATCATTTAATATCTGTTGTTTTTTACATATAAAACACAAATCTAAGAAATAACAATTTCATTAGTGTTTGTACAAGAATAACAATGAGAAAGTGATAAAAAAAATCATGAATATTTCATTTTTGAAACAAAGGAATATTTTTAAACCATAAACTTCAAATTAAAATAACTTCGACTGAAACATTCTATAAGTTGAAATATTCTGAAATATTACCATTCCGGAAAATAGAAACAAATTAAATACTTCTTGCTGAGTAAGTTATATTTGAAAAAGTCGTACATTTTTAAACTATAAACCTCCAATTATAATAATTCCAACTGAATTTTTTTACAAACTGAAACATTTTGAAGTATTACAATTCTGAAAAATAGAAGCAAGTAAAATACTTGTAGAATTAGCTTTTATATTGTGTGCCTCGTTTATCGTACCTTATAAATAAAAATAAAAATACCAGTAAGTGTAACAAATTGTCTATGAAATTGTTCGGAAATTCAAAATGTTTTCAAATTTAAGAGTGCATTGCCAGAGTTCATTGATTTAAACGTTTATTATAAAATTTTGAACACTTTGTAAAGCATATTACTCGTATAAGCTCTAAATTTAAAAACACATATTTTGGTTAAAATACAAAAAATAAAACAAGTAATATGTTGGCTATACATTACTATTGAATTTTTTTATACCTGCTCACTTGCTGGAGTTAGAAATTGTCATACAATGTTGGAAACAATTTTTATCAGTTGTCATCCTTGTTTTGTTTCACATCCTTATTGCGTCTAAATAATAATGTACAAAATAATATTAAAAATTTGTTATTTGAAAAAAAGGTGAATTTATTTATGTATTCTTCATTTCCACAACCACCACTTTATATGACAGAATATTAAATGCACTAAACTCAAGAAAACACATTTTACGCATTATCACGGTATCGAAATAATGAATGAAACGATGAAAGGTCAAAATCTATATTTTAATGATTCTAGTGCATACTCATGAAATTCTAAAGCATACTCCTCTTCACTGATTTATTTCATCATTTTTCATTCTCATTCTGCAAGAATTTACTTGAAACACGTAATTGTGAAAAAAAATCGTATGGTTCAAGTATTTTATTTGAAAGCTCGGTTATATTTAATATGCACCTTTTATGCAAATTTTTAGGGCACACTTTTCGAAACGCCAGATGTTGTTAATCTATGCGAGAACATGCAGAACGAGCACCATAACTTAATATTATAATCTACTTTATTTCATTTTTTGGGTCGCAGACCTATAAAAAAAGGCACCTGACTAAACTACAAATTGTCTAATACTAAATATTTTTTAGTATAAAGACAAGAGTCACGTTAATCTTTCAGCTTTTTAAATATATAAAATATGTGCCCCAACCATTTAACAGACTTACTTTATCTATAGAGAGTATTTGGTTATCATAAATAAGTGATCTAAGGAGATATTTTTTCAGATTCTATTTCATCTCTTCATCTGAAGCTTCACTGAGTACATATTTCAAAGATTTTTGAAAACTTTCAGGAAAAAAGCTTATTTTGGTTGTACATAAATAAGAGTTTAATGCCTTGTCACAACAATACATAATCATTAAAGCAATCATTTATTTTTTGAAAATAATTTGTATTTTTGGATATGTAGATCAATATTGTTCATCATGAGCCTGTGTCCGTTCACTGTTAGGCGTAAGGCTTTCGCATGAGTCTCCATCTTAATCAAGCCAACCACCCCAATATTATTATTAAGGAATAATTTTGATGAATTTTGAAACTTTTGTTCTAAATGTTCAATGAAATATATCTATAAAATTATTATTTTTTTGCGAAGGACGACAGTTTATTTTTTTGAAATTGAGCAGTTTTATCCTAAGCATAATTTTATAGGTTCATAGTTTCAACTTAACTGAAGGATATCATAAAAGTTCTGATTTCAAATCAATGATTACAAAATGACCCATACATTGATTGACCTATGTATTCTCATGAGGAATATTATATTATATATTTTTTTAAATAATGTAGTAAAACATAGTATGATGTAAAGTGACGATATCTAGCCTTTGGTTTCTAATCCAAGAACTAAATTCAGTTCAGAGTTTCGTTGAATTGAAGATCTAGATAATATGAGCACAGGTTAATGACACAAATTCTTTCCAGTGACATTGACTTAGGAAAAAAGTATCCCAACAAGATTATCAGCGTGTTTTATTACGAGAAATGGCCTTTTCCATATGCACAATTTCAGTACAAAAACTGGTTTTTCCATTCCATATAACTGGTCAAGGAGTTGTCCGCTTTCTAGAAATCATCTATAGTGGGTCGATTACACTCTATATTTTAATCATTTTATGATACAGTGTCCCAAATAGAGCTTTCTAACTTGTATGTAATAATTTATCTCAAATCAAACACAAGCGTTGGATTTATCAGACATTTTGTATTGAGATTACGAGGAATTAAATGTGGTGGTTTTTCTAATGAATCCGATTTCAATCAATTTTATTTGAATACTAGTTTCAACATGAAGCAGGTTTATAAGCTGGTGTTGCAGACAGCATCGAAACGTTTATTATTTTTGGTAAAATATATTTCATTTCTATTTTATTTAATAAGAGAAAAAGAATGGGACTCAAACAAAAAACAATAAATATTATATATGTTTTTGTTTCATTTCATCTAACTTTGATATCTCAACCGATTTTACTTTATCATCGAATTGAAAAATGTATAATAATTACTTACTTTGTATATGCATGTTTCAAAATGTTCGAAACGTGTAAACTGATCATTATTCATCTCACACACTCGAGAACAATTAAGTCAACTTGATGATGCACTTCTTCAGATAGTGATTGGTTAGTCCAGTGGGAGTCGATTAAAATAAATGATAAGAAATTGAGATAGTGAATAAATTATCGCTTTAAAAATCTCATCTGTTTCTGATGAAACAATCGCAAAAGTGGAGGCAGCGATGCTCTCAGATCGAAGAATGATGGTTTGCAAGCTCTGCGGAATGATTCCTGATCTTCAAATCCTCTATTGACAAGATTTTGACGGAACATCTAGGGTATGCTAAGGTTTGCGGGAGGTGGGTGCCAAGAATGTTGACCGAAGACCAAATGACCAAAAACGAAACAAAAAATAGGAAGGTGTATTGTCAAATCCCACCCTACAGCCCGGACTTAACCCCAAGTAAATACCATATCTTCCTTGACATGAAGAAACACTTGGGTATAACGCATTTTGGCGATAGAGAAGAGCTGGAAGAAGCGATTCTAATTTATCTCAGTGGCTTGGCGGCAGATTTTTTTGAGTCGGGCATTCAAAATCTCGTATACCGCATGCAAAAATGCATTAACCTCAGTGGCGACTATGTAGAAAAATAGGTAAAAGTCTGAACTTTCTAAAAATGCACGCATTCGTGGAATTAAACATGTTTTACACTGTGAAAAATCACTTGGAACTTTATTTTACGAGTAATCCTCGTATGATATACTATATATAATTTAATGCATATTTTCTTAAGTTCAAGTGTGTTGTTAGTTGATCGCCTTGATCGAAGCAAGCCGTATATGATTTCGCTAACCAGAATTAGAAGTGTGCGGCATTGCATATAAGTAGACCGGATTGACTCTGCAACTTTTCATTGCATGCGGACACCCGTATCAGAGAGTTGACCTACAGCAACTCACGACATTAGGTAATGAAGAGCATTGGCCTCCATTTCACGCTCTATAATCATCAGATGACTGAAGTCATTGGATGTCATTTTTCAGAAATTTCACTAAGTAATTTAATACTACTGAAATGATAACTAAAATCATACACGTATATACAACACACTCGTACATTATAACATCGAATAGTCTTCTTCTTCGTTGTATCAATCCGGTGGATTGTTTATTTTTGTATTTAAGCACATACAGGAGAATACCGACAGATGGTAATAGTAATTCTGAAGTCTCATCTGTGGAATTCTATGACGCTTACCATGGTGCAGATTCACGCATCTTCCTTTATTATTACAGGAATTTACTGTGAATGGGTGGCCTTCACGGGACGATTTTCGTCTACCATCATTTTTATTATTAATATGACTGGCATTTAACGGGTAAGAAATCAAATTCACAGCAACCAAGTGTAATTTTAGAGCTCAGAAATATATATATATATATATATTTTTAAATCTCCGTCCTCGACCATTGAGCTATACTTGCCGGCAAAGGGTAGCAACAACAAAATCTTGCATCCCGATCTCCACTCTTCTCGATGTTTTGTAATCCTCTTATGTTCAGCATAAGAGCTGCAACTTATGTCCAACACTTGTTGCAAATCGAATATTCGTTATTCAAAATATTGATAAAAGTTCTTACGAATTATTTAAAAAATTGATTCTAAGTGAAATTAGTTTTGTGTGAAACAAAATTATCTCTTCTTCACAGCACGGTTTTTTACCCAAAATATTTGTAATTCACATATAAGAAGAAACACACAATATTAGTTATCTTTTATGAATAAAAAAAAAAAAAATTAATTTGAAAAAACAATTACGTTTTTTTTTTACATAGAATTGCTTTTAAACATTCGTTTGCGGCTTAAAAATCATATTTTTCAATTCTTGAATTAGACGGGTTAACATCTAGTCAATTGTCAGTTAATTTTTTTGCTTGAAGGTAGAGTTATGTTGACAGGCATTGTTACCTGGAAAATTGTTTTAATATTAGTATTATTACGGTGAAATTGCTGAGCTCTGAAAGTTTCGAATTATTCAATATCACAAGCAGTTGTCTAAATAAATTGAAAATAACTTTGAGCTTTTGAACGTTGCTTTACGAGTGTACGTTTATAAATTATAATTTTATTCAGAAAAACATTTTCTGATGGACGCTGCTCAGTGGTCGACGTTAATAATTGTATTTAATGTTAATAATTTTAATTAATAATGTAATTTAAAACGTTGAATTCTTCTCTGAAAAGAGAAATGCCAGCAGGTAAAGCTCAATGGTCAAAGCGTTTGCTTTGAAAGCCAAAGGTCGTGGGTTCAATCTTCGACAGAGATTAAAATAAAAAAGATTCTTAATTGATTTCTGAGCTCTCAAATACCCCCGGTTGGTATGAATTTGATCTCTCACCCGTAAAATGCCAGTTATATCCTATTAATTAAAATTTGTGTAAGACGAAAGTCGTCCCGTGAAGACACCCCATTCATAGTAAATTACTGTATTAATAAAGGATGATGCGTGAATCTAGGGCTGTAGTCTATGACGTTGGCGGATCAACACTCCCTTTGAAGACTAATCATATGCACAATGGTAAGCGTCAAAGAATTGTATAGATGAGACTTCAGAATTACTATTACCATCTGTCGGTATTCTTCTGTAAGTCCTCCAACAAATTATTCATCCAAACAAATTCGTGGAATTCGTTCCTGAACTTGGCCTCCTTTGTGTGAAATATATCAACATCCGAGGCGAAATATATGACGGCTATATGCTCGAACTATCGGTAGAAATATGAAGTGATAGAAATATAATTTCGTATCATAATTAAATTATTCGAAATAATATGATATTCAATTTGAATTAAAGCATTATTGTACATAATGGTATTGTCACGGATAAAATGGTTATATTGTTTCGCATTTAGTAGGTAGAGTCCTCTGCGGCAATAGATCGGAATAATTTGATTCTATTTCGGTATCAGTTAACACGGAAAACCGATTAACGTTTAAATTAACTGTTAATATTCGAGAGAGAAATGAGATATTTTAGTTTATAATATTATTATAAAATAATTATTTTAATAATTATTGAGTAAAGTGAACATAGAATTAGTCAATATTAAAAAAAATTAAGGTAATTAACATCGAAATGCTATGCTTTCTTTTTTGGTGACAAACGCAAAGATAACGACAAGTAACAAAAATAAGTGACGGAAATTTATGATGACCATATGCCTCAGCATACGAACGGATATGGAAGAAGAAAATGATATTCTATATATTGGTACATGTAATGCATAGATATAAATATAATTGTTTTAAATCATTTATGAAAATAGAGTTGATTTGTCGGCAATTATGCATTATTGGTTAAAAGTTTGCTTACGATAGGTAAGGTCGTGGGTTCGACTCCCGACGGAGATTAGAATAAAAAAAAATTTCATCAATTTTTCAGCTCTTTATATAAAATATCGCTGTTTTGTTTGAGTTTGATCCCTCACTTGTAAAATGTCAATCATAGCTTATTTATTAAAATTAGTGACAGATAAAAGATGTCCCGTAAACACCAAAAAAAAAACATATTGATTTCCCGTTAAAATGGATTAAGCGTGAATGCAGGGATGTAGTCACATTTTACAACCCAGTATTCACATATCATCCATTTCATTGAGACTATTAAAACTTTCACTTATTAATAGTGATAATGGATTAATATTACATGTATGGCATTATACGGGTAATAAATAAAATAATATCAACCGTTGTCGTTAATAGTAACATCCTCCTCTCTACGGGAAAACGACTTCACGTCACCGGGATAATTATGGGATCGCGTGGTGGAAGTATGAGGAGCAGATTAACAACACAGAGACATTTCCGAAGCAAATTGACATATATTTTCGATACAGGCTTGGTTTCCCCGATCGATCGGCACTTACTCAAGACTGAGCGCGCTCGTGATGGGCTGTCGCCTAGCGCCGCAAGTGGCGATCGGCGTAACTAGTCCTCCTAACGGCATTACAAAATGACGACACATACATGTACGACAAGCGAACAGGAATAAGAGATGAATGATTAAGTATTAAGATAAGTAAATCGAGGTTTTTGGTACCAGTCAGTAAGGGCTGTATCATGCTGATCAATAGAAATAAGAAATCATCGGTAATCGAACTTACACCTTTTGCTATATTGAGCAAAAACAAAACCTGTAAGATATAATTATAGAAGAATTGTTCAGTCACTACACTATGAACTATTACACTGTTATATCAAATGTGTAAGATGCAGATAGATATATTATTTTGTATTGTTGAAGATTTTTTTTATTTAGATGTAGTATTTTAGAGCCATTATTTGTTTACATGTTGATGAGTTGAATTGCAAGACTCGACAATGTTGTACAGTCTTGCAATCGATAGAAAAACATTTTTATATAATATTCCTTCATCACAAACCCAAGTTATTTGGTATGTCAAGAATTTATTTTTTAGCCATATCTTCTTCGTAGTATCAATCCGGTGGATTGGTTTGCAGCAACAGAATCTTGCATCTCGATCTCCATTCCTCTCGGTCTTCCGCAACCCTTTTCAGCTCAGCATAAGCGCTACAATTCATGTCCTCGAATACTTGCTGTAAATCCTCCCGTCTAGAGCGCCCTCTACAGTTTCTACCCTCAACCATCCCCTCCACAATATCGTGAAGAAGACCATCGTGGCGCATGATGTGACCAAGCCATATACGTAGAGCAAAAGCCTTCATATAAGCACGTGCTAGACTTGCCAATAAACATAATTCAAGGGCGATCTTACACGAAATCACCTCCACACGTTTTAAATGTGATATAACAATAAGAGTGTTTCACGGATCAATCGCCCGCCTACCTGGTGGGCGGCGGCACCTTCGTAATTTATTACCTTTCTTTATTAGAAAACCGGAGCCAATATTTCTAAGATAAATTTTCCTGCCCTTGACCTATGAAAGCTCCACCAGTTTAGCGTTTTATGCCTTCACGCCTCATAAGGCAGCCGCTTACTATTTCAGGAAAATATATTGACGTAATATAAATGGTCAATCATAATCATCATCAGCCTGTGTCTGTGCACTGTTTAACGTAGGCCTTCCACATGAGTCACAATCTTTTAAATTCAGGCTATTCTCGCTATTCTTGTGATGTCATCTGCCCATGATGCAAGAAATCAATGTTTTACTTTTTTTGGACGCCATTCCAACACTTTTCTTCCTCACCAACTGCTGTATCTTCGACAGACATGCTATATCCTGCTTATTGCCATTTTTTGGGTAGCCTCCACTACTTAAGTTCTGTAGCGGAGGGGGACGATCGAAAAGGATTGAGACTCATTCGGGAGGTCTACGTTCAACAGTGGACGGACACAGGCTGATGATGATACTGTACAATTTATTAGCTCCTAGCATACTTGAGAGCGGATTTATTATTTGGGCTCCACACGAGTATAAATATGACCTCATGTTGGAGAGAGTTCAAAATAAATTTTTGAGGTTTCTTTCAATTTCAATTTATTTTTTCTTTTAGAAACATTACAAATAATTCTTTACATGAGGATGTATGGATATTATCCGTAGCTGTACCCATCTTACTTAATACGGGGTATGTTAAGATGCAATTAGTTGAGAACTAGAAGAGATGTGTGCTTGAGTATGCATTTCTTTCGGTGCGCGGCGTGTTCAGAAATCGTGATATTTTGTTGTAAATCGGTTTGTTTCCCTGACTATATTTAAGAACAAGGAGAAACAGGTTGTTTGTTCGTCCTAGAAGTAATACTTACTTGCCAAAGACAATGTCTTTTGGGAGAGTGATCAGACTGTTCAACCGTATCGCCTCCAATATTGATATATTCCACTTGAGAGAAGCCCAGTTTTGACATGAGCTCCAAGAATTTATCTATCATTAAGTAATTTCGTGGAGTTTTTTGCTTAGCAAGATGTGGGACTTTTTAATAATTGTTGTTAATAATCATAAATACATTTATTTATAAATTATTTCTCTTGTATTATATCTTATTTCAGGATAGTATTAAATAAAATTTGTAATGTTTCTGAAAGAATTTAAAAAAATGATTTTGTAATGATTTTTAATGTTAAATCAATATCTTCTTTGTAATATAACCTATTGAGCATATATCTTAATATTGAAGGATTATATGCTGCAGTGCTATGAATTGGATTGTGAATAAAAACTGAAGTTGTCTGATAAGTAGCACATCAGGTATTTTTTTTAATCTCACATGTTCGTTTTTCAGTTCTTCAGATGCTGTAGTCACCGATAGTACACCTGGACTGGCTCGACTTGCAGGAGCAAATGAGGAAGAACAAGCATCGCAGCTTCTTTTGGATAAGGCTTGGGCGTTTATAAGTTCCAGGGCACTCAGGTGGAGGATGTTTGATGATGCAGAACTGGTCATCGCCAACGTGCCTGAAGGAGATGGCTCCATGAACATCGGTGAGTGATTTAATTCTTATTAAGTAAAATCAGATGTGAGATGGTTGGCTTAAAAGGCTACGCTTGCCAGGCGGCTTTTTCTTATGTAAATACTTACAGGAAAATACTGAAATATGGTGATAGTGATTCAGAAATCTCTATACTGAATATTCCTAAGCACTGCATGCGGAGTGTTAATCCGTCAACTTCATAGACTACAGCCCGGCATTAACGTATCATCCTTACTATTACAGGAATTCACTGCGAATGAGTGGTTTTTATGGGTTGACTTTCGTCTACAACCAATTTTGATTAACAGGCTATGACTAACATTTTACGGATGAGGGATCAAATTCACTCAAAACGGAGTATTTAAGAAGATAAAAAAAACTGTTTTTTTATTTTAAATAATTGGTGAGAGACAGATAGAAAATTGGTTGTTGGTGATGATCAAATGTTTCAAATACAATACAGATACGGAATATGGAAACACATTTATACTCTACAAAGACAAATATGAAAAATCACATTGCATGCTTAAATTTTTTTTTTTGGAAAACACAGATTATTTCAAAATATTTCGTTCTATTACACACACTAAAATAATTCATTTGGTTAATTAAAAACGCATATTTTTAAATGTGAAAACTTTATTTTTTGTGCAAAATCATTTATTGTTTTTTTTTCTTCGCGTTTTAACTCATTTAATATTTAGCGAAACTCGCGGACATTTTTTTGGTATCATTTAAAGGTTTTTGTGTATTTAAAGAGAAAAGAAGAGTAATATTTTGATATACAACGTTTTAATTTTAAACAAGTAGCGTCAAAGTAATTGGCTCAGAGACAAAACGTAATTACTCTTAATAAAAATTTACCACCAGGCACGTCTGACATTTATGAAAATATGAAATTATATTCAGTCAACGTTTTTATGCTTTACTGAAAACGTAATTTATGAAGGTATTTTTTCAGTAACTTTATTATCTTATGCTTTTAGTATTTTTTTTAGGCTTAGTACCAGTACTGAAACATTTTTTTTTCTTACACGTGACTGCTATTTAATATAGCAACTATTCAAACAGTAAATATTTAAAAATATATCCAAATATAAAGTCGTATCTTATAATTAATATTTGCATACTAAATTAACTTGTAACTTTTAAATAAACCTACTTGTAAATAAATCAATGCTTTTAAATTATTTATTTAACCTAATTTTACCTCACCAGAGTTATTACTATTTTGCATTCATTATTTACTTACTTTCTAATTTATTATTTTACTGACCTTTTTTTACGTATTTATTACTGACCACTTTATATTTACTTTCAATAAATTGAATCAAATTCTGACAAAATAATTTGTTGCCCTGAAATATGCCGTCTACAAAAAAATGTATAAAAAATGGAAACAAATATAAGAACACTAAGTGATTTATTTATTTCTTTGTACAGTCTTATTTTAAAATGTTCCGAATATATTTTTCAGGTATGTCTATCAAAAGCCCTAAAGACTCTGAAAGTGGTCGAGGAAAGATGAAGAACATGGGTCCCTTCATCGCTGCAGCTGCCGTGAAGATCGGCCTTTTGGGAGGTCTTGCCTTCAAAGCCTTGACCCTGCTGGTGGGCAAGGCTCTGCTCGTCTCCAAGGTCGCACTTTTGCTGGCCAGTATTATTGGTCTCAAGAAACTCTTCTCACATCAGGTATGAAATTTCCTGCAGAGTATGCAAGATGAAAAAAACACCCTTTGCCGTTCCGTACGTAGGTCGACATAGACGATTTACTCTTCTGGCTATTGTCAAAATCTATAGGACGTGTTCAAGAAAACACTGCTGGTTATATTGAGGATCACCCCTATAGAATTTTCGTTGCAACAATGTGCGTTAGTGTCACGGAAGTCCGCCTAGAATTGTAAAAATCGTACTCCAGCCAATCGCTACTTCCAAGCCCATAAATTTTTCCGACGCTCTTACAGCCGCATTGCAAAAGCATTAATCATCTTCTTCCACATATAGTATTGTCTTTCTATCCTTTCCAGACTATAATTTTAGACTCTGTTTAGTAGGAGGAATACAATGAATCATTAAGGATACTTAGTTTTCCTCTGGTGTAATACAGGTGTGAATAGCAACTCACGTGAAAGGTCTTTATTCATTAGTGAATTTGATAATGATCAAGTCAACTAGTTTATAGGTAACTGTGAAAACTTAACTTTAACGTCTCATATTTACGTTACAGAAACACGTCACGTATGAGGTCGTCTCTCATCCTCACCATTCTCACGAATCATCTGGAGGACACGACTCATACAGTTCTGGATGGGGACGCTCAGCAGATATGGCTTACTCCGCCCAGATACCTTCAGCAGCATCAGTCCACCAGCAGTCTGCTGCAGCATCTTCTGAAGGAGTAGCTGATCAAGCGGCTGACCAGAGCGAAAATATCCACTTTGAAACTGAAGTGGACGGCAATCAAGAGTAACAATTGTAAAAAATAACAGTTTCGAAACCCTTACCCACCTTTTCATTTATGTATAGTTTAACAAAATATCTATAACTTTATTTCTACATCTAAACAACAGCAGTTATCTAAGACCTTTCATACATCATAAGTTAGCCTCCTTATCATAAAACCTTTAACATTTTCCAGGATCTTCCGATAATATATGTTTGCCCATCAAGTTCTTATAAATGTGTGTACATCTATTTAATTGAAGTGTAAGGAAACAAAGTGTTTTAATTTTATAGTAAGCACTTGTGCATTTATTGAACGTGGAAACCTGCCCTAATAATTTTTATAATTAATATCTCTCTACATATATTTGAAATCCTTTCCCACCTGTTGATATTTATATATATATCTTTATTCGTTTTTCTTAACTTAAAAAATGGAAAAAAAAAAATTTAAGCTGCGCGTGGTTACCTGCAAGTTACAAACAAAGGTAAATTATGTGTCTGACATTGAACAGTTGAAGAACGTCGGAGCCTATTCCATGTCTTTTAACCGCGGCTTCATTAACCGCGCGCATAGCTCCGACGATATCACTGAAGTAGTTTAACAGCAAGTGACCGTCAGAACTAAGCAGCATTACCTGTTGTTATTAAAACCTAGTTAAACAATTAGATGTACAAACTAGCTTCTTATATTGATTTTAATAAATTTGGTATAACAAGAGGCTGAGATAATATGAAATGTGCTTGTAAACACTTTGCATATATCCAAGTAAATGACTTTTGCAATAAATTAAAAAAAATCATATAAATACTATAATGTGTATCTGCTTTTTTTAATGATTTTATTATCCCAGAAATATTAACGAGTTCTAATTAAATTTTTAAATGTCTAATTATAAAATAATAAAAAGAAAAAAATAATCATTTTAATGTAAATTTTGAAAAATCATACGTTTCAATTTTATATTTTCTACAAGATATTTCTTATACATAATCGTATATTTTTTGATTTAAAATTGTAAGTGTTAATAATTTTGATTTCACGGCTAATTTCATTTTCAAATATTGTCAATGAAACGTCTCAAACAATAAATACTCTATACTCTACTTACTCTTAGAACTTCGCCTTTCAACATCAAATTGTATTTAAAAATTTACTCTTTTTCATAATACACAGCAATTTGAATGTGTTTAATCAATGATAAAATTTAAAACAAAGATATTATTGTCAAAATCATTATAAATATGTTTTGTTTGTGTAAAATGATCTAACTTGACAATCGCCTTTTCGCTCTTCAAGAAGTCGAGATTTTTATTTTTTTACTGAAATAGTATTTATGGTAAATTATATTTTTATGAAAACAATTTGCATATAACCTATAAAGCTGCAGAATGTTTGATGGCAAAATTAGGGCATTATTCCTGGGATCAAAACTGATTTTGCTTGAGTGCTTAATCGTATAAGATTTTGAGTAAGCGTTGAACTTTGTGATGCAAATTAAAGTGCATATGCGAATATTATAGGTGGAGTTTCGGTTCACTAAATCATTTATTCTGAAAAATTTCATAATTTTTGTTCTACTTCTGAAACTATTCTTTAAACGAACGTTGTTAAAATAATTCAGTTAAATATTATATATGATGAAAATAAGGCGCTATAGAAAATCATGCTTGAGAAATTTAGTCTCCTTCTATATCCTTTGTATATCTACAGCAATTGGTCAACGCAACTGATATCACTCAGTTATGTCAAATGCTATGATTCTCACCTTTTTGAAGATATTTGTGTTCCCGAAATGCTATTTAAAAACATACATGGTTCTCAACGTCCTCCAGCAAACAGCAGCTAAGGTCATCGCATTTGAGTCATATTTATAGTGTTTACTTTATCACTTTTTTAATACGATCGAAAGATTAGATTAACGCTCTTGAGGCATGAAACATTAGGGATTTTCTTTGGAAAAAACTACAGTGATTTCCCACTTCGTCATCCTTTATGTCTTGCTACCGATATATACTAACATTGCACGTCATAAAATTAAATAAATAAATGACACTTTATACCTTACGTGACAATTAAATGACAGACTGATTAAAAATAAAATAATAATATTTAACACATTTGTGAAAGCCCTTTTAAATAATTGTACTTCCCAATCTAACTGATATTTATTTTTTCTTGAATAGATTTAATTTTTTTTTTTTTTTTATTGTTATTTAACATATTTTATTGTATGCATTGATTATTCCAATGTGAATACATAAAATATAATAATGTTATGAGATGATTATATTTTATTATTTATTTGAATATTATAAGCTAATTAAAAAATATAATAAGTTATTTATTGTGTGATTATTTATTTGAAGGAATTTTGTTAAATTATTATTAATGTATGTTAATTTTTCAAAAATAAATTTTATATGAAATTAAATTGTTTTCATTGAACTCTTTTCACGACATGAATTACTTTATATTATGACTTCATTATAAATACACCCTCGTTATTAATTTAAAGTTTTTTTTTTAATCATTAAAAATATTTATATTTATGTTTTTCACCAGAAATAAATATCTTATTGTTCTTTATTCAAAGTACTTTATATGCTTTTGTTAATACATTTTTTTTAAGCAATAATAATTTGATCACTTTTTAAGCCTTTTTTTTTCATTTGATGTAAATATAGTTGACTCTGGATTTTGTTTATTATTTCACTTACAAAACTGACAGAAGGTCTTAGCTAACTGGCGTATAGTAAAAAATATAGTTTTAGTAGTCAAAAAATTACTGTTTAAACAATAAAAATATTAAAAAAATGTTTATCTCATTTAATTTTTAGAATTCAGTTTAAAAAAATAATAATCATTGTTTTAAAAATTTAAAAAAAAATCGGGGTGAGGGAATAGAAGGGTTTAAAAATAACATAAATTTTTAGATTACTTATTCTTTAATAAATACTTATATAAATACATAACATAAATAGGGCACCTACATATTTACAAACATTCATGATATTAAATAAATAATATTAATAAATTAAATAATTTAGTAATTCTCACACTGTGATGCAATAAAATTAGTACACCAATTGTCGTAAATTTTATAAGTCATATACAAATAATTTGAAAATTATATTCAAATTATTCGATCGAAAAATGGTAATAATTTTTTTTCTTTTATGAAAAACAAATCAGTTTTATTTAAATATGATGAACTTTTTTGGGAAAATGATTTTTTCTGTTCATATTAAGGATTCAACATAATAAGTATCCGACAAACAAATAATACTAAAAGTGATCAATTTATTGGTCTTCTAGGAAGTATTGGAAGTCCATGGGTTTGTGGAAAGTATGGTCTTATATTTACTTGAGCAATCACTCTCTATTTGGATTATATGATTACTCAAACCTTGAAAATAATAAAATGTTTATGAAGCTTCGTTGATTAAAATATTACTAGTGATAAATTATTCACCTTAAGCCTCTAAAAACACTAAGAAAAGAAAGATTAACGGGATCGTACGAGTATATTAATTTGTTTATGCTAAGTAATGATATTATAATGAAAAAAAAATCACGACAATTGGCTAAGCCAGAGCAAGTGTAGATGTAATAATTGAAATCGTCTCATGGGGCGTGAGTTCCGTTTCAGTTTTCAGCTTTTAATTTTCATATTCTTGGTATCCAGACGCATCGGACGAGTAAGTGTCATAGTACATTGGTTTCTTATTTAGTCCTGTTGACAAAAATATATATCTTTAGTGAATTTCAAAAATAAAAACAACGTGCCAAAAATCTAACTTGCACTGGCTTTTTGACATATTTTTTTTGCATGGTTTGATTTATACATAGAACAAGTTGTTGAAATTATGTTTAATAATGGGAAATATTGTATTAAAAAAGTGCAATTAATCACCGGTGGATAAAAGATTTTTGGCACAAAGGATTAAAGCGTTTGATGATTGTAAAAATAAGATAAATTCTCCTACATCACATTCTCTTACTAACCAAAAAAAAAATGAATATTTTTTTGGGTGTTATAATTTGTTTTTATTATTTATAAAGTTCGTTTTCATTTTGACAGGTCATCTTTTGAGAATTTGCCAAATATTTCTAATAAATAACATTATGGTAATCAACTGACAATACTTCTTTCTCTCAAAAGGGGTGGCTCAACTCATTTAAATATTTTCTTTAAATGTAAAATCGTCCAGCCATAGGTATTACCAGTAAGCATGGAATATTTATAAGTCTTGTTGATATACTTGTAGACTGTTACAATTTTTGATGATCGTGAAACTCGAATTGTTAAGTTAGTTGCATTCACATTAAAGTTATGAACTGACAATACTTGGTAAAACGACATAATTATAGTTTTAAATTAATTGAAATTAAAAAATTAACTTATTATAAATATTTCGTTTTGATGCACATTAATTTTAAACGATTACATGTTTCGGCCTCCCTGGAGACCATCTTCAATGATGATGAAATTAAAAACTGCCAGTAGCTTATATAGGTATGTAAAAGGATTAGTTTCTACGTAAGTACACACATATTTACAGATTGTATATGTGTACGGGTAAAACCATTGAAAAAAGTGTTTAAAAGAAATGTGAATCAAAACTAAATATTTCTTATTTATTATTTTTTAATTAAAATTAATTTAAAATTAAAATGTCTAATAAACTTAAAGTCAAAGTTAAAAAAAAATCTTGTTATGAGTGTAAACAATAATTTAATGATGAACGAGGACTATTTAATACTTATAAATATATATATATATATATATATATATATATATATATATATATATATATATATATATATATATTGTAAATATGCTACGTTTAGTGTTGAAACTATTTATTAGGACATTATGCAATTAAAAATTCTTGAATTCGGACCAAAAAAACAGAACATTTATTTTATTTGTATTGAAAGAAAAATGATGTCATGTTTTTACAATCATCGATTAAAACATATGAATAAAATAAAGTGTCTTAAAATACTTAAAATTACTAAATGCATTTTTAAATAGGATTTTTAAGTTTTATTTATTAAAAATAAATTATGTATTAAGAAAAAGTCTTAATTAATTTCAATATAAATGATGATATTATATTACATCTTGTTATGATTTTTTAATAAAAATAAATGCATCATAAATCAACCTTGCATAGTGCAATACTAAAATGATTAGTATATATTTTTTTATTAATAATAATCTTAAATATTAAAACATTGTTGTTTATTAAATAAACGTTGAGACTAGGATAAGTATTTGGTGTAAGATAATTAAAAAACATTAAAAAGTATGTTTAAAATAAGTTTTTAGTATACTTAAATGTAACGAAGACTAGCTATAGATTTTGGCATTGGAAAAAATGACGTAGTACACAAAGTATTTATTACATAAAATAATTCAAAGCCTAAACACTTTTCTTAAATATCCATTTTTACTTACTACATTGCATGTGAATTAAAATTATTTTAGAATAATGTAACCACGGCTTAAATTTCTCACTAAATTTAATATTTATTTGAACATTGCATATCATAATTAAAAAACATGTTTCTATGCAAAATAAGTCAAAGGTTTAAAACAAGACAAGAATGTATAACTCATTAAATAGAGAAGAATTATAAACCTTTGTTTTAACAAGTATCACACCGAATACTGTTCAACTTATAAATTCCACCTATACTACTACCTAATATCTAGCGGAAATCTTTCTTTATTAGTTTATATTCATTTGCTTACACAGACACCACGCATAACCCCCACACCAAAACTCCATACGTCTACCGACCCTCTAGCGTTTTGGTGATAGTGATGCTGAAGCCTCATCTGTGGATTCTATGATACTTACCATCTTACATATGGTTAAGCGCTGCATGTGGAGTGTTGGTCCGCCAACGTCATAGATGCTTATTATTACTGGAATTTACTATGAATGGGTGGCCTTTACGGGACGACTTTCGTTTACCATCAATTTTAATCAACAGGCTATAACTGGCATTTAACGGGATCAAATTCACACTAACCATGGGTATTTGAGAGTTCAGAAATCGATTAAAAATATATTTTTTAATCTCCGTCGGGGATTCATTGCTTTGCAAAGTAAGCGCTTTGACCATTGAACTATACCTGCAGGCAATTTTTTCTATAAGTAAATTAGTATTTATTAGTATTTAATACTGAATATTCATTTAACACTTCAGTACGTTTGTGCACGTTGGAACTGGCGAAACTTTCATATAGGAGATCGAAAAACTGTAGACTTTCATCAAATGAAACGGTGCTCAGTGTGATCCATGTTAAAACAAGGTACGATTTTCTTATCTACTTTATATTGAAACAGTTCTTGAAAGTAAATTTTTATAATAAAAATGTCAATTCATACTTTTTAATGATGAAATGGATCTTAAAGTTATATATTGTAAGGAATACAAATAAGGAATAAAATAACGTCATTTTAAAAAAAAGTCTTGTTCCACGTGTCAATTCCCAAAGCATAACACGTTTTTTATTTCGAACCTTATACAAGTATAGTTCCGATGTTTAACCTTCAAGAGAGTGTTTCTCAAACAGATCACGCGCGTTCCCGACTGCTTGATAAAAAATACAATATTGTTTGTACAAATCTGCCATAACTCGCTACGGGGGTAGCCAACGAATAAACAACACAGGTTCCCAACATACTCTCTAATCGTAAATTATATTTAAGTCACAGATTTCTGAAATTAAATTATTACCAGCTTGTTCAATACATAAATATTTAAAATTATGTAAATAACGATGCAAATACGATTAGTGACTGACTTTTTGTTAATAAAAATAAATAAAATTTTATAAAACATAGTTTTAATTTAATTTATCAGTCTACCAGTTTAAGAGACCTGTCACCATCACCAGTACCAACTTGAAACTGTAAACGTTTTATTTTTTTATTCATGACTTCTATTTTTTTTAATTTTAAAAATTTCAAAGATAATATTCAATGTAAGTTTAATATTTTGTCATGGCACGTAACGACTAACGCCAAAGTTAAAACGTGAATACGAAATAATTTTGAAATTATTTTGTCTACTTGTACATCAGTATTATTTTTAATCGTACGAAAATTGGTGATTCAAATTTATTGAGCCCAACTACCATGCATTGTAGTTGTTTAATTTATTTTACTCTGAAAACAATGCATTGAACAGTGGGTGCCTGAGGCCCCCAAAAAAAAAAAGTGGTGCCTCCTCACAGTTTTGTCAATTGACAAATTTTCCCAAGACATCGCTGCGTAAGATTCAACTGAGAACATGTACGGTTCCCAGTTGGATAAAGTCCTGCACAGGAATCCAAAGTTCTTAAAGATAAGACTGCTATAGTGTTGGAGTCATTATTTTGGAAGAACTTTTAATTGTAATTGGATTACCTCGACTTTCCTGAGGCCTGAATGGATTAAAAAAGTATTAATGACCCATTATTATTCTAAAAATATATAACATCATTGCAAACGTGCCTGAATAAATTACAGTTGGCAACAACTGTTTCAGAATTTCATTTCGCGTTGAATTTGCATTGCCTTTGTTCTTTCAGTTTCAGTGCGTCGCGTCTTGTTCTTTGAAACGTTTGATTTAGTGGCTGAAAGTTGGTACCTGTTGGTCTTTACAGGATGGCTGCGAAGTAGTTGAAATTAAAAATGTCATAGAATTTAAGAAATATCTTTCCTAATTAACGTTCCAAAATATTTAAGGAGAAACTCACGTGTTATTAGTTTCTTAAGATGTCGATTAAATAATCTTTTTTTGAACCACTATTTAACACATTTTTAGCCAAAAAAATAGTTATATATAACTCATTTTTACCAACTTGATTGCTATTGCTTAAGCTACTAGAAGGTTATATTTCACTAAATACGTTTTGACGCATTGCTCAGAAGTAAACTGAAGTTAAAACGATTTTGCTCATACCTTTGTATATCTGAAACATTCTACCTTTATTCAGTTTTGTCAAACGCTATATTTTATGCATTATTCCAAAGTATTTTGCACCCAAGGGTCTAACTGGGAACATAAACAACAACATAAGTATATTGTAAGCGGGGCTCTTGTTGTATTACCAATGTAAAGCAACATTGGAAGCAAATCAAAACTCTGCTTACCGCATGTGATTGCATTTTTTATGCTACTTAGTACAAAATATATCAGGCTACGGGATCGTTAGATTATTTGTGCAATCTTATTTTGATATTGTGGCTTTTGGGATTAGCCGTGTGTGGCGAATTTCTTGTATCCGATATTTCGACCACTATTGCAGGGGTCTTCTTCAGGTTTGATGACTTTGTTGTTTTTCATGACTTTGTTGTCAAAAAAGTAAGAAGAAGAAGACCCCTGCAATGGCGGTCGAAATATCGGATACAAAAAATTCGCCACATACGGGTAATCCCAAAAGCCAAAATATCAAATCTGGCCGTGAAAACCTAAGAAGTTATTCAATTTTATTTTATAAATTCGTTTAAAAAACCACGCAAAAATATATACCAATATATAAATTGTCTTAGATAATTCAACATAGCTTTGATTTAGTTGTTTTACGTAAGACTAGGTTGAATATTATTCAAATCGGATAATTAAATATGCACATACATAGGGCAGCGAAATAGTCGAGTGGACTAGGTGGTTCCATGGCTCGTGGTTTGAATCCCGCTTCTGCCGATATTTTTCTGAATCAATTGATGAGTATAACATTTTTTTTTCTGTACAGCTGTAGTGTATATTTAATTACTAATTACATTGAAATATAGTCAATGATCTATAAAAGAAGATTATAGTTTAAAAAAAAAACCATGCAAATCATACGATGTTAAACAAAAAAAAAAACTACTATTAATTAAGCTTTTGACATCCAATGGAAAATGTATTAATGAACCTGTTCACTAAATTTTATGTTTTTCGATTCAGCGTTTACCCTGTACGTAGAGTGAAACTTCCTGAAAACGAAAAACGTTGAAAAACGACGCGAAAATCTTCAATTTGCGCGGAAAGATGGCGTGTGGACGCCCTCGACGAGTACCTTTTAGCGCTTTTCTATGTAAATAATATCGCCTGAAAAATTTGAGGCCTCTAATGAATGGGAATACTAAGCACTGAAATTCAAAACCGAGTGCGAGGTTTCATTTTTGGTTCTTTACAAGTGATCCGTCTAAAGAATATCGGCAATGGGAGAAACGTTAATTAACAAAAACTCATATATGAATTTAACACCCAGTTTGATGAAAGCTCGAAAATATCATTGATCGTTCCAGCATTTATAAATACATTAAATATGATGAATTTTCCAAAAAATATTTTCTGAAAAACAAAGTATAAATAAAGATTTTATTTAATTTTCTGACGCTTGATAACTTTGAAACCCGATTGTTTTAGCATGATTGGAATGAAAAAATGAGTGCTATCCTATATGTCTTCGTTGATTCAAATAATGTAATGTGAAAAAATACGTTTTTCACAAAATAATTATTTTTTAGATGCAAAGTGACCGTAAAAAATATTCCTTATCTATTCATGTATTCAACGCTTTTAAGTGATTTTTTCAAAATGATATGAAAAAGTTTTTTTAAAAATGAAAGGGCTTATTTTGCAATATCATTAAGGGTCAACATTGTATTTTTTTAAATGTTTTTTTTTAATTTATTTAAAAACAATATATATTTTAGTGGTTTTTCTTATAAGGCAAGCGATGATGATAATTTTATTTTGTTGTTCATTTATGCTTTTCAATTTTTCTTTAATTTATCCTAATTAATCCAACTCAACGAACATACTTGAAGAATAAATAAGCTGAAACTTATCTGACGTTTGATGAGAGATAACATTAATTTCCGGAATATCCTATTACATTTAAGTCATTGCGTAAGCTGTCAATTAATAAAGTACTAATAATGTTATTAATAGTTTACACCTGGTTTTTTGGTAACACGTGTAAAGCCCTAACAAGAAACAATACAGAAGAACCAAATTAAAATAAAATAAAACGCATCAGTCTTATATATATAATAAGAATTATTTCCTATATTTTATTGTTCTGATATGACAAATTCACATGGTCTTTTGAGACGTTTTGTGCTGATTATTATTGCATATTTTACCGTTTTAGCGTATAAATACGTTTAATACCTTTTACAGGGAAGCCGACCTCGAATAAAGCAAATTGAATTGATTATGGAACGCAGCGATAAACTCAAATTTTGCTATGCTTAAATTTTTAACAGGTTCTTCTCATTGGTATTTTATAAGTGGTCTTTTACTTTAGGGTTGCTTAGGTTACCAGCAGGATAAAATTATTTTATGTGGATATTTAGTTGTCTAACGCATAATAATTTAAAAACATCAAGAAATTATTATATTAAATTATATGTTTGTAAGGATTGTACTGTCTACTTGCATTTGAAAAAAAAAAGTACAACTTAAATCAACTGCAAATGGTCAATTTGTAAGATAAAGCTCTTAATACGCCATCATTAGCTAAGTGTATTACAATAATTCCATGGGATTTTAAATTAATTTTATTCTTACAAAAAAATTGTATATATTAAGCACAAAAGTAATTGCTTAAATATTTAATGCTCATACAATTATTGTTGCAGGAAAATATTAATTAAAAATATATTTGTTACAAGTAAAAAAAATTGTCATCCTGAAGTAAACAACACAATATAATACAATTTGCAGGTTGTATTACAAAACTTGGGTCAGTATAATAGCAACTGGAGTCCATTTTCTAGTGTTTTTTTTTATGTAAACACATACAGGAAAATACCGACAGATGGTGATAGTAGTTCTGAATTCTCATCTGTGGAATTCTATGGTGCTTACTGTGGTGCATATGGCCAAGCGCTGCATGTGGAGTGTTGATCCGCCAACGTCATAGACTACAGCCCGAGATTCACGCAACATCCTTTATTATTATTGGAATTTACTATGTGGGTGATAGATACCTAATGGGTGGTATTCACGGGACGACTTTTGTCTATCACAAATTTTAATTAATAGGCTTTTAACTGGCATTTTACTGGTGAGGGATCAAATTTGCTCAGAAATCGATTAGAAATCCTTTTTTTAAATCTCCATCGGGGATCGAGCCCACGACCTTTGACTTGTAAAGCAAACACTTTGACCATTGATCTATACTCATTTAAGCTCTTACATGATATTTAATGCGTTAGTTAGAGGTTGTTTTGATAAGAGCGTAGGTGGAAACCGCTCTCTGTAAAAATAAATTTAAAAATATACATAGAACTTACGGGATAAGCTTTCAGTTACATTTACATTTTTTCAGCCTTAACCTTCTTAGGATTTTTTTCATGAAGGAATACCGTTCCATTTCATCCTCGTTGGGTACTTCTGTATCTGTTTCTTTGTCAGTTGAGTCTCATAAAATTTTACTTTTTAATTTATGAAAACGAAACGGCCTACATTCTACGTCTGAGTGTTTCGTTTATGTGCCCTAAACTCAAAACGGCCTGCGAAATAATTTCATAATAATTATAATTCCAAGTCCAAATGAGAGTTTTCCGCGTGGATTCTTTAATTTCATTTGATTATATGTTATAAAATTGCGAATATGAAAAGTAATGTTTGAGAATTATTTTTTCATTACACGAACCACTGTATCCATAACGTTTTTTTTTTGTTCTATTTTAAATTAAAACATTATCTGTATCATGATGACCCATTAACGAAACCAAAAGAAGAGATAGGATTTAAATAATGTAATTAGTTTTAAAATATTAAAACCCATTACTTTTTATGACGCAGTCTTTTATGAGATAAAAAATAATATTTTATCTTTAATTTGATATTCTTAATTAATGATTGAATGTCATCATTGATAGTGATAATAATAATTAGTGATAAAACGAAATAAAATATTATTTTTAAAATAAAAATATGCGCCTTTATAATTTAAGTGTCGGTTTGACATATAACTAAATTAGATCGTATAAAATTTATAGACAAACATATTTCAAAGAGAAAGAACGTCTTATATAATAATATAATAAGAGTTGTGCAATCCCAATTAAAATTAAGTATATCAGATACATTCATCTTAGTCCTAAGCATTTAATTCAAAAGGCATTTACGTAGACAAGCATTGAATAATTCATATGAATTTTTATGGAAAGTTTTAAAAATCAAATAAATGATATATTAGTACAAAAACAAATGTATGTAACAAGTAAGTTAATGAATGAACTTACCTATCTAATGAGTATTTGATTATGTGTTAATATTCTAAAAAAAAATAAGAAGTAATAGGTATTTACTAAATTAATACTTATTAGTATAAGATATATATTTATATTCTCATTATAAAAATATAATAAGTAATTAATACTATTTAGAAATGTTATAAACAAAGTCTTACTTCTCATTTATTTAATTGGAATAGACGTTATTTTAAATTTATTTTAATTTAATAATTAACAAATTAAAAATATTCAGTTTTGATTCACATTCATTTTTAACGATTACATGTTTTGGCCTCCCTGGAGACCGTCTTCAATAATCTTCACTGCTTTCCTCGAAAGTTCAAGATGTGATATTTGTATTGAAATTTAAAGTCCCGAATGATGAATTATAGACATCAACATTTTACTCTTGGCCTCAAACATTTCCAGGCAAAATTTTAACATTTCCATCAAGACGCTGTACGACATCTTGCTCACAGCACCAAACCATTCAGCCAATTCATGTTCAATATGTCTAGGACGTGGAACGAGTGGAATTAACCCATTTTTGAGCAAAACGAAATTCCCATCAAATGTTAAAGACATACATTGCTCATTTATGACATTGATAGATTTATCACTTTTATCCATTGTTAACAAACTGATTTTGTTGTCTAAATTATACTCTTGCGCATCTAATGATCTTTTGGATATTTTTTTTGTGGTCTACCGTTTGTGTTTACAATTTTATGTCTCAAATATATCTTATCGTCTGTGGCAGGCAGTTTAGTATATTTATTTTCATTTTCATCAAAATAGTCATCGCCAGAAAACGATGCATGGGAATCGACATGTATAAACGTAGATTGACCACCGTTGAAGTTATTTTGAACAGCGTTTGAAGTTACTTTCCTATGATCAAAAAACATCATATCATCGTTGTTTTGGTCGCTAAAATCGATGTTTTTATCAAACAAAATGTCTGGCTTGACTGCAATGGATTTTCCTTTACCGAAACTACCGTAAACTACATCTCCATCAGTATTGGCTAGTTGTTTTCTTTTAGGTTTAATTTTTTCTTTCTTTTGAGAATTGCCATCCTCGCCTGAAACCACGTAGTTTTGAGTCAAAGTAATGTTGTATAAATTTGAGTCATCGTTCAATGCTACTGAATTAACAGTATTTAAAGGATAATTTTGAAAAAATCCTGAATCACTTCTTTGAATATTCTGCTTGCTGCCATGATTATTCCAATTATCATCATATATATTTCTATTCAAGTTTTTTCTGTGAGAAAATCCTTGATTTCTATCTACATCGTTTGGCTTACTTGTTAACGCACTTGATATAGGTCTTGATTTTAATGAATTATGATCTTCAAAAGTGTGATTCACATAAACATTATTCTTTTCTTTTGGTCCTTTAATAATTCCACCGTCACTAAATATTATATCATTGACTTTACTTTTAAAATTAACCTCTTTTTCAAACATATATTCCCCGCTAGGGTGCACTGGAATCCAATCATCAGAAGAAATTTCGAATGCACTTTTTTCTAAATATTTTGAATCTGTATTTTGTTTATTATTTAAATTAGTCTGATCTTCTTTTAAATTATTTTTGATTTGTACAACATTTTTCTTATAATTGCTCTTGAATTTAGAACCTTCTTGATCAAAATTAAAAAATCCCACATTCGGGTTTGTAATTTTAGTGATAACGCCGTCATTGATTTCGAAATCCTTGTGATTTTGCCAATTCTTAGATGACGAATCATCGAGATTGTTATAAATAAGTCCACCGCCAAGATAGTGAATATTGTTGACGCCATTCTTAATGACGAAATTCTCGTAATAGTGCCTATGATCATCATTATTTCTGATAACAAAATCATCATCCGATTGTTCATAACTTTGGACAATATCTGTCTTAGGTTTATTCCAATAATTTTGTTTCTTCATCATATCTTGCTGATTTATTTCTCCCCCATTACTACTTAATTTATGACTCGCATCTTTCCATCCAATATAACTACTTTGAACATTTCTATCATGTTTATTTTTGTTACTTTCATCATCATTTTCAAATCGACCTCCATCTTTATATCTATAATCATCATGTGCTGTAGAATCATATTCAGGATAATTATCACCATTTTTTAAAGTTACTTTATTTCGCGATACTATTTTTTCACTACTGTCATTAAAATCTTTGACATTACTGACACCAAACTTTGGAACGTAAGCTGCATCTTTGTTACTAAATTTAATTGTATTTTTTGTACTGTACTTGCTTTCACGTGCTGTTGTATCAAATTTAGGATAAGTACCATCCAAAACATTTCTTTTACCACTAACCACCATCATTTTATTTTCATTTTCAACCACATTCTTAAATGCTTCATTATTTTTACCAACTAACAATGCATCATTACTAATACTCATTGTATCATACTTCAATTTATTATTGAATTTATCTACACCATCATTTATTACACTATTAGAAAATCTATTATTAAATCGGTTATAATTATTATTCATATTGAAATTGCTTACAAAAGGCCTTAAATTTGTATTATCACTCCTAATAAAACCACCTTTTTTTTGTTGCTGAAATCGTTTCAGATTTGACTGCGTCTGATCGTCTTTCCATCTCTTATAACCGTTTTCAATAAATCTGTTTCTATCATTTGTGTGTTTGATTCTTTCATACATTCGATCTTCAAGTGCGCTAGTATCATACTGTGGATACATACCGTCCCATCGTTTTCCAGCTTGAGGTGTTAGGCTTGGAGCGAAGGCTTTGTTAGTGATGTTTTGAGACTGGACATCGACTACTCCAAGAGGTTGAGAGTACTGGGCTGCTAGTTCATGGGATGGTTCCTGCTGCAGCATCTCATGAGGATGTGCTGATGGTGCTCCAATGCTGAATGCCTCGGGAGCTCCGTACGCAGTTCCTGTGGCCATTGCGTACGCGGGATGTGCTCCAGCCCCAGAAAAGTCTACTGGGTACTGGTTGTACAAGTAAGGAGAGTGGTGCGGTATTCCACCGCTACCACCAGAACTAGAAAATAAATTATAAAAATTAAAAATAATTATTTATGTTATTTCATACACTTAACATGTGGACACAACAATTTGCTCAGTTCTGTTAGTTACAACTGTCCATTCATCGTACTGAAGCATATGTGCATCTAGAAGTTCTCTAGGTAATATTTATAGTTCAAAACAACCTCCAGGGTAAAAAGCCTAGTGCTTGAAGAGTGAGTAGCTGTAGTATATGAAGCATATTTTTGGGTGATTTGGTAATCGGATTTTTAAAGGAAATCAGATGATCAGTTTGATGCTCCTTAGGTCTGATCCATTTTGTCCAAAAAAATGGCCTTACGCTCAATCATTTATTTCATAAAACTTAGCGTTCCCATAAAAAACAGTACAAAACAATAAAACCATTTAAGGTTTGAATAAACATGATATTTTTAATAAACAAATTTAAATTATTTTATTTTATTTCACAATTATTTTAAAGAGATTGTTCAGGTTTTGGACCCCATCGGTTCCATTTTGAGCAATGGCTTAATTCTTAGCTGACAGTCGATGATATAGGTAAGGGAAGTACTATATGTTCTTACGTTATTACAAACATATATATATGATATACACGTATATGTATGCGGGTGAAACATTCGGACTTTCTTACAAACTGTCTTCATCAAGTTTTTTTAGTTAATAAAAAGTTATGTTCGGAAAGCAATGAAAATATTAAGAATGAAAACAATTGAATAAGACTCTACAAAACACTATACTAAAGTATAGAAAACAAAGACATTCGACAAAAGAAGAAAAATATGTGTAAAAAATCAAGAAGCGCGGGAGCCCATTTATAACAGCATTTTTTATTATTTGTACGATTTTTTGACGTAGTTTTCTTTACAGCTTACTTTTTAATAAATGTCTAATTAAAAACGTCGTTTAACTTTTAAAAAACAATACAATACTCAAGTACTCACGATATATTTTACAACATTTTTTCCGTCGTAAACTTAATTATCATTCAGCAAGATAATAATATCCTCGCCCCTGAAAGCTTGAAGTGGGAGCGGCAGGCTCAAGAGTAATTACAACATTCATTCTGAATTTCAGCAAATTCGCAATTCTAAGAATTCGACAAACGCTATCTACGTGAAATAATTAAACGAAAACAATGAGACTCTTGGCCCATAAAATACACATCAGAATATTTAGCTGCAAAATTATTTTTGAGCACTGTTGTTACAAAAGAATGTGTCAACGTTTTATGGGAGCATGACTGAATATTAAGAAAGTAGGAAAATATTACGTTTACATTCATATTAGGTTTTGTGTAAAGCTATTTTTTTCCTAAGAAAATATTCATAACAGTTTCATATCAACTCGACGTAGCCTTTGCAGGCTAGTGCCAAAAAGCTTAGATATGTGATGTTTTGTCTTTTTTTTTCCGAACCATTATAAATTTTATTTGATATGATCCTGAAATAAGATATAATACAACAGAAATAATTTTTAAGAATTCCCGAAGCTCGCTAAACAGAAGACTGGACGAAATTACTTTGATAAATAAACTCGTGGAGCTCATGTCGAAACTGGGCTTTTCTCAAGTGGAATATATCAATACTCGATGCAATATGGTTGAACAGTGTGACTTTGTTCACTCGTCTGATATTCGCGCATATATAAAAGTATTAGAAATATAAGACACGTTGCGTTGCCATTTAGTTTGTTGTCATAGATCTTTCATGGGGCACTACCTGTCAAGCCATTAGTTCCATAGCTAGGCACTATGCTAATTTCGGCGCTGTGCTGTCACAACTGCCAGAGAAGTTCTTTGCTTCGTGACTGGGTCCCCATCAATTCACCATGCATACCGTTGACGGTCCTGTTGACATGAAGTCGCCTTTTGATGAACGGTAATGTCAGTGTCATTTTTTGGGCGCCAGCCAAACCTTTTCATCATCAAGCGTCGTCTCTTCGACAGATATTTCTTGCCCATTGACATTTAAGAGTGCTTATTTTTGGTAGCCAACACTTCTTGAGTTCTTCTTCGGATAATGTCATCTTATATCGAGAAGAATATATACTGATGCAGAAAGCCTACTTATAACAGTGGACAGAACAGTCTGATGATAAGGTAAGAAGAAGTTCTTGAAGTCTTACCTTCCTCCAAAGCTCTCCATGAACTTTTTGATGACCATGCTGACGGTGACAAGGAGTGCCAGTTTGCTGGCCAGGAAGGCTTTGAAGGTCAATAGGGCCACTGCTGCAACTGCGACAATGAGAGTACTGGCTGCTTTCACTCCGAGCATCAGAGGAAGAACAACCTGCATGATCTTCTTGCTACGACCTCTACCTGCAAAAGAAAATATGAATCTAAGTAGTTATAGTTTTTTTTTAATAAATCAATAATAGTCGATTCAATTGAACATTTTCAAACAGTTTTTTTTATCAAATACTGTTTTGTATGTAACAGATATAAAAATTCTGACAGTTGTTGTTTGAATATTTAGTACATCATTCGAAGAAAATTTTTTTTTCAGATGAGATATATATATTTATAAATATTTATAATCGTGTCAGAATCAACAGGGTCAGATCCTGTCTGCCCAGAAGTGGACGACGTCGATGGCGTTACTCCCAGCCATCATCAGGTCTTCTTGGGTGCAGCTACTCGGACACAGCGCACACTCCAGAAGATGAAAAGCCACTTTGTTCGGCATAACTCCCTCACTTTGTCATTCGTCACAAGGTCAAAACATCAAACCCTCAGTATGTTTACTGCGTTTTTACCTGTTTTGAAAACCCATTATACAGTTGCGTTGACTTTTGATGTGATGCCAAAATTTGCAGAAATATATAAGGATGCGAACAATAAAGTAACATCCTTCTCACTAAATTCGTTATTGAATTGCGTGGTGGCAGGATGAGGAGTAGATTAACATCACACAGACTTCTTTCGAAGCACATTGACATATACTTTTGATAAAGACTTGGTTTCCCTACTCGACCGTTACATGACATTACTTTCGCCTCGGTCGAACGGAACTAACTCACGACTAAGCACGCTCATAATGGGCATCGCCCAGCGCCGCAAGTGGCGATCTACAGAATTAGTCACGCACCAATGACAGCAGCCATGTATATAACTAACGTCACTCCCGTGACCGGACTTGTCCAAAATACCAATATGGCGACACATGCATGTACGACAAGCGAACAGAAATAAGAGACGAAAGATTGTATTGATCGAGGTTTTCGGTACCAGTCAGCATGGGCTATATCATGCTGATGTCAACAGGTATTGTGTAATCGGCACTTTTATTTGATCGAGTTTAGCTGCGAAAATGAGATTTTCTCATGAAATGTAAAGACCATCCAAGATCTCGTCTCGCAGACATCTGCGCTAATATATGTGAAATTAAATAATTTTACCTGCATCTTGAAAACTTTTTTGCATAGTAACTTTCTGCATTACTTTGCTTGCCAAATCGAAGAAAATTGACTTGCAACCAATGATGGAATTACCGTTTATCTACTGCCCACCTCAGTATAACTTAATAATAAAAATTTAATGAAAATGTTTAAATTGTTGTCCTAGCGTGCTATGGAGAGATCCATGCTCGGAGTGTCGCTAAAAGATATAATCCGAAACGCGGATATCCGCAGAAGAACTCTATTAGTGGAGGCTACACAACGAATAGGCACACTCAAGTGGCTATGGACATGACATATGCCGAAGAGACGACGTTCGACGGGGAAGAAAAGTATTGTGAAAGTGAGTGGCGCCCAAGGACTAGCAAACGAAGCATTGATGATCCCTCTGCAATATGGACTGACGACATAAGAAGAATAGCGGGAGTGGCCTGGATGCGGAAGACGGAGGATCGAAGAGGATGGATATGGAGGCTTGCGTTCAACAGTGGACGGATACAGGCTGATGATGACGAATTATCGTGCACTTGTGTTAATGTTCTTGTAATCTTTTGTCCGTTAAAATCAAGCATTTTTAAAACATACTGTTAAAATGTGTCAAGTAAATTTCGTTCTTTGAAGGTATTTTTGTTTGCCTAAGTACCAATGTATACTTAAAATATTTTAATGCACCATATAAAAATCCATAATTTTTTGCGTATATCATTTTATGATACATATGTATTGCAATTCAATCTTATCTCTTGTTTATTTCTAGCTTACAGATCCACTTCCGGAATTCAAATGATTGCATTTAATACCACAATGCAAGCTTACATATATTTTAATAGTGCACCATGCATAGTACCACGTATCGTGTAATAGTACTTAGTAGATGCACACGTGAAGTTTTAATTAACTAGTTCCACGGTCTATTTATCGCATACCGAAGAATGCATTATACCTGCTAACTGCAACACGTTCAAGAGCATCTAGATACTTGCATTCTTGACCAAGCATAGAAAATAATTGGAATATGCAACAAAATGAAGTATAATTTGAAATAAAACACACGTATTATTTAGGCCTTTACACCGAAGTATCTTTTACGCATTCGTTATTTAATATTACTATTAAATCGAAAAGTATGGCTTGGTTGATTTTAAGTATTCGCTTGGAGTATATATTGATTGTTTTAACATAGCTTAAGAGCTTGGATCTTTTCAAGAAACATACAAATATACACTTGCAATCTCCCAAGCCCACTCACAAACCACAAACACAAGAACAACACACGTTTCCTGCATGCAGCGTTCAGATTTCCTGGCTAAGCGTCATAGAGTGCACTGATCTCAACTGGTTGTGGTCTCCTTCATACAATTTTATAAAAAAGGTATTTAAGCATCTTATGTCTTTTATAGGCATTCGTTAATAGCTAACGTTAAGTAAAGAATGAACATTAAATGCAAAGGTTTGTGGCTCAAATCCCAGCGTTCGCCGTTTATTTTTTCTCCAAACTATTGATGGAAGAAATGTCATATAACATGAAGCTTGCTGTGAATTCGTATGTACGTATAAATTTTAATTATCACATCATTAAAGTGCATGAAGAATAGTCTTATTATTTTAAACTCTTTTACGGATAGATCTCTCAGTCCCTTGCATATTTTGGAGCATATGGACACCACAAATGTCATTTTTACAGCTCTGTAAGCTCTGATAGTGCATGCCTTGTCTTAGAACACCTGTAACCCCGAAGTCCACTTGGAACATAGATGGTTTCCGGGGCTTCCAAGGCAAGAGCCCGCGAACTTGCTTAGACTGCGGCTGTAGTATATATAAGAGAAATATTTGGGTGTTAAGTGATCAGGGTTTTTAGGAAGATCTTTGATTATTGTCCTTAAGGGGTGTCTCGACCCTACCGAGGGCATGTAAAGAGCTTACATTTAATGAAATCGATCAAAGAAAATCAAGCAAGCAAGAAAAAAATAAGCAAACGCTGTAACCACTGGACTATGCTGCCTGGCAAAAGAAATATAATATAATAAACCATTTAAATTTGCAAATTTTGATCTGTAATTCCGATTTATTACGAGTACAATGTCGGCCAGATATGAAAGCATTCCTCTTAATTTTTATGCGTGCTCGTATATTATTTTAATTTGTTGTTTTTATTACTCATTATCGGTGAAATTGATCGAGAATCTAAGATGAATAGAAACGCATTTGAACACGCGAACACATATTTTTTAAAGCGGATCTAGATGATATTACAATGAGATTAATGCGTAGAGAAAAAAGCATATATTTTGCTATGTATGGATTTGCAGAAATTTCACGCTAATAATGCGGTGTAAAGCCGACAGATAAAAAGCTTTCATCTACATTTTAAGATAATAATAATAATAAGATGAAGATAATTTAAAATTTAAACGTGTTATTAGAAATGGTATTTTTTACTCGTTAAAACAATGTAAATATGCACTTTTTATTCAATTATTCATCAAATAAGTAGTTGTTACATATTTTTTTAACAAGACATAAAGAGAATGCATTGAAAATGAGTGTTTTGTATTGAGACTCATAATTCTAAAAGAATGCTAGAACTGTAAGCTGCAAACATTGTTCGTTTTCAACTGCCAGAGTGTAAAGACGTTTTTATCCGCAATTTTAAACATGGCCGAGTTCGTGCCTACAAAACCATTTTTGCGGGGAATTCTTTCACATTACTTCCACCGAAAGACAACAGCATCTGAGGCGCATATTGTATTAGTAGAAACATGGCGACAATGCTCTTTCAAAAAAAAACATGCAGAAGATAGTTTTAACAATTCAAGTATGGTGATTTTTACCTCGAAGATGAAGAACATCCTGGTGCTGAGAAAAAGTGTGAAGATGCCAAATTGGTGACATTACTTGATGAAAATCCATGCCAGACACATGAAGAGCTAGCGGAAACATTGAGAGTTGATCAATAAACAGTTTTTAGGCGCTTGAAACAACTGGGAATGATTCAAAAGAGGGATATCGAAAGACGATTTTTTACCTGCAAACGGCTGCTCGCGTGACAAATAAGAAAAAATTTTTTATATCGAAATTAATGTTTGATAAACAAAATATATATAATGTTATTTAATTTTTTAATGTTAATATACCAACAGAAAGACGATGAATATCATCTGTTAATCTTACAGCGCTTACTATTTTCAATATACCTTAGCGCTGCATGATGAGTGTTTATCCACTAAATTAATAGACTACAGCATTACGCACAATCATTTTTATTGACACTCACTATGAATGTCGGGTACTCATGACATTCGTGGTGACAACTTTCGTCTTTCAACTACAATTATTATGAGGTTTTTAGCGTTTTGCGGGTGAGGAATCTAATATACACCATCCGGACATATAGAGCTTAGATATTGAATATGTATTTTTTACATTTAAATCCTCGTTGGAAATCGAATCCATCACCTTCAGTACAGTAAGCAAACGCTATACCACTAAGCCATATCCACCGATAATACTTTATATACTCATAAAACTTGAAATATATAATCTTTTTTTCTCTCCTTTCCTCACATGTACCAATTAAATGGTTAAATTTTCTTTTTATATATTCGTTCCTTAGTTTTGTCATAGCCTAGGATGATAGGCACCTAGTAAGAACCAACTCAGAGAGGCGAGCCCGATGGATCGGTCACATCATGCGCCACGATGGTTTTCTTCAAGACATTGTGGAAGGGATGGTTGAGGGTAGAAACTGCAAAGGGTGCACTAGACGGGAATATTTGCAGAAAGTGTTCGAGGAATTTAGTTGTAGCTCTCATGTTGAACTTAAGAGGATTGCAGAGGACCGAGGAGAGTGGAAAGCGAGATGAAAGATTTTGTAGCTGCAAGCCAATCCACCGAATTGATACTACGAAGAAGAAGCAACACGAAGTTGTCACTTTCATTGGTTTTAAACCAACATCAAAACACAAACCTTGTAATATCTAACAACGAATGAAACTTGACTTAGACCACTTTCATAATCATGGGCTTATATTGAACTTAAAGTTGATAAAAAAAATCTTTGTCGGGATCGAACCTACTATCTTTAGTTTGTGAAGCAAATGCTTTAGCTCTAAGAAAAACATGCAGGTAAATGCGAAATCGAAAGAGTACTTTAATCGTGTAATCACAGTAGAATGCGTGTGAATGATCATGATGTTTTCTGATCTCGATCTAAAGTAACAATGCCTTGTCGTACAATAAACGTAAATGGACAATTACATGTAATTACAATGTAATTGGAAAAGCAACAGTTTCTAATGGAAAACCTATGAGAACTTAACTTATGTATAATTATAACTAACTGCCTTTTCATTCAGAAAGAGTCGATAGTGAATATTGAAAACTCTGTATGTTTTTTATTAACTTTTACAATCGTTATGTCTTTGTACAATAAGCGAGAATATAACCATATACGTGGATTGATGAAAACCTCTGATGTTTAAAATTTCTAACACAAGCAACATCTTACAAAGTGTTCTAAATAAAAATGCGATTATAAACTAAGTTAAGTATTTCACTTTAAAAATATGAATTATAAGGTAAGCATACTTTTTTTATCATATTCGTTGAATCAACGTGAATCAAAAAAATTAAATAACAAGTTGTTATAAAGACTTTACAAATAAATACTCGTTATATCATGTTTCTACGAAATGTTAGATTTATTTTATTTTATAATATCTTCGACTATAATACCTCGTATGAACTAATTTCGTATTTGTGTCAACGGTGTATTTTCCGAACTAGTAACTTCTTTCCATGAAATTCTATTACCCGTCTTAATATTTTAAGAATTCATATTTATATATTTCACATGAAACATTTATTTATATATAAAAATATGGAGTAATTTCAAGATAAAGTTTTATTTTATTTTGAGACAATCTAAGCAAGACAAAATTACAAAATTTATGAAAAAAAAAATCTTCATATTTCTTATGCGTTTTTTTTCCGATGTTCTGAAAGTTATTTTTCAATTTGGGATCAAGCCAAAAAATTAAAGGTCAAATAAGTCGGTCCAGCCGTTCTTGAGTTATAAATACAAAAGCTTAACTAACAATGTTTTTTTTTTATATTTATACAGATTTACTTAATCTTGCTATGGGCAATAGGTTAACCTATGATAATACTATTTCTGCTTTGTGGCAGAAGTTTGTAGCGACATGTAAATGCTGAATGATACAATTATATCAATCTCATGTATCAGCATGTACAGTATTGGTTCGAATACGATCAACAGGAGGGTGAATCCATTTGTCGCGTCACGCATGGGCTGGTCGAACATTAGCCCAGATAGCCACGTCCATTATCGACTTAGCACCGGCGGTTTGTGACGTGAGAAATGTGAAGAATTGAATCATTTTCACGCCTCGATTGGCAAATAAAACGATAAAACGGTAGACCACCTATGAGCCGAAAAAACGTTTCCCGTTCCACATCTCTTCCACAGCGGATGTCCCAGTTACGAGAGAAGTTAATCGAGTGGCACTTGGCAATGATTCAAATCACTGATTTTTTATTGCATATTTATTCAGCACGACTGGATTTATCAAAGTTTTTCTATTAGCTACATGCTACGTGAAATTTGTCCAAACTGTCGACAACCAAAAAAAATCATTCAATTATGTTTCAATAAGTATTTTTATGTATGTACTTCAGTTTTCCAAATGCTACCCATCCCAGTTGTATACGCCTGTCGATTTCTTTTGAGAAATTACTTCGTCCCAGTTGTATTACTTGTCCTAGATAGGTATAGTCGTTTACAACCTCTATTTGTGTTCCTCCAATAGAAATAGGGTGTAAAGTCTGGGAAATATTATTATTTATCATTATCTCAAGAAGTGGATGCTAACCAACGAATAAGCACACTCAAGTGGCATTTTTAATGGTTAAATTCCGCAATGTCTTAAAACTAAGAAGTTTAACCAAAGCATCCTCCCTGTATTAACTTGTGGCGCAGAGTCGTGGAATCTGACAGCAAGTCTCACCCATAAAATAAAGGTTACCCGGCGTGCTATGGAGAGATCCATGAGAGGAGTGTCGCTAAAAGATAAAATCCGAAACGAGGATATACGCAGAAGAACTCAAGGAGTGTATGCTGCCCAACGAATAGGCACACTCAAGTGGCAATGGGCAGGATATATCTGTCAAAGAGACTACCACCGATGGGGAAGAAAAGTATAGGAATGGTGCCCAGGAACTGGCAAACGAAGCATTGGCCGACCCCCTGCAAGATGGACTGACGACATAAGAAAAATATCGGGAGTGACCTGGATGCGGAAGGCGGAGAATCGAAGAGGATGGAGACTCATGCGGGAGGCTTACGTTCAACAGTGGATGGATACAGGCTGATGATGACGATGAAAGTGTTTTTATAGAAACATGCGTTGAAAACAATCCAATTAAGTGATATTTTTATATTCAATACAGAAAAAATAATGAAAACATAAAAAATAATCTAACGATCAATTCACTCACAAATCTGTAAGACACCATCTTAAAAATATATTATTAGTTTAATAAATAATTAATGAAAAAGAAACGTTAAACGTGACGATTAGAACCGAATACAGTGGAACCATGTCCTGCCATGAAAGCATTTTTGTTATCAATAATTAGTAATAATATTAATAAATATTATTATTTTATTTATTCAGTCATCAAAGCCATAAATATTAGAATTTCATACTTATAAAAATAAAATACAAGGTAATAAATAACATTTACCAATTTAAACTACTGACTCTCAGTGAGTGGAGCACCGGATCACCGCTGCATGGACAAGTGAAGGCACATCCAGTGCCCCATCCAACCGGGAGTCCCACCAAATCCGCCAAATCGCGCAAATCACAGCGACCATTGCGTTGGGACTACTGCGAATGCGCGCCCACAGAAAAGCACAACGCTTCCTTATTATGTCATGGAAGCCATCCACTCGGCCCTCCGTCAACATGCCTGAAGCACTGTAGTATCGCGGCTGACACAACAACATTCGGAAGGCGTTACTATTTTTAAATATTCTTCTTTGTCAGCAATATTATTTTAAAACATTTTTTTTACAATTTCAGGTACCTGTAAATACGCTTATTCGTTTGCGGTAGGATGTAATAGCTCTATTATTAATTTCATCAGTAAAACTTCGATACAATTGATTTGTTACGTTAAAACTGAAACTATTAGTTTCAAATAATAGTTTCAGTAACTCAATGTCGGTGTTTATGAAAAAAGTGATATGCGTATTATTATTAAACACCTACATTAAACGTACACTCTCTGTCTATATAGTTTTGAGACATATATGTATTCGTAAATACGTCGAAATACTCGCAACTCACAAGAAATAAACATTAAAGTCGTCTCGTTTGCTAAATTGTACAGTCAAAATCTTTAAAATATAGTAAGGTAAATACTTTTCTATAAGACTCTAAAGTGAAAAAAAATTCAATGATGTCATAATGAACATACATTTTTTTAAATACCATATTTATTTTGACTCTTTAAGACAATATATTCCTTTCATTTTTTTTGCATTTACTTTCACCTTCTGTGTTTATTATAATTTAAAAGTTTCCAATTAGCTTAATTTCGAAATAAATACTATGAGAGTGATGCATAAATAATACAAAATCAATGGTAAGTAAATAAAAGTGAAACTATTTTTATAAATATTAAATTTAATTTTCACAAAATACTTTGTTTGTGTTCAATAAAATTATGATTTTTTTATTGGCCAATCAATTTTAACTGTGAAATAGAATCGCAAATAAACTGAAATATTCCTTAAATGAAAAAAAAAAATTTTGTGTACAATAAAATTATTTATTTTGAATAAAAATAAATACGGTCTGATTCCAATGATTCATTTGCAGAATAAAATAAATATTTTTTGTTATATGTTGTTAGTAAAATAAAAACTGAATCATCAAAAATATACAATACGATAAATATTACTCGTGAATACGCAAAAAATCTAATTGTGATTATTTTGTTGTCTTATAAATTATAAATTCAAAATAATGTCAAATAAGTTTAGTTCAATTGAATAAATATAATCACTAAAACATTATTTATTTCTATTTAAAAAACTACAAGTCCTACTTGTTTTAATATATATAAATAGTATCCTTATAACAAAAATAACAAAGCTTTTTTTGTTCACTTTGTTGAAAAACCCGCCGGCGGGTATAAATCAATGATAAAAGCGTTTGCTTTGCAACCCAAAGGTCATGGGTTCGATCCCCGACGGAAATTAAAAAAAAGTCTTTTTCATCGATTTCGGAGCTCTAAAATACCCCCAGTTGGTGTGAATTTTACCCCTTACCAGTAAAATGCCACTCATAGCCTATTAATTAAAATTGGTGCATAGACGAAAGTCGTCCCGTGAAGACCACCCATTCATATTAAATTCCTGTAATAATAAGGATGGTGCGTGAATTTTGGCCTGTAGTCTATGACGTTGGCGGATCAACACACATGCAGCGTTTAGCCATATGCACTATGATAAGCGTTATAGAATTCCACAGATAAGAATTACTATCACTATCTGTCGGAATTCTCATGTCTACTATCTCCTGTACTAGACAGAAATGCATTTCATGAGGCGGCTTATTGACATAATAATAAGTAGAACAATACAAAGGTTTCAAAAGTTTATAGACACTCAGTCGATCATGAAATATTCCTTCTTTGAACATTTAAGGCACGTTTCAGCTGAAAAATTCTGAAATTTTTTCTTCGTCAAATCACAAGAGCACTAAAGATATCATGTCCTGAAATATTCTGTCGGGAATGTATCCATTGATGGGAATTTCTATTTCTAAAAATTTCCCTAGGGAAATAGTTTAGATTCAAACATTTACAGTATTTATTTGAACAGATATTTTGTTATTTATTTCAACGCGAAATACTTGAGTGGAGTATTTAGGTGCCCTGATGGACCCAATAGAATAAAATGTATTTTTTCATACATGTTTGTAGGTGAGCCTAGAATGTTTACAGGTTTGAAATTCAGATTCCTCCGAAGAGAGTTATATTTAAATAACAAAATATAAGAAAAATATATACACATTTCAAATAATAAACTATCATTGTGGTAAAATTGAGAAGAAAATTCTTGAAATTTTTGAATTTATTTTGTAAATTTAAGCTACTTGCGACCTTTATTTATTTGAGATTATATATTATTTTTGTATTTTTATGTTTCTATAAATATTTATAATGTTGTTCTGATGATATTTTAGTTATTTATTCATTCCTTGTTTGAGACAGCTTTAAAGCTGCTATTTGAACACTTCTATTTCATACTAATTCATCAAAATCAGCCTGTGTCCGTCCACAGTTAAACGTTAGCCTCCCGCATGAGTCTCCATCCTCTTCGATACTCCGCCTTCCGCATCCAGGTCACTCCCGCTATTCTTCTTACATAGTCAGTCCATCTTGAAGGGGGTCGGCCAATGCTTCGTTTGCTAGTTCTTAGGCCATTCCAATACTTTTCTTTCCCATCGACCGTCGTCTCTTCGACAGAAATTGCCACTTGAGTGTGCCTATTCGTTGGTTAGCATCCACTATTTTAGTTCTTCTGCGTATTTCCTCATTTCGGATTCTAAATTTTAGCGACACTCCGAGCATGGATCTCTCCATAGCACGCTGGGTGATTTTTATTTTATGGGTGAGACTTTCTGTCAGATTCCACGTCTCTGCGCCATAAGTTAATACAGGGAGGAAGTATTGGTTAAACGCCTAAGTTTTAAGATATTGCGGAATTCTTGCTTTAAAAATGTACTTTAATTTTCCAAATGCTTCCCATCCCAGTTGTATACGCCTGTCGATACTAATTATTAGTTAGTAATTATATTAATTGTAAGTATTATACAATTAGTCTCTCATAATACTGTTATTAGTTTTGTAGCAAGTGCATAGAAGTGATTAATGTGCTTATTGGACTACGTTTGGACGCGCGACTGGAGAATTACGATGCATCTGGATCAACAATAGCACGAAGCGCTAAGCAAAGATAATAAACATCACAATTTCATGTAAACACATACAAGATAATGCCAACAGACGGTCATATAAAATCTCACCAGTATATAATATAAACATTGTCATATTTAAGTACGGCTAAGCGTCACATCAGAACGTCATTAGACTACAGTCCATGAATCAATAATTTTAAGAACGTAACTTTAAATGGATGGTTTTTACAGGATGTCTTTTTTCAACCACCAACTTTGAGTAGTAGGCTTTAGACTTGCATTTTACGAAGGGTATTAATATAGCTTAGAAATTAATGACATTTTTCTTTGCTTTGTTGGGTATTGAACTCACGACCTTTCTTTTGGTACGCAGACGATTTTCGCCTCTTTAGCATACACGCCGGTAATATAATCTTTATTTTTCATAATTATAAACTCTCAATAGATTTTTTTTTCTTTTGCGTTTGTTGATTTGTCTAGGTTATGACTTCATAATTCGACTTCGACCACGTATTCCAAGTTAATGAAGCTGATATGTTATTTTATGCAAAAACATACAGGAGAATACCGACAGATGGTGAAGGTAATTCTGAAGGTTTATCAGTGAATTATATGATGCTTACCATGCTACATATGGATAAGCGCTGCATGTGGAGAATAGATCCACCAACGTCATAGACTACGGCCTGACATTTACGCATCATCTTTACTATTGCAGGAATTTATTTTATTTACAGGAACGACCTTCCGCTTGACAAGGAAATGCTTTAACCACTGAGCTATACCTGCCACCCAATGAATTGACATTAAAGATAAAATATATAAATACATCAACATAATTTTATTCCATACTTTAAATGAAAATTTAACTTCTCCCTTTGCATACTAGAGCGTAAAAATCATTGCACGTAAGATTAACTTTATTTTTTACTTTCGCCAAATAATTTCAAATGTAATACATAGTACACGCTTTTAACATTACTCGACTAAAGGTCATTAATTCAGAACACTTTTGTGTCATATTTTAAAGGTAAGTCACTCACGAAAAACATATTAAGTCCGCATCAAGTCATACTTTAATTATTTTACTCATGGATCATCAAAAACCTTGACTTTCAAGACATCTTTTACTTTCTATAGTTTTATTTTTTGTCATGTGTTTCACGTAGTTGCAATTTGTTTAATTAATTTTGTAGTTCTAGATTTTTTTCCCCTGCATTTTCTCTATAGTGAAAACATTAATATTATTCAATTAAAATAAAATAAATATTTTTAAAAAAAGTTTAAAGAAAATGTATTTTTGATCCATCTTTAATGTTCATATTTTTTAAATTTATTTTAACGTAAATTTTTGAAATATCCTTTAGGTACGCAATCTCAATGTTTTAATGTACTTTAGGTTTTAAATAACACATTTAGTATAATTTTAGAATTAATTTTAATTAAAAAATTAATAAATTTATTAAAAATAATTCTAAAATTATAATTATGCAGTCTCACCAAGTATTGTCAGTTGATAACCTTAATGTTACACATTTATATAAAATTGATTTTGGTGGTATTTTAGAATATATTTCAATATTCTAATATTTATTAAACTTTGTAGATTCAAACCAATATTTGATATTTAGTACACGTAAGCAAATTCACAAAAAAACATTATATCTTTATGAAATTTCTCTAATCAATCAATCGGAGAAAATAAATGGCAGACGCTGGGATTCCATATAAAATCTCGCCATGATATTTATTTTTTGTTTTACAATTAATGCTGTTATTTTATTATTAAATCATTTATAATAAAGAACATAAAAGTATTCGATACACAATTATTTCCATACCATATATTGGACACAGACATTTAAATAATTAAATGTATATTTTTTAATTTGCGAACTGAAGAATGAACTGAAGTTTGTTCCATATCTAGAACATATATGCACCATAATTTACCGCCACTAGTTTCATCAGTTGCCTTTGTTCATGCCTTGTTTAAGGACACCCAAAGGTAGCACCCTGGAAAGCTTATATGATTTCAGTACGATCCTTGGGCCCGAACACTTGCTAAAGCAATATGTGATACATATTTGAGAAAATGGTAATAAATTCAAAAAAGGGATGATTTGGCGATTCTAAGAACTGAACCATTGGGTCCTTAATCGCAAAGTAAAAAATAAAGATAACCCATTTACGATGTGGTAAGCGTTTATTTTAGCTTATTTTTCAAGTAGGGGAGCGGTAATGATGACTGTCATTGGCACAATAATCATAATATAAATATTTAAAAACCTTTTGAAACTGTTCTGAAAATGTTACCTGCAAGAAATTAAAAGGTGATATAAAACAATAATGTACAAAGTGCGTACCTTCTCCGTTGAAATTTCTTCCAGCATGCTCGTCAATTTCCACCGCCATTGAAGCATCCTTCCTTGCAGATCTCATTACCTTGACTCCGTATCGTCCAAAATCCACTTTCACAGCATGGTTGTTAAAAAACCTAGCCATCAACCCTCCAGTGGACCTTCCCTCTTCATGAACGACAGGAGCAATAGGTTCAATGGTGACTAGATCAAACACTTTAACGGTTTTATTTTCCTTAACTCCGCTGACTAGTTTTTCAGTAAGTTCCTTTATACAAGTAGCGTTATCATTGCAAAAAAGCTCCGTTATATCTGAATTCGCATTTTCACAAGCGCACAACTGAGCGAAAGCCAACACCGAAACGAAAGCTCCAAACTTGATTAAAGACATGTTAAATTGATTTATTTTTACAAATACAACACAACACTTAATGTTTTGATTTTAATATTACGTTAATAAGCTAAGTAATTTATTTATGAATGAAAAATGATGCTCCAACTCTAATATTAACAAAACTATAACTTCAGCGTCAGGTAACATCAGATTTCTTTACTTGATTAAAAAATGCTTGTTTTAAAAATTGATTTTTATCACTTTATTGTACTTTATTGATGCACATCAAGTATTAATACGATTTTAATTACGTTGTTACGTCGTTTGCTAGCGCGTTTGTTCTGTTTATTGTGGATTCACTCACTGTGCATTGTTTCAGGATTCCCTATTGTATTTCAGGTTTTTTTTTAGACAATGCGAGCACTTGTTGTTGGCTGAGAGTCTGTTGATTCACCATCGAGGGATGGATTATGAGTGAGGTTTCGCAGTGTTCTGCGTTGCACTTTTATGCTATGATACGCAGAGGTAACCAAGCCCGACGGTGCGATCCGTGCTGGCATGTCAGCACGTAGAACAAACCTTCTGAGGCTGTGATCTATGAAATTCTCTGTGGGAAAATATTGACTATGGAGTCTCACAATGGAAACTCGATGCGTTTTTTATTCACATTATTTGTGAGTGTAAATTAATAAATAAATTTTAATTTAAAAAATAACAAAATAACAATACTTAGTTTTAAGTCACATTTATTTTAAACGATTACATGTTTCGGCCTCCTTGGAGACCGATGGTTTGTATTACATATCAAAGATGATCTCCAGATTACTAATTTGTGATTTTTTTAATTAAAATTAATTTACAATTTTAATATTATTTTATACTCATAAAGGTTTTTCGATGAAAAACATTTCACAGAAAAATTGAAGTTAGTCAGAGTATTCCTGTGAACAGCACCTATTCGCATCATCATATATTTTGTACTCTAATGACGTAGGAAAATCAATTTTCTATGCATGGAATAAAAAAATTCTTAAAAAAAAACCTAAATAATCCATAGATGAAATTTCTCCTATACTGCTATAAGTGCTAGCATATACGAAACTCTCGATTCAATAGAAAAATATGTATTTTTTCATTTTTATGGCTAATATTATACAATTTTGTTTGAATCTTTTTCTGTTGCAATTCGGTTATGAAGAAAACGATATTTGACTAATCTATTATTCATTCAATATCAAACATGTCATTCTTTGTGACATTTTGTTTAATATAAGGAGCCTTCGAAAATGATATCATTTAGCACATGAGAGAAACATCCAAATTCCATTTAATTTAAATAGAAATATTGAAAACATGATTAAATAGATACTGTTGTAATAAAATTTATGCACACAAATCTAGTTTAACATTTTTTATTATTTTTTATTTAAATTATATAATTCTACATTCATAATTTTAATTATCGAATACTTATATAATGTAAGACTGCATAAATTAAATAGCTACCAAATATGAATAATGTCAACTAACTTATAAGCCAACAGAAATAGCTCAATGGTCAAAATGTTTTGAAAGGCAAAGGTCGTGGGTTCGATCCCCGAAAGAGATTTAAAAAAAAAGGATTTTTCATTGATTTCAGAGCTCTAAGGTTAGTTAAGGTTATTGTGAATTTGATCTCTCACCCGTAAAACGCCAGCCAAAGCCTATAAATCAAATTTGGTGGTAAACGAAAGTCGTCCCGTAAAGACCACCAATTCATAGTAAATTCATGTAATAATAAAGGATGATGCGTGAATCTCGAGCTGTAGTCTATGAAGATGGCGGATCAACACTCCACATGCAGCGTTTAGCCATATGCACTTCGGTAAGCGTCATAGAATTCCACAGATGAGACTTCAGAATTACTATAACGATCTATCGGTATTCTCCTACGTAAGAAAAAACTACTAAGAAAAATTTAATACATTTGTATTGCAAAAAGTTTTGCTCTTTGCAGGACATATTTCTCTGTTTCTTCTTCGTAGTATCAATCCGGTGGATTGGTTTGCACCAACAGAATCTTGCATCTCGATCTTCATTCTTCTCGGTCCTCCGCAACCCTTTTCAGCTCAGCATAAGCTCTACAATTCATGTCCTCGAATACACTCTGCAAATATTCCCGTTTAGGGCGCCCTTTACAGTTTCTACCCTCAACCATCCCCTCCACAATATCGTGAAGAATACCATCGTGGCGCATGATGTGACCAATCCATCGGGCTCGCCCCTCCGAGATGGTTCTTATTAGGTGCCTAGCTTCCTTGATTATCCTGAGAACCTCATTGTTCGTGACGTGTTCTCTCCAGGAAATTCTGAGAATTCTTCTGTACGACCACATCTCAATGGCCTCTAGTCTTTTTTTAACTGTTACTAACAGCAAAATTTTGCAATATATTGTAAAATTGTGAATAATTTTCTAATTGAGATATTGCTTTGAATTTGTTTTCTTGATTCTGAAGTGAGTTTCACACATAGTAAAACGTTAAAATACAACAGATCGACAACGGTGAGAATTATCTCGATTTCCACAAGTGTTTAAGTACATTCTTATAATTGAAAGCATCTCAATTACGCGTGTAAAATATAGTACTTTTCTCTTATATTTCTCTTTCTACAAGCAACCAGTACTGAGCACACCTTAAGTAATTGCTGTGAGAATGAGTTCTACAAGGAAAACTGTTTTTTTAACGTGTAGAAACGTTAAAGTAGACTCCTATTGATCTCTTTCTTAATAATTTTTCCAACATCAACTTCCTTTGGGAATTGATTTAACCGTTTTTAAAATAATTTAATAGAAAGAGCACAAAATAAATGTGTATTTTATGTGTGGAAGTACAGAAAACGTTTGTTTTGAGACATCACAAGTATATTAAACTTATATCAGGAACTAAGAAAATTAAGTTTTCAATTAACTTTTTTGTTTTCGGAAAGTAAAATAAGTTTTTCCGAACATAAAAAGTAATCTGATTTTTTCTCAGACAAATTCACATTCAAGCCACATTGTGTTATATACTTTGAAAGCTGATTTTTTTGAAAAAAAAAATGATTCATTTAAGGTTGTAGTACTGAGAATGTGTATTAGAAAAACGCAAGTGCCAAAACTGGTTTGCAAAATTTCGTTCAGGCATTTTTGAAGTTAAAGATGCACAACGTTCTGAAAAGCAACTGATGAAGACACGAAAAATACATTAATTGACGCAAACTCGCGAACACTCACTCAAGAGATTGCCCTGACATTAAAATTAACAAAAGCGATCGCTTATGATCAATGTGAATAATTAATATATTTAATCGTGTCGGAAACAACAGGGTCAGATCCTGTCTGCCCAGAAGTGGACGACGTTGATGGCGTTGATCCCGGCCATCATCAGGTCTTCCTGGGTGCAGCTACTCGGACACAGCGCACACTCCAGAAAGTGTGACAGGGTCTGCTCCACGCTGCAGTCACATTCAGGCGGTCCGCTGTAAAATTGCCAGGCTATTAAAAAATTAATGTAAGCCATAAATCTCAATAAAATGCTTTGGCTGCACTGTGGATATGGAAACTATACAAATATATGAAAATAAATAAATATATTACTACATACAATCAAAAAGTAAAACATGAACATTTAGGTTCTCAACTGAAAATACTTGATAAAACTGCATAGATAATAATTTTTAATTTAATTTAATTAGAAACTTAACAAAACTAAATTTTTTTTTTTTAAAAAGTTTTGATTTCACATTTATTTTTAAGTAATTACATGTTTCGGACTCCCGGTAGTCAGAAAAATAATATAAAACTACAAAACATCTAAAATCGTCAACCCTGAAGATGACCTCTGCAATTGTGGGCGAAATGTTGGTGAAAAAAAAAATTCGCCACACACGTCTCAACCCAAGAGCAACAATACCGTAAATAGCACTCTAAGTGAACACCCATACAAAAAAAAACTTTCTCACTTGTACTATTTAATTTAACTGAATCCATATAACATATTAAATAAAGTAAAAGCTACCAGATAAAAATCATCAGCGATTAGTTGTAGAAACTAGAAGTTATAACAAAAGTATGGTAGATAATATCAAATGTTCAGTGGCGTAGCGAAGCGAGTAGCACTGCGATAACACCCTCATTTCCCCGCTGCTGTTACCACTATGAACACATATCCAGAGGCGTACTTACAGATTTTACGGACAATTATTTATCTAATTATTTCCACTACCGATTATACACGGCCGAAAATAGTTTAACGAATCGAATTTGCACGAAGAAGGTTCATGTTAACTGCAAACATAACTTTATCTTTTTAACAAACAGGGAGTACATTTTTGTGTAATTTTTTAATTTTAATAATTTGAAATAAAATATGAGACTCGAATTAAATTCATGTTATTCATATTATATGTTTTGGAAAATTGATCAAAATACTATATTTCATTTATTGATATTATATATTGGAATTTAAAGATGTAGAATAGAATTGAAACAAGATAAGCATGGCAATAAATTATGGCGTAAAATAGTGGCGTCGATAAAATGATATACCATACACTTAGAACGATATTATTTTTTTTGTGTGTAAACACATATAGGAGAATGCCGACAGATGGTGATAGTGATTCTAAAGTCTCATCTGTGGAATTCTATAACGCAGAAATTCACTATAAAAGGGTGGTGTTTTCGGGACGATTTTTGTCAACCTTCAATTTTGATTGATAAGCTATAGCTGTCATTTAACGACTAAGGGTTTCGTTCACACCAACAAATATTTATAATTCTTTATTTTTACGTAAGCACATACAGGAGAATACTGACAGATGGTGATAGTAATTCAGAAGTCTCATCTCTGTAATTCTATGACGATTTCCATGATACATATGGCTAAGCGCTGCATGTGGAGTGTTGACCAACCAACGTATATATATATATAGACTACAGCCCGAAATTCACGCATCATCCTTACTTTTTTGACTTCCGTCTACCACCAATTTTAATTACCAGGCTATGACTGGCATTTTACGGGTGAGGGATCAAATTCACACCAACCGGGGGTATTTTAGAGCTTAGAAATCAATTAATAATCTTGTTTTTTTTAATCTCCGTCGGAGATCCAACCCACGACCTTTGGCTTGCAAAACAAACGCTTTGACCATTGAGCTATACCTGCCGGTAAATTGAATATGTAAAAAGTATTTTTTTCTAGTTATTTGTTCAGTATGTCGGTAATAATTACTTATTTTATGTGCAAAATAATATTTTTAAGATTTTGTTATTAAATCCAACCAAACTTAATGAATTAAAAAGAGTTGCTTTTGTGTCACGTAATTTTATTCAGAGTAATTGAAGTGCGTTTCGAACCACGTATGTGTAAATGTACGCACTCGTATATGTATGTAACGATGAATTCATATGAATGCAAGAATATATGTACGCATGAACCAATTTGCCTCCACATAAAAACTCTATCATGCTTGCGTATTAGGACTTAAAAAAAATTGTCGAAAAAAATGCATAAAAACAATTTTTAAAAAACATCAACTGAGGTTGGAATGTTTGAATCAAAATATATTAATCGAGTACTTAATTAATTTGAATTCAATTGTATAACACAGTTGTTTATGTCTTAAAACATTGAAGTGAAGTCCTGTAAATGGATTTTCAAATATCTACAACCTTGTGGTAGGTGCGTACAGAGCTACTATTATTACGAATTTGAAGAATTCTAAAACAACATTTTATAACCGCAATTTTGAGTTACACAATTTCAATTTTGAGTTCGAAATGTCCCTTCTTGATAAGTATTTTACAAAATATTCCATTAACACTTCATTAATTCCAGAACATTCCATTTTTATTTTCATTCTCAATTATTTCATATTTTTTATATATGCGAATGTATGAGATACTATTTTTTTCGCATACAAATCATAAAATATCAAAACCTTTACAAATTCATTCCGGTTTTCCATCAGTATGTAATCTCGACATTACATACTCGTAGATATTGGCTGACGAGTTTTGATCTTTATGGCGTGTTTGAAAGCGAAAAAAATTTTTGCCGGACCTCGAGCCATTTTAACCGCTTCTGTGCCAATAGCGAGATTACTTGCATTCTTGGCCGTGTCCAGCAGGCCGGCTATAGAAAAAGAGCGAGTATTCTCGCTCTGGTTTGAGCCTCTGTGTCATCATATATCCCGTTTTTTTGGGTTATTAAAAATATAGAACACACAGATACATCTATTGGGATGATTTTGTAGTACTTCACTAAACAGTCGAAATTACAGTTTTCTCATACTATCGATTTTATTTAAAAATGATTTATTTTGATTAGAAATTAACGGCCTGCTGTGCACAGCTACACTTCTTCTACCTACTGGCATTAAAAAAGGCTAATTGTACAAATGAAAAATTGCTTAACTCTCTGATATACAAGGATAAGTAACGAAAATCGAAAGCGATTTATTACCTTTGGATTTACGTAAATCCATCAAAAATACATTACAAAAAATTTGCTCTTACCATTAGGCACTATGAAAAACCACAATAGTGAATATTATTTTTGTATTAAGCTCTTAGTCGTGTTTTGAATCTTAACTTAACTGAAAATATCAATCATGAAATTATAACCAACACTTTTGAACAATGTTGTACTCAACTATTTTCAAAGGGGAAAAGAACTATTACATTTTTAAGAAAACTTTTTACAATTTATATATTGTTTGATAAGTTTTACGTTTAAAGTATCACTTGATTAAAACAATAACTTTAATCATTATTTAAAGATATTTCGAATACATTTTTTTATGCGTTTATTAAAATATTTTTGATAATAAACCGATATATTTCATGTCACACTGATAATGGTTATTATAGCCTTAACCGAATAATAGCTTTTTTTTAATAATTTAAAAATATTGTTATATGTAATTATTTCACATTTACATAAGAATAAATTAATATACAATTTAGTTATTTTTTACGATATTTATGGTCTAGGGCTCAGGAGCATCGGGCTAGTCATCCGATTCCTTAAAAAAAAAGCCGACCACAAATCTGCCAATAATATGCCTCGGATACTAAAGGTACTTCATACACTCTTCTGTTCTGGAATCTGACGGGAAGCCTATCGACTATATTCGCTAAGAGATCTTTAGATTGAGATTTTTTTCTGTAATCGCATGCAGGAGAGCCCAGCTGGTCAAGAACAGTGCACTCTATGACACTCAGCCTGGGAGGCTGGACGCTGCATGTGGGAAACGTGTGTAGTGTTCGTGTTTGTGTGTGGATTTGGGGAGATTGCAAGTGTATATTTATCTTTTGCTTGAAGAGATCCAAATTGTAGGAAGGAGGAAACACAGACGCTGAAAGAGCATTCCAAAGCTTACCAGTGGCATTGAGAAAGGAATTTTGGAAAATGCCATTTCTTGATTGACACACATTAACCGTGTATGGATGTTCGGCAAATGTAAGACGAGTTTGTCGGTTGTGTGTGGGTGCAGGAGAAATTAGTTCTCTAAGTTCCGAAGAGCAACGACCGTGATAATAACGGTAGAAAAGACTAAATGAACCAATCTTACGACTGTGTTCCATTGATTGCAGTTAGATGTAAGAGTATCATTGTTTATCGAACGAATTTTTCTTCTTCTTGTTCTAGAACGAATAGTAAAAAGGGGGAGCTGACAGAACTAAGTGCTGGAAATTTGTGGTGATTATAGGTTTTTAACGAATATGGAAAGAAGAAGAAATTTTTATTTCAAGCTTTTAACACCTTATTTACTAGAAGAATTAACAGTGAATAAATTCCGACAAAAAAAAACATTTGGGGCTTAATTAAATATGAATAATTTTACTTATAAAACTTTATTAGAGTTAACTGAGACCAAAAAAAACGATCCAATTTTCGTTTTTGTAAACACTAAAAAAAAACATTTTTTCTGAAGATTTTTTTACAGCGGCAGTGAAATAATTTTGTATTTTTTGTCTTAGCCGTTTTCTTATCGGAAAAGCTCGAATATCATAATCATTTTTTCCATTCTTTAAAGAGCGCAAAAGGGAAATTTATGTCGGAACTAATGACACCGGGATTTTAAATAAAGGCTTAATTCGTTGCTTTACTATTTTACTCTAATCTTCCATACTTTTTTATGTTTTGTTTTTTATCAAGACGGAAAATTATGGCCGTACTTGGAATAACAATTTTTTTTTAATAATTATTGAAATAAAAATCAAGGCAACTAAGCTTGAAAATATGAAAAAAAAGTATTCGATAACAAGAAACAAAGCAACTTTTTCTGTGATTTTTAAGTTACTAATTAGTTTATTATTTTTATTCATTGAATCGTAAAAAACTACATAATAAAGTTTTTTAATATAAGAAATGAATTAATAATTAACTTGTTATTAAGAGCTTTGTTTAAAATTATTAATTTACTAAGGTTGTTTATTTTCAATATTATTATCGAATTCAAGCATTAAAATTTTGTTAAGTCTTTCATAAAATTTTCCATTAGATTATACCTTAAATAATAAATTAAAAATCACATTTCAGAACCAAAAATTATTATATATTCACAATTTAAAAATAACTATTCATTATTCAAAATAAAAAAAATCCAAAATAAATTATTTTATATCACAAATTTCACTTTTATTTGCATAAACTAACAACAGCTTGTAAATAATTGATTTTAAGTAGAAATATATATATTTTTTTTTTAATTTTGACAACCGTCACAAGTTTTATTGCTAGAGACCCGAAGTTTTAGCATTTTTTTTTAATTTTTGGCGCTTAAGAGCATTTTGCAAGTTTGGATATTAGCATTTTTAAAAATTTATCGCTAATTTCAGCACCTATTTATTAATTAGTAAGCACCTATTTTTAAAACATTCAAATAAATAATAATTCCTATACAGGTTCATTTTACAAATTAACATAATTATTGTAAGATATTTAACAAAAAAATAGGACAATTATAAAAATATAAATTGCATTATTTAGGAATCGTCTAGGATACAGGCACAAAGTTCATTTACAGAAAAATTGTGGAAAAAACTTACTGTCAATAATAATCGGTCAACATAATAAAGATTTTTAATAAAACAAAATTTCGAAAATAACGATAATTTAAGCATATTTATGATTATTTTATGAAATTCGCATTTATAAGCATATATTCCGAACTTAAGCATCTATTGAAAAATGCTACAAATACGGATCTTTAGTTTATTATATTAATGTACATCTGTGAGACATGGTGCTTATCTGAAAGTGATTACAAAAGACTAGAGGCCTTTGAGATGTGGTTGTACAGAAGAATTCTCGGAATTTCCTGGAGAGACCACGTCACGAACAATGAGGCTCTCAGGATAATCAAGGAAGATAGGCACCTAATAAGAACCATCTCAGAGAGGCGAGCCCGATGGATTGGTCACATCATGCGCCACGATGGTCTTCTTCACGATATTGTGGAGGGGATGGTTGAGGGTAGAAACTGTAGAGGGCGCCCTAGACGGGAGTATTTACAGCAAGTATTCGAGGACATGAATTGTAGCGCTTATGCTGAGCTGAAAAGGGTTGCGGAGGACCGAGAGGAATGGAGATCGAGATGCAAGATTCTGTTGCTGCAAACCAATCCACCGGATTGATACTACGAAGAAGAAGTTATTACCAACAACACCTAATAATTAATTTTTAACAAATAATTTGATAAATTAAATATGTTTTCAAAAATTCACAATTTCATTTGTGCTGTATACTCGTACAATTCACGCTTTGCTATGTAAAAAAATAATTCTGAAAATTTCTTCAGCTGCATTATTAAATATTTAAAAAATATATATCAATAAATATGCCCACGCACGCCTCTGCACAGAATGCAACCGCTGCATAAGCTCGCACATGTTTATTTCTCTCTCTTTCGCTTTATTATCCGTTTTTGCTATTCGTAATATAAAATCATACTACAGTCATTCATCCATGCAAATTGCATTGGCGGTGCAAAACCCTGACGCAGCAAATCATATTTTTATTTTTCTATTTCTTTTTTTATGTAAACTCATGCAGGGTAATACCGACCGATGGTGATACTGATGCTGAAGTTTTCGTCTGTGGATTCTATGACGCTAGCCAATCTACAAATGGAAAAGCGCTGCAAGTGGAATTTTGATTCGCAATTGTCAAAGAATACAGCCCGACATTCACACATCATCTTTATTATTTCAGGAATTTACTATAAATGGGTGGTCTTTACGAGATGACATTCTTCTACCACCAATTTTGATTATTATGCTATGACTGGCATTTTACGGCTGAGGGATCAAATCCACACCCTCCGAGGCTAGTTTCGAGCTTAAGGAGCCCGATGTTTCGGTCACATCATGCGCTACGACGGTTTTTCACGACATTGTGGAAGGGATAGTTGAGGGTAAACTGCAATTGTTCAAGGACATGAGTTGTAGCTCTTATGCTAAGCTAAAGAGGATTGCAGAGGATCAAGAAGAGTGGAGATCGAAATGCATGATTTTTCTTCTGCAAACTAATCCACTGAATTGATACTACTTAGAAGACTGGTTCACTTCATAGAAGACTGCAGTTACAGACAATATATTAAAGCTTTCATAGATTGCGAAACAGGGTATGTATATCATGATCTTAATGGGAATGCTCAAAATATAAACATCATTATTTTTTTCACCTCCCATAATACATGGAATCAAAAAATATATATATATTATTTGTGGTCACTTAGGGTTTGTCGTTTGAAGAACAAATTACAAGAAATACTGAATTAAATCTGAAGAAAAAACTATTCGTGGGAGGCGTATCGTGCTAATCGCAATGATTTCCAAAAATGTTCTTCTCTTCGCAATCTCTCTGCTCGCACGCACCGGTCAGCTCTAATGAGCTCGCATACAGGTGATAATTGATTTAATTCACTTAGAAAACGACGGATAAGCAACCTTTTCATAATTGTGATTAGAAATGCGTAAGGAAAAATGTGCTTAAAAATATGACAAAAAGATTCATACATAAATAACTTCTTAGGTTTTCACGGCCAGATTTGATATTGTGGCTATCGGAGAGAAAAATTCGCCACACACGGCTAAACCCAAAAGCCACAATATCAGATTCATACAGATTTCCTCTATAAACTTGCAAATAGACTCTTGGATACAACAAAACTCATGGCCTAAATTTCAATATCTTTGCATCTTGTATGAGCCTCAAAACCTTATACTTTGCCTTATTAGCCCTTAGAGTGCTGTAGGTCGCAATATCGAGTCTTATTTCATGTTATATTTCTGCGCATAAAGTGCGGATCGTCGGAATTTCGACTTTCACGCAGTTTGCAATGACTCAAGTCCAAATTTATAATATTGTATTAAACCTCAAAGGGCAAAGATCGATTTTTCGATCGAAAACTCTTGGTAAAATTTCATAAACTCAATCAGTTTTTAGAAAGTCATGATAAACGAGCGTTGTCTTTGAAACCAGATTAATAAAAATTAAAACTTTGTGATTTAACAATGTACGTTATTTAATAGATTAATACTTCACTGCGTCTTTTCAACATGGTTGACGTTCAGTCCGATTCATGCTAAAACATCTATTTATTATTTGAAATGAATCTCAAAGTGAACGCTTTAAATATTATTCTATGCGCCTCAACTGCTGTTGTCTTTCGGTGGAAGTAATGTAAAAGTTTTTCCCGCAAAAACGGTTTTGTAGGCACGAACTCAGCCATGTTTGAAATTTCGGATAAAAACATCTTTACACGTAGTTGAAATGATTAAAGATTGAGACTGATGTTCGTGGCCTAAGGTTTTAGCTATCAATATAAATTTATTTAAGCCCAATCGGATAAATACGTGCCGAATTATGAGTATCAATACAAAACGATAATTTTCATACAAATTTTAGAAATAATATTATATTATGAGTATGTCATTGTTTAAACAAATATTGCTAATTATTTCACAATTTTATTTTGAAGCGACATATTTCGACGTCATCAAAGAGCCTTTTTAAATTATTTTTTTAGGAAGTGAACGAATTATTATAATTCAAGGTGTCGGTGAGTAGTTTTATGTATAGAGTATATAACTTTTTATGTTTTTATTTAGAAATAAAATAAAACCTTTTTTGATATAATATTTTAATGGGGTAGTAAATAATAATTTTCATTATGCGATGTGTTTATATAAAAGCCAACAACACACGTGGGAGTTGTTTTTAATTTTTTGAAAACCAAAATTCCAGAAAATATTTTTTAAAGTTAGCACTCTTAGGAGTGCTTAGTGAAAAAAGTTCACATGAATATTTAATTCAGTGATTCCTCACAATTATATAGATATTTAAAATATGATATCAGCTTGATATAGCTCTTTTAGACTGATGCCGAAAAGCCTCGAAAAACGATATTTTGACTCTTATTTTTGTTCGTACGCCTGATATGTGCATACATATAATAATGTTTGTCTTAATTATATAAAATTACACCGCGTCTGTACACGTTATTTTATTTGTTATGACAGTTGCTCCATTTCATGTTATTTCAACTGTCATATTTAATTTGCTTTTTTGCCGTGATTATCTTGGCGGCGCTGCATGTGACAGTATTCCGGCAGTTGTCAATTAACTTTCGAAACGCCAAGCCGGTCAGACGAGGAAATCTAAAATATTTAATATTTAAAAATATTTAAAATTATATAATAATCAGATTGTGTATATTGTTCAATGGTCGTCGTTCTCTGTCCTAGAAAGTGACTTCGCATCATTTAGTACCTGAGAATAGAAACAAGTAAAAGCGAGCAAAATAACAAGCACGTCATCATACAAGTATGCAAGAAAAGTTATTGCTATTCATCTATAAACGCACAAATCTACATACTAAATACTAAGAAATATAATTAATCAAATATTTTTTGTATCCCTTTAAGCGCTTTTTGTCTGTACTTACATTATGGTTTTTACTTTGAACATATTGTCGTATAAAGCTGCGCCTGCAAAACGTCAACGGTCTTCGCATTATCCAATGTAACACTGTCAACCAAAAATATCTTTCTAAGCGTTATTTTTTATGTTAGCATAGTTTCATGAGTGTTTGAGATATCCATTCATTTGTAGACAGCTTAAAGTGGTTTCTTCGTTTTTAATAGTATCTCCTCTATCGATATTTATTGCTCACAGTAATAAGCTCTGCCGTTATATGTAAAGCTGCTGACAGCCTTGCAGAACGACAAAAAGCTGCAATTTATGCTTTTTTGCGACACTTAAGGATAAAAGAATGCCTTATCCACTCACTTACCACATCATTATTCAATAAGTAAAACCATAGTACCCGAGTACTCTATGCAATGACCTTTTTTATGTACAGACATACAGAAGAATACCAACTGATTGTGTATGTTATGCTAAAGTCTTAAGCGAGTTTGTCGGTTGTGGATGGGTGCAGGAGGAATTAGTTATCCATTTATTTAGAAAGTCGTCCCGAGAAGACCACCTATTCGTAGTAAATTTCTGTAATAATAAAGATGATGCGTGAATCTTGGGCTGTAGTCTATGATGTGCGCGGATCAATACTCCACATGCAGCGCTTAGCCATACACACCATTGTAAGCGTCATAGAATCCACAGATAAAACTACAACATAAGTTACACCATCTGTCGGTATCAGCGTGATATAGCCCTTGCATACTGGTGCCGAAAACCTCGACATACAATCTTTCGTCTCTTATTTTTGCTCGCTCTTCGGAGATGTATTTGCCATTGTTTTGGTTGTTTTGACAAAAGATAATTCGTCAAAGGGCCGACAGAAGGGCTTTGCGGTATTTCACGGCGTCAGTTCGGCTCGGCCTTCAACGTAGGTAGATCGTTGATTTTCGTGGCTTGAGCCGAATAACAATAATTGTCAATTTTTATCTTGTAATTAAATATTCTCGTATGTCAATGTGCTTCTGAAAAAGTCTGTGTGTTGTTCATCTGCTCTTCACACCTCAACCACTTGATCAGACAACCATCCCGGCGATGTGAAGTATTTTTTTCCTTAACCACCCTACCTTTAGGTTGTTTTCCAAGAAATGTGTAAAAAATTTCCCCTTTTTTTCCTTGTATTTGTGAAACAATATATGTTATTATCGTTACCTAACAAAATTTTGCCATAAAGCGGATGTTTTATAAAATAAAATAAAAACATCAAAGCATTTCTAACAAATTTATCACGAAAGAAAATCTCCGCATTGAATGGGTTGAAAGATAACATAAATAAAAAGAAGTCTTGCTTCTGATAGTAAGCAATGATTGATCGATATAAGAAATACTTAGATAGAGTAATTAAATGATTTTTATGCATTTAATCATTAATAAAAATGCTTGACGCGTCACTGAATAAATTTAAATATGACTTGAAGGTATTTTTAATGCTATCAAATGCAAGTTGCAAAGAACTTGAGTGTTTTTGTTTGATGCATCAGTTGATGTATTAAGTGGTCCAATTGTGTACGGGTATTAAGAACATTAATGTGTTCTATTACTCGATTATTTTCATGATATTAAGCAACGCTTTCGATAGGTATAATTATTAAAAGCAGAGGGTTAGTAATGTTTTTTTTTTCGTATATATTAGAATAATACTTTCACTGTTTATTACGAAAATTTCCTTTTATGAATACTAAATATGATAACAAAATGAAGCGTCGAACAGTATTGGCCTGAAAATAAACGTGGGTTATACTACAGTCATGATAAATAGTCACAATTTCCAGACGTTTGAGTCAATTTTCAGTGGAGGAACAGAAATAGAGGTTGCTAATGAAAAAAAAAAAAAAAAACTGACATGCTTTTTTGCATTTGTAACTAAATATTTTTCCTGTAGTGATTGCGGTGATTTTTCATGTAACGATTTCTTTTTCGTTGTTATTTTGGGCTAAACCATCTCTTCAAACTAAATAGTCCAAGTCTCAAAAGCTTCAGGCTAATCATCCGATCTTAAAAAGTTATTTCAATTTTCAATTTTATTTATTTTTTCCTTGCAGAAAAATTACAAATTTTATCAATTCAATGCATTTCTGAAGTACAATAATAATAAAATAAAAACACAAAAGGTAACGTAAATGTGGTGATGTAAATTTATTGACACATTTAGTATCACTGACCTCTCACTCAGAACTAGGGTCAGGAGACTCAAGATAAATAGTTTGACTTGTAACAACAAAAACCCTGTCATACGTATATCATGATTGACTCATAAATAACAAGGCATTATTATCACAAAATAAAACGTGTAACATTTCGCCTCCATAAACACCAGTACTGAATTTAAAGCAATATAACACTAAATATGTCAATATCTTCACTCAAGTTGGTTTCAACCACTGTTCACTGCGATTCTTTCGTCTTATGGGTATCCAGGGTTGAACGATGGTCCTTTCAGGCCACACTTGAGGCTCCATGAGAGACTCCAGCGAAGTCGCGATGACCCCGACTTTGAAAGAAGTTGACAGCGTCCGCCTGCTGACAATCCTCCTGATGGTCATCCAAGAAGGATTGAATACAGCGGTCGCTGCCAAGAAGCTCTGCAAGTCCTCAGCTGATGTATCTGGGTGAAGGCCCTTGGCGTGAAGATACGCCATCTTCACTACAGTAACGTTTTTTGAAGGAGATGCAGAACCACGGATCATCAGACGTGCTGAATGTTGTTGCCTTTCCCCATGCGGAGAGGCGTGACTCAACTTAGAGCGTTGAACTCCTCCGGAAAGATGATTGCTCGGGGGAGGGAGAGGACATCCACGGAGAAAGCACTTAGGTCCTCCAGTTCCTCGAACGATGATTCGTCCCGGCTGAGAACGGGAGTCCTTGGGAGCCTTGCTCGAAACAGCAGGGGCTGCTTCGATAGTATCTTCCGAGGAGTCCTCTTCGGTGGCCTCACTTGAAGTGGATTCTTTGAAGGCAGGTTCGGAGTCTCTGCTGTCACAGTTAAGCGACATCGACACAGGAATGTTGACAGCTTCAGCGTCGGTAGCCGGAATTGATTTGCACGCTCGAGGTAAGCGCCTTCTGCGGGAAGTCGGCAGACTTGTCGGGTTGGGTGGAGGGTCCACACCAACGGATGTCAGAGCATCATCCATCCCGCATCCAACAGCCTTTAAGAGCCTCTCTAGCAGCAAACGGTGATCGTCTAAGCGACGATTTATTTGCGCGATATCACAATCGCGACAGTTCGCCATCCTGTAGGTAGGATGACTAGACACGTCCGCCCGGTTTGAGTGTCGAGCGACGAATAGTATAGTTGACTATTTTACTATTTATGGTTCTTGACGACCTTCAAGACTGAGTCCGGGGACTTGAATGTATGGAATTTGTAGTATCTTGAGAACATTTTGTGTGTTTTGTTAATAGTTTTTGAGAATACCAGATGAATTAACCGATGCTTCAAATGCATAAAGATAGACCATTTTTTTCTAATGTACCGCTCAACCCAACAAAAGACAGGAAGCAACTGTAAAGAAACGATATTGTTTCGGAACCGAGGTCGCGTTACCGAAAGGACAGCATCAGCTTAAATGGTGATGCCGGAATATTAAGGTTCTGGCACTGAGGATTTCGAAAGAGTTGAATTAATACTAATTTATTTGATAAGTGACCCCCTTTTAAACCTTAGTCTACAACATGAGTAACCATTTATAAAACCAACATAATACACTGAACCTCATACACCGAATTCCTCGACACTGTTTTAGAACAATCCCTTCAATTTACATAGAGTGACTGATTGTTGAGATTGTTAATGCTCCGTACCGATGCGTAAGCATTCTTTTATAATATTAATACATTGTATTACATACACTGCAAATTCCTCGATACCTGTTGTATTAAACCTTGATCCCTTCAATTTACATAGAGTGGCAAAAATGCCCTGTGTCGTTTCTGACTATATGAATTGAGAGATTCCATCTAAGATAGAAAGTTTGATTATAATAATTACATTAAAGACTTTAGGGTGGTTAATACAAAATAAATATGTTCAAAATGATGTTTTGAACAGATATCCTATCCATTTTTGGTCTAAGAAAAACTGTATATTAAATATGTGTTATTATTGTCAGTGATAAGATAATACTATCTAGTTCCTAACATTATATTTTAATATCAACTTTTTTTATTAAAAAAAAGAACGTTACCTAAACTTTTCTGATAGTAAATTATATAAATAATGAAATGTATTAAAAATGTATTATTAATTCATATATACTTTAGATTTAATTCTATATATAGTGTCTTAAATTTTTATTTATATAATGTTGGTGTTATATCAAAATCATGTAAATGTATAAATGTGTATTTGTAAAATTCTGCATAATTATATAAAACTGTAAAATAACATAGATGAATCCCACGCCACAAACAAGATCTTATATTTAAGTGGTGCGGTAAGCGAATCTAATAAAAAAAAAAAGAAAATTACTGTGTAAAAAATGTATCTTTTTTATTTGATTAAATAAAAAAAAAATTAAAAATATGAACTAGAATCGGCCCTTATGAAAATTCCTATACCTGAAATTGTTGAAAATACGTACAAGGAATTAATTAGTGTAGGCAAATATGAAATACTTAAATTAACAATAAATACCAATAATTAAGGTTTACTTTATACTATGAAAGTTCTCTTATATTTGATTATATAAAAGCTTTAGCAAAAGCTTAAACAGGACTTGTTATACTGATCTGTTTCGTATAACCAACACTAATACATAATTTAACTGTGTACAAATGTCATGGTATCCATGTACATATCATACAGAATAATTAAACCTAAATCCCTTTGAAATATGATATCAAATATTTCATTGACTCTCGCATATCATTGAAATCTCCGATATTAATATTGATAATATTCAACCACGTTGTTAGATTTGAAAGCTCATTATTTCCTTGAAATGGAGTGAAATCGAAAATCACTCTATTGCATGTGAAATTGCAAACAATGATTGCTTACAGTGGGATATGATTAATTGTACTTCGTTGTATTCCCGATTCGCCCGTTCAAATATATTGAACGATAAAGCGATATATTTGACCGGTGACAATAGCCCACAGAATGCACGGTTCTCATAATGGCACTGAAATTAAACAAAAATCATCATCATCAGCCTGTATCCGTCCACTGTTGAACGTAAGCCTTCCGCATGAGTCTCCATCCTCTTCGATCCTCCGCCTTCCGCATCCAGGTCACTTCCGCTTTTCTTCTTATGTCATCAGTCCATCTTGCAGGGGGTCGGCCAATGCTTCGTTTGCCAGTTCTTGGGCGCCTTTAAGTACTTTTCTTCCCAATCGATCGTCGTCTCTTCGACATATATGTCAGGCCCATTGCCACTTGAGTGTGGCAATTCGTTGGGTAGCCTCCACTACTTGAGTTCTTCTGCGTATTTCCTCGTTTCGGATTCTATCTTTTAGCGACACTCCGAGCATGGAATTGTCCATAGCACGCTGGGTTACCTTTATTTTATGGGTAACACTTGCTCAGTGAGTGGGAAAATTCAAAAATTCTTTCAACGAGGATACTGTCCATCGATTCGTGAATAATGGCCGCAACCGTACACGAGCCAGCTGCTAACCGGACACGGATTCTTCCGGAGCTACCTCGACAGGTTTGGGCAGTTGAATCCCACATCCCAGGCAGAGTGCCCATGTCGGCAGCTCTCCGCAGGACGGACCTCATGTTCTGTGGAACTGTCCGCTGCACCACTTTGCTCGGATTACGCTCTTTGAAGTGGTTCGGCCGGCATCAGGTCCAGTCAGATACCAGAACTTCGTTGCTAACAAAAAAATTACGCTGCTTTTGAGCGCTTCTGCCGCAATTAATGATTCCTAACTGATGTCTTCTTTTTGTATAATCCATTTCAAAACCTTACCATTTATTTATCTATTCTCACGTATTTCGTGGTTAGGAACGTGTTACCAAAGAAGGCAATTCGAGACTCGTTGTAGTATACTAACTTTGCAGCCTTAGACTGAGGTCTATTTGACATCTAACTGATGCATTTAGAATCACGGAAAGGCCTTCAGCCACTCTCTAACAAGTACCTTTTTGCGTGCGCCCAGTAACGGATCCTCATCTGGGTCTCCAATAACAGGATGGGACAGGAAGGATTTTCAACAAGCGGCTAAAACTTGCTGTCAGATTCCACGTCTCTGCGCCATAAGTTAATACAGGGAGAATGCATTGGTTAAACGCCTTAGTTTTAAGACATTGCGGAATTTTCACTACCAACATTGTACATAAATACATACTTGGATACATTACTGCTTGTTGTTTACCGCATGTTGTTGATTCGAGCTTACTGCCATTTAGGACCAAATTTTACAAGACTCGTACAAATCAGGCTAATAATCCCATCTCATTTAAAATTGACCTTAAATTTGCCTTGGATACTACATCTGCCGTCTAATCAAGTCACCTTTTCTGGATGTCGTCTGAAGATATAGTTTTATGTGTTTCCAAGTGGACCTTTGAGTGCAGAGGAATCTTGAGTCAAAACATGTACAGAGGTGAATGATTGAACTTGTTGGCAGTGATTTGTGGCGACCATATGTTCCATATGGATATGGGAAGATTTCTTAAATTCTATTTTACGATTAATAACCAGTTAAAATATCAACTGACAAATGTTGGAAATATTTCTCTTCTTCTTCGTAATATCAATCCGGTGGATTGGTTTGCAGCAACAAAATCTTACATCTCGATCTTCACTCTTATCGATCCTCTGCAATCCTATTTAGCTCAGCATAAGAGCTTGAACTCATTTCCTCGAACACTTGCTGCAAATACTCCCGTCTAGGCTCCCCTTTGCAGTTTCTACCATCGACCATCACTTCCACAATGTCGTGAAGAAGACCATCGTGGCGCACGATGTGATCAATCCATCGGGCTTGCCTCTCTGAGATGGTTCTTACTAGGTCTTCCTTGATTATGCTGAGATCCTCATTGCTCATGACGTGGTCTCTCCATGAGATTCTGAGAATTCTTCTGTATGAGCACATCTCAAAGGCATCACTTGATTTTTCTTATCCCGTTCTTATGTGTAAAATATGGTTATGACAAATTACTTACATTAAGTTATGTCAGTTTCTATTGTTCATGCCTTATCCCAAAATATCTCTGCAGTCAAAAGTCCATTTGGGAATTTATAAATTTTGCGACAACCTCAAACACATAAGCCTGGGAACGATGCGGCAGCAACATTATATGATTAATATTTTGAGTGATTTATTTTGCATGTACCATTTCGTTCTAAGGAGTGGATCACTAAAATTTGCCGACACACACTTTTAAACAAATTTAAACATTATCTTGTTCCTGGTTGGATCAATAAACGGCGAAACATTAATTTAAAAAACCTTCTTTTAATTAATGTCGATCAATTTATTTAAAACCAAAAAAATAATATTCAGGTAATTCTTCAACCAATTGCTGGTAAGAGAAATTTCCACGAAAATTTATGAATCTATTAATTCAGCGTCTCAGATTTGTAAAGACGCAAGTGTCGAGAATTTCGCACAGCGCTTTGATTTTTCGGAACGCGACGTTTTAAATTCCTTACTCAATTTGTGGAAAAAAAAAACTTATACAGATAATTTGATTATCCCGCCTAGATCGTTTTGTTTACGATGATGAAGCCATTTTATAAAACTTATTGTCCGTAAAATGGATGCCGGAGAAATTTTCAATTTTGGCGGGAGAAACACGTTATAACTTTATTTTTTATTATGATTAACAAAACGAATGGGCAGAGAGAAAAACGCTACACATTTTTTTCTGAATTTCCTTCTCGGAAGAGTGATTTCTTCAATTAAAGTGACGTGAGTGGTTTGCGTCTTGGATAAATTTAAATATGAATTATTAATTTAACGTATATTAATCACTGTCAGATATATTTTAAAATTGTAAAACGTGAAGTTACGGGTATTTAAGATGTTTTTTAGCATTTCAATCAGCACATCTCTGTTGCTCTAATTGGAGCATATCGTCAACACAAGCTACGACCGCAAAGCTCCGTGAGCTAGACTTTACCCGCCTCACACCCGCATCACACCGGAGGGCAGTTAAGTCTCCTTGATGATGCGCTCATTCAGATTATGATCAGTTAGCAACTGGTAAGTCTAGTAGGAGTCCCCTCTGAAAAATTGAGGCCTCAGCACAGAAGTTTTAAAAAAAAGAACCCGTGAACTAGATTAGAAACGCATTCATGGGTTGTAAAGAGATGGAGATTTATGATAGATTCTCTCACCAAAAATAAAGCATGCTCAATAATGCCGAGGCGATTCCTTCGAACTGCATCGAAAAGGACTCCTCTTTCTAAAAAGAGGAAACGAGAGTCCCAGAGAATGTGCTCTGAGGTCTGAAAGGGGGCACCACAGGGGCAACTAGGATTTGAAACTAAATTAAATGAGTATAATCTGTCATTAAAAGCACCGTGCCCAGTCATTAGTTAGCTCTGAGCATTACCTCTGTGAGCTGCCATGACCGGATTGAGAGTTTCAAATACCTCGGCGGACTGAGAGCGGTGGCTTGCAGAAGGAAATCTTCTACCGCCATGCGCAATATCTGGGACTGGGAAAATAAAACAAGTAGCATATTAAATCTTTATATAAAATAAGTTTGTTAAAATAATCATTTTGTGGATTTTTTATTAAAATTTATATGTATATATATATTTATGAGGTAAGTAAGGCAGAGGATAGAAGAGAATGGACTACGTTCAATAGTCGACGGATACAGGCTGATGATGCTAATGACATCTGTATGATGTGTGAGAAATGTCTTGGGACGTGGGATGAACAGTAGCAACTGAAGGAACTAAATAGTGACCGTAGTTATAAGATATATCTAAAACAGATACGTGAACGATATGGGAAAAAGAGTTGAATACCACTATTTGATTTGACTAAAGTATGTGAAGCTCACTTTAAGCAGATACAAGTATAGATGATATAATCTGCAGTTTGATCATCAGTTAAAAGGTACTCACCATAGTGCAAGCACGCATTTTTTAAGATTTCGAGTGTCGCAAACTAGAAGTAATTAACATTAAATTGCACAAAATTAACTTACAAACGAACAAAAACATTCCACTTTCACGTATTTTCAAACGTCAAACAGCGCAGTATTGAATAAAATAAAAATAAAAACGATGTACCTTTAAGTGAAATCGAGCGAAGCTTAGAAAATTGCACAAAGGCTTACTAATGAATGTGAAGTATAGATCTTCGAGATTTAGGCTTTATCAATTTGCTTTTTTTTCAGGATCTTTCACGATTCTTGATTGGGTGTAGTCACTGAAAAACCCTGCCAAATTAAGCAGGAGGCTAGAGAGTTCACGTGATTAATGAAAGCCTCCGACGGGGATTTCCCTGTCGATGAGGCTTGCTGAAATTCAGCGAAAATTTGAATATTTAATCGATTGGAATTAGCTTCAAAGGATTCAGCGTCCGAATTGACATTTATGTATATTTAACTACATTAAGACGGCGGCTGGTGAGAATATTAATTCAAATTCCAGTGTAACTATCTAAAAGTTATGTCATATACGCTTGTTTTAAAATTATATTTAATATTTATTGCATGTTTATAATAAACAATAGAAGTCTTTCAATTTTATTGCATTATTTTTTTAAATATAGAGTTATTATTTATAACTCTATTTATTTCTTTTTTTTAAAAAATTAAACAAAAAGTAGTGTTAAGTTTAACATTTAAAATACTGTTAAAAAATATTAATGAAATATTAAATTGTGATATTATTTCAAATATAAGTTTAAGAATATGTTATTTTTGGACTGATTGCTCTTTAAAACTAAATGGTGGAGGACTCTTGAGTATCAGGCTACTCTTTAAATGTTCTTAAAAAGCTAAGTGATAAACGCAAAAAACATGTTTTAGACGAAAAGATTTGAATTTTTATTAGAATATTTTTTCAAAACTCTAATCATCTTTTATAGATCGTTGAGTATATTTCAATAATATTTGTAATTAATACTCTCATACAAATATTCATCAAATTTTATACGCATCAATTTATTCAGAAAAATATTGGCAAACGCGGAATTCGAACCCGAGTGGTACTTACTAAAGAAATAGACTCAAAAACTAATAATATAAAAAAAGCTTGTGAATAAATGTTGACTAATTGAATAATAGAAATAATGATAAACATACTCTGAATATATACTATAGAGGCAACTACCGTTATACGATAGTAACAATGGTATAAATACATCAACTTTCGCATATCTAATCAGACGGGGAATAGTCGTGTGGACTGCATGGTGTAAAATGTTTTGAACAATATATATGCTGCATATTCAAATAATTAAGGCGTATCTTTTAAAATTGGGAACCATACAAGTTCCCAAATACGGAGGTGTATTGAGAGTGAGAGCTTCCAGTGCTGCGTGGTGGCAATTTGTTGTGACTATGTGTTGCAAAAATGATTGAAATATGGAAAAATTAATGTTTGATTCTAGTTGATAAAATTTCTAACAAGAATGTAGAAAAAATAAATAAAACGAAATACAAGAATGTTATTTTCATATTGAACTTCTTGGTTTTACACGTGTTCAAAATAAAAATTAAAACATTGCTTTAAAAATATTTTTAATTTGAAAATATAACACGCGTTTATTTAAGAGCTTCTTTAATATCCTCAGCTTAGAATAAAACGCTTCAATGGCAGATTACGCAAGAAACACAAAGAAATAACATCATTTTCCGACGATTGACACTGCGAATACTCCGCCCATTATATTTCTACTGTTTTACATTTTTCAGGCGTTTCCCTTTTCAGTTTTTCAGAGAGCACCTAGCTACAGGCTTGTGAGAAAAGCGAAGCCTAATGAAAGCGGTTTCAGTTCAGGCACTTGAGCACGTTCCCAAATAGGACATCGATTGGTGTGATCCGCCTGAAAAGAACTGAACAGAAGAGCCTGAAAGAATGCAAAGTGTTTCGTCGCAAAAAACCTTCAGCGGGTGTCTCCATTTTGTGTAGCGGGTATTTTTTTTTACTGATATCGGTTTCGATATTTGTTAAACAGACAGAAATGGGCCATTACGGATTCAAATAGTTCACATTTATTCATAAGAAGAAAATAAATACACTTAGTGAATATACTGAAATCTCGTACGAAAATATACTATGAAGTTGTTTGGAAAGTATTTTTTCAATATATTTTTTTCACCACAAAATTGTCATAAATTTATCTGTCTATTTAATATATAATTGTTACTGCTTGTTTCAATTGGAGGTTATTATTATACGCAACATATGCATTGCTTATATTTACAAAATTTAACCCTCACACATATACATTCGATACATATACAGGTATGTGTATGAACGCTAAATCTAATAGGCCTGTATTTCTTTGTTCAGTAACTAATTCAAAGTTATGGCGGTAAGTTAAATCAATTAGGAGTAAATAAATTTAATCGGAATTAAACTGCATATAGTATATTTAAAAATTAACAAGTGATATTTAATATCACTTTTTATATAAAACTGTAAATAATATTATTTAATAAAATTTAAAAAAAAAACATGGCAAGCATTCAAAAAAACTGACAAGCAAATAATGCCTACCTATTAAAACAAAAAAAGAAATATATATTTTTTTTTAGTTTTATTTAAGCTAGCAATATTTCAATTTGTATATGTAAGAATACAGAAGAAAAAAATGTTTTTTTTCAGTCTCGACAGGTTTTTACCTAAACAGTTGAAAATAAGGAGTAACACAAAAAATATAATAAAAATTACTTTTGCCTACAATTTCATTATAATTATTTCATTTCTATCAACATGTTAGGAATCGAGATTTTCTACGAATCTTTCAACAATCATGGTGAAAGTAATTGTTGATATAGTATCTGTATAGATATCGTTAGTGACGGGTAATATTTTTTCTAATAAAAGATAATTATTGTTTATTAACGATTTTCTTTTCTCCTTGAAGTAATTGAATATTTTTAAAATTAAGTTAATTTAATTAATGTAAGTCATATTTTTTTTAAAGAAAAAAACGTCATTTCAAAAACATGAGAAGATTTTCTTACTCGATATGATATTATTTTGTTAAAAATTAAAACATATCCAGGTAAAATATTAATACTGTAAAATACTTGCAGGAAAAATCATTAAAACACAATTTCATAATTAAACATAGAAATAATGAATTAAGATATGACTTACTGTTATACAAACGATAATTATACAATTAAAAACGTTATATACTCGTACAAATATTAAAAATTAACAACTTATCAGTAATTTGCTTTACAATATTTAACATTTTAATAAAAAATGAAAATATATCACGTTTCATTATCTACTTTGTGTGTAAGTTTTTCAAAAATGAATGAAGAAATTTACTGTCATCAACATCAAGTCTCTATGTAAAATTTTATGTTGACCAAATTAAAAAAAAATCCTTTGATTTTGTGATTAAACGAGAACAACTCTTACAATGTGTTAAATGTCGTTGGATCAAGTTTCGAAGTGATTCAAATGAAAAGACATAGTTTTACTATAAAATTAACAACTCTTTAAATTTTCAGATATGAATTAAAGCAAAGTTTGCTATATTTACTGGGGCCATTATCAAAATGAACTAAGTCATCCTTTATTGGTAGATTCTTAAAAAATATTTCCACATTATATTCATTATAAATCATTGAAGATCCAAATCAATATTAAATATCTGAAACACATACAAATTCATAACAAACATTATCTTATGACATCTCTATTATCAATATCGGAGAAAAGCGCCTGTCATTTATTTTTCTCCGTTTTTTTTATGTAAGCACATACAGGAGAATACCGATAGATAGAAGTAGTAATTCTGAAGTCTCATCTGTGGAATTCTATGATGCTTACCATGATGCTAAGCGCTGCAAGTGGAGTATTGATCGTCGGGGATCGAACCCACGACCTTTCGATTGCAAAGCAAACGCTTTGACCATTGAGTTATACCCGCCGGAAAATTATAACAAGAATTTACTATGAATGGGTGGTCTTCACGGAACGTCTTTCGTCCTCCACAAATTTATATTACTAGTCTATGACTGGCATTTTACGGGTGAAGGATCAATTTCACATTAACCGGGGAAATTTTAGAGCAAAAAAATTGGTGGAATTTTAGAATATATTTAAATATTTTACTTAATATGCGGTTAGTAATTGGATATTCTTACCAATATTAAATATTTGACACACGAAAAATAATTCACAGCAATCATCATTTTATGACATTTTTCTCATTAATATCGGAGAAAAGGGACTGCCGTTAATTTTTCTCCGATATTGTTGCAAGAAGATGTTTGATGTGAATTTGTTAGTGTTTTGTATACAAGTCATAATATATGAAGTTCACTCTTAAGATTGGATTACTTAATGATAGTTTTATTCCAGTATTAAAATATATATTTTTGATTTGAAGAAATAGTTATATTTCTACTGAATACAAAATATTGCTGCCAAACATTTTGTCGCTTGATGTATTGCGTAAAAGTTTCTACAAAGATTTATTAAGAATAAATGTATCTGAGAAAAGAAAACTGGGAACGATTGATATGGGATTGTCAAAAGAATAAAGTTTCAGAGTTTGTAGGATGTTGAATAAGATGTGGCGCGTTTCGCCATTATTTCTTGTAAATATTTTCACGAACCGCAAAAAGTTTTTCAATAGACCGAGCTTAGGATACAAAAGTTTTAGTTTTTATAATATTTTGCTACAGAACACGACATATTTTTTATGCAATTTATAAATATACTTTTGAATGAAATTATCTTCATAATGTATTTCTGACAGTCTATAGATACAATTATTTCAAAATACTAAACATAAAGCAGGTAAGTATTTTTTTTCCATTTTTTACGCTTATCATTACCAATTAAAAAGCTAGATTTTTATTTGCAGTGCAAGAAAACATGAAGAAATCGAAAACCTTGAGAGTATTTTTTTTTATTTCCTTCCCATAATCGTCTTATATCTGGAACATAAGATCATCATGAATTGCCACCATTGAGATCTTTCATTTGCAATTGTAAAGCTCTTGTCTTAAGACATTTTTTATACCGAGAACAACAGTTTCCCATATCCTCCACCGCAGAGGCTCGAGGATAGAAAATACGGCAGTTGTTAGTATTTCAGGCATATTTTTGGGTAATTTGTTAATTGATTGTTTAAGGACGTTGAATAATAAGCTCTTCACTTCCGATGCATAGAGACATAACGGTTTGAGATCAGCTCAACCCAACCAGCGACACGCGGTTAGCAATAGGCACAAATGTACCGTCCGGGCCAAATGTTTCTTTGAACTAAACATCACTGCATATAACGCTGTATTGCCGCTGCCTTTTTTCATATACGTTTTCAACTATTAAAAACACATTTTCGTGATTTATTGTTGTTAAGCGATTGTTATTTATTATATCCGCTCCCCCAACTTAAGCATATGGCTGTCACAAATCTGAGTTAACTACCTTGGCCTTAGCTCATGTCATATATGGCTCTCAAAGCTCTTCCAAACACATTAAATATATCGTTTTAAGTGGGCTTGAAAAAAAGAAAGAAAAAAAATCCGTAAGTAATTTTCAAGATTCTCAACCACAAAGAAGAATGAGAGTAAAACAGGTTCTGCGACACTTATTTTTAAGTTGTAAAACAAAAATAGTGGCTCCTTGAAAAAAGTGCATAGCTGTAGTCTGTCATTGTGTGCTAAGCCTTACTATAAAAAAAGCGTTATATAATCCACTTGTGAGATTACTTCATCGCCCTCTATTGTTATTCCCATGTTTATTTTAATATAAAAAATAAGAAAGCTTGGAAAAGTAATTGACAACCACAGATTAAAACCAATAAGAAAGTTTCGTTTAGGGTCAAATAAGTAAATCGTTAGATTTTACTTATTATTGAAATTATTTGAAACAAGTACAAGTGATTATATTAGAGTGACATATTTTTTCAACTAATTGGGATAATTTGAGTTGAGTACTGTGATACTCAAACAATAATTATCTTTTATTTCAAAGTCTTGTGAAAACTGTAATAAATTTGAAGATTTATATATATTTTTTCTTTTGCAAAAAATTGTTTACATAACAAACTTATTGAAATAGATTATCTTACTTACCCGCTAACCAGAGTGTATGGTTTGGGTAAAAGCGCTCGGCGATCATATAAGAAGTCATGGGTTCGACCCCCAACAGGATATTTTTTTTTTAAATAATCATTTTACTTTCTTTATTAAAGTATGATATAATTATAACAACTTGATGTACAATGGAATCATATTACACAGTTGGTAAATCAACACTTCATACAGCGCTAAGCGATTCTCAAAGATAGCAAGCATCATATTATATTAAATATAAGTTACTCCATCAATTTTATTTAAACATTACTAAATATTTTATGGGTTGAACCGCCCCTTAGGATTTAATAGCCCAAGCCTCGAGAACGTTGGGCTTATCATACGGTTTCTTTACGAAAATCAACAAATCACCCAAAAAATATGCCATGAATACACTACAGCTACCCTTTCTTAAAGTGCTCGAACTTCTGTTAGCTGACAGGACTAATTGGTTGCAATTCATGGTGATCATATGTTCCATAAATGGAATGGATATAGAGTTAAGATATGTTCAAACATTAAGGAATCACACATGTATACGTGTTGACATATATCAAAAGCCATTAAATCTACACAACATGAAATTCAAAATTATCTGAAATTTCCCATTTTTACTTGAATCTCCATGATTGAGAAAAACACAGCTACTAAATTAATATTCCATATGCTCATACTACTATATTAATAGTTTTAAGAATAAGACGTTTGAAAATTGTTCTTTTGTTTAAATATGGAGACATTTTGAACGAGTTATTGAATAAAAAAATAAAAAAATAATTTAAGGGCCTATTATTATGTATATATTTTTCGGAATGAAATAAGTTTAATTAATTTATCTTTACTAGCTTTATATAAGCTTGTTATAAGATCAAGACAAATGGTATTATTATTCTGATAATACTGAAAGCTCACTGAAAATACAAGAGAATCGTTTGAGAGTCTTATCGTTTCATTTATAATAATCTTCTGTAAGAAAATATTATTTCAGCAGTAAATTCCGTTTTCTCTCGATTCAGTTATCGCGGTTTTCAATTAATATTTAAGTTGTTTTGCGATCGGGAGTTGAGAAATGACTCAAATATTTCCTCCTATTTGAGAAGCTTTTGTAGCTGTCTTAACCCTTTACAAGTATCTAATGCAGCTAATTGAGTCATCTCTTAAAACTTAATGGTTCAGGCTTCTAGAGCGTCAGACTATTCATAGATCTGAATATGGATTATCATTGTGAAAATTTGAACGTAGAGAATGTTAATTTTCTTCACCGAATTCCGAATGAAGAAAAACTAAAAACACTGAATAATGTCATCGGAAAATTTAATTAAAAGGTGAAGCTTAATTTACATTTGTTAGGTCCTCGCATGATATAAACTTATGATTTAAATTAGTTCAGTTAGTGATAAATGACTTTCCGAGCTTACAGTTCAGTTAACACAAGACTTTTACGATTTGAATAAACCTAAAAAATTCTGAGATCAATTGACAGCGGGTCGCGAAGTGACGTCGATAGTCTGGCAGCAAATCTTGCCGGAGTTGGTGAATGCTGTTGATGGTGGAGCGCAGAGAAGATACTGATGTAATGTGGTTCCCTCTTTTATGGGGCCCACTCCGATAGCCGCTCACTCACGCAAGACAACGTCTATTATGATTGGTTTAAATAAATTGGACATATAGCAATAACATAAATAAAGAGTTATAAATAAAAAAGCGTTCAATAAATTAATACGCCATTTGTTATTATAGCTGCCGTATTCATCAAATTTCCGGTATCTTGCCCTGGAGGTCGTCAGAAATCATTATCGAATATATTCTCTGGTGGACTTCACGTGTAGACTTGTCATGGCGAATTGCATGGGCAGCACAAAGTGATGGATATTCGTAGTGACCAAATATTCCAGATATGAAACGTATATGGGAAATAACCAAATACTGAACATACCTGTATATCAATATATTTACCTCGATCAGCTATTTCGTCTTTAAAAGGAAAGAAAGCGACATGAATTATTTTCCTTTCTTGGGAAAGAAAATATTAATTTGTGGCTTTGTGAAAATAATAGTCTACTTTCAAGCCGTATTATAAATATTAAATTGAAATTTAAGCAACAAAAAAAACAAGGTAAATAAATATTTATAAAAACTGATACTTTTCAAATATAATAACAAATCATTATCTAAAACATTCAATTCAAGCACCGAAATGTCTCGAATCATCTAGAAATAGCTTAACTATTGACATCAGCATGATATTGCCCTTGCAGACTAGTACCGAAAACCTCGATCTTTCGTCTCTTATTTTCGTTCGCTCGTCGGACATGCATGTGTCGCCATATTGGTATTTTGACAAGTCCGGTCACGGGTGTGACGTTAGTTGTACATGGCTGTCTGTGATTGGTGCACCATTTATTCTGTAGATCGCCACTTGCGGCGCTGGGATTTCGCCCACTACGAGCGCTTAGTAGCCAGTAGTTGTCCCCCGACCGGAAGTTTGTCAAGTTTAATTAAATATTTGTGCTTCGGAAAGAGTCTGTGTTTTGTTCATCTGCTCCTCAAACCTGCCACCACGCGATTCAATAACTATCATAAGAGAGAAGGATGTTACTACCAACATTATACACGCCACAATGCGAATAGCTACCTAGTTCTGTAAGCTATTGAAAGCTAAGTAAAGTTAAAGGCTTACTCTACACACTAAAACTGCACGGAAAAAATGTGCATACTATACTTGTTTTCGGGTCTCAACAAAAAAAACATTTTTGACTTTTGGAGGACATATCTGTACATATTTTTTTCATTGAGATTACTAGTTAAGGGTTAAAAAAGTATTTGCCTTAATGTCATTAAATACTTAGTTTGTTTGGCTTTCGAATTAACAGGATTGGCCCTTTATCTTTTTATCTTAATTAATGCTTTAGCAGTGTTTCATTGCCTCTAATGAAGGGAAAAAGTGCCATTTCCGGCCCAGTTTGATTCTTAATTCAAATTTCGTAATGGGATTGAGGCACTGATGAATGATTACAAATGTTATTTTTGTGTTCACTTCATTTAAGTCATATTTATTACTTTTGAATATTTAAGAACTCTGATTCTATGATTTTTAGCTCACTTAGTTGTATTTACTCCAAGAATAAGTTCTTGGGGTAAATACAACTAAAATACGATCATATTTCTGTCATATTTATACACTTACTCGTATGTTATACTCATATGTAAAAGTAAATCTTAGTTTATTTTAAATGTTCGTTAATTCAAGGTTAACATGATATTTTTTGGAAATTTTTGCCTTCTGACTAAAATTAAAAATACAAACCCACCTCGCTATGAAAAAATCTATGCTCGAAGTATCGGAGTGTAGAAATTAAAACATGGATATACAAAGGAAAACTCGAGGAGTGTATACTACTTAATAAATAAGTTCAGCTCAAGTGGTAATGAGCAGGACATACGAGGGTTATCCGTAATATAAGATTTCCATGGCGCTACAATCCTGAAAAGCGCTGATATGGTGGATCCCGTGATTCTGTAGTGTACCTTGAATTTTCGCTTTAAAAATGTTAAGCTTAAGTTTTCCAAATGCTGCCCATCCTAGTTGTATACGCCTGTCGATTTCTTTTGAGAAGTTATCTCGTCTTAGTTATGACACTTGTTCCAGATAGGTATAGTCATTTACAACCCCTATTTGTGTTCCTCCAATGAAAGTCTGGGAAATATGACTATTTATCATGGCTTTAGTTTTATCCATGTTCATTTTCAGACCAATTTTGTTTGACGCTTCATTGAGGTCGTAGAGCATGTCTTGAAACTTGTCAGGTGATTCGGCTATTAGCACTGTGTCATACGCAAATCGGAGGTGAGAAATGTTCTCTCCGTTTATATTTATTCCACATTTTGTCCAGGATAGCAGTTTAAATATGTCTTCTAGGGCGTTAGTGAAGAGTAAGGAGATATAACATCTCTCAGTCATATATTTACAACCCATGAATTACGCTTAATGCATTTATTACAGGGGTTCACTACGAATAGGTGGTGTTCATGGGACGACTCTCATCAAGCACCGATTTAAATTAATCCTCGATGACTGGAAATTCACGCATGAGATACGAAATTAACACCAACTGGTAGTATTTATAATGCTTAGAAATGGATAAGTTTTCATTTCCACCGATGGTTAGACTCAAGACCTTTGTTTAGGTAAGCAAACGCTTTCACCACTAAGTGTTATCAGCCGGGAAATATTTATTGTGGTTTAGAAGCAGATGATATTAACTCGATAAAGCCCTTGCAGGCTTGTGCCGAAAAGCTGTAATATACGATCTAGTGTCTCTGATTTTTGTTCGGGACCTGTAATGAACGCAGAATGTATGCAATATTTCGATATGCTTCTCGAATAATCCTTTTGTGTGTGATTTGCTCCTCATCACTTCACCACGCGTCTTGATAACGATCCCGGCAACGTTGAGTCACCTTTGATTAACGGAAATATCACAGATCCAAAAAACAGTTAATAAGAATTAAATTTGCGACGGTTTGCAATAAGTCACAACAGTATGACTAGTTCATAATGTTAGTGTTTAATAGGTTGAACTATTAGAAACGCTCTGGTAGGCCAAACTAAGTAAATTATATCAGAGCTGCGATACGAAAGGCATTAAAAAAATAATAGCAACGTCTCACATAAACAAATATAAGTGTCGCGCATCTGGTGACAAACCCAGTGATCTTTAGTTTATTGACAAAGAACGTATCATACAAGGCATTCCTTATAAATTAAACATCTAAAAATTATACTGTCTGCAAATACTTGAAAAATAAAAGTACTAAGAGTTTTTAAAAAAGTAAACCGTAATAAATAAAAGTAATGTGTGCATTAAAAGTAATCTTTTGAAGTGTTATTGTTAATGATTCGATTATCATATTTCATAGGATTAATCCAATGTTTTAATGCAAATTGTATAATTAAAAATTAATGGTTAAAACTTTTTTTTGTGAGACTTGTTTGTTTTTGTAATTAATGGTGTTTGTTTTGTGCATAAATTCAGTTAATATGGCAGTTGTAATGTTTTTTTTGGACAGAAAAATGTGTTTTTTTGTTTTTGTGCTTTTTTGCGGACTGTGTGTAGAGTGTGAAATGATAAATATGAATACAACCAAAAATGATTCTAAAATAAGTAATATGACTAGTGAAAATGTTTTGAATGTAACACATGTTGACCAAAAGAGTAAGCATTTGTGTATATATTATTTACGACTAACCAAAAATTTGTTCTAATTATCATGTTCAGCCAATCCCTTTCGACTAAATGGTTCAGGTCTTGGGAACGTCAGGTAAACCATACGATCGCCTCAATAATCCAGATTAACAAATCAACTAAAATCTGACTCGCATACTGAAATTTCCATCTCTTCATGAACCTAGGCTTTTGATTTTAGAGTTCATAGTGAATTATATGTTCCTAGAGTTTTACTTTTCCCAGTATTTCAGGTGCATGTATGTGGATAAAGCAAGGATAATTGCAACTGACAGATCTGAATGGTGGCAGTTCGTGATGACATTAAAAATGTGAAATGGATATGGCTAGAAAATTAAACTTAGAGTTTTTTTTATTTTCAGCATTGTCAGGTTTAATACCGTACAAGTAGTAAAAAATTATATTAAATAGTGTCTACAATAAATACGTAATTGGAAATATCGATTTTCTCTTTGTTGTTAAACATTTCATCACATTATATTTTCAAGGAATAAAATAATAAACTCTGTAAAAAACACTTATTTCTTACTATTTATTCGTTATTTAAACGACCTAATAATTAAAATTAGATAGTTTCTACATTTTTTTTTAATATGACAACCCCCAAAATTACTGCTTTCAACAAATACGCATTATATGTATTTTTTAAGAGGCATCTGCGAGTGAAATATTATATCAAAATATATTTTTTAAATTATTTATCTAAAAGGAAGGGCTTGCCTGTTCAGTGACTCAAAACTTTTGTTAAGTATTACTAAACTAGAAATTAAAAAATAAAAGACATTATACTGCAGATATGCATACAAAAAGAGATAGTTCCATTATTTTGATGGCTTGGGTAAAGTCAATGATATTTGGAAAATGCGTTATAATATTGTACAATCGAGAACATGTAACATTGAAGTGTTCCATTAAAAAATAGTTATCTGTTTCAGGAACACTTTCAAAACACGGAAAGGGGATGATACCAATCGTTATCGGCATACTCCTCAAAGTGGCAGCAACGATACCACTTCTTCTTGCAGTTGCAACAGTCATAGGCACAATATCCTTAATTGGAAGCAAGATATCGCTGCTCATCTCAACCATCCTTGGCGTCAAGACTCTATACTCCATGATACCTGCAGCAGAACCAAAATCAACCACTCTCCTCAAACCAGACGACATGGCCGATCTACAAATGATAATTAACAAGCAAAACCAGCTACACGCGATGAAACAGTCTATGAGTTTTGGTAAAATGATGATACCAACGATTCAACATAATCCGTATGTTGGTAACGATTTTTTGCATATGGTTCCAAATTCGCAGCATCCAAACATAGCTTATTGGGCTAACAATGAAACTCCAAGCATGACCGATAATTTGTATCAGTCAGAGAATTACTTTCCAAGTGAACAATTGGATCAAACTGCTGGTGCAGAGTCTGTGAAGAGACAGGTCATCTCTAGAGGTAATGCGAAGGCTGTGAGAGATTTTCGCCCGACAAACGTTGCAAGTGGATTTGTTGCTTTTCAAGCTTTAACTAGAGAAAAAGCGAAGAAGCTTGCAGCTGCTGAAATGGCTACTAAAGCTAATGAGTTGCTGCAGCAGCAGATCAAAGATAGTCCCAACAGGAGGATAGGTGTTAAGGTCATCAAGACTGTTGTCAATAATGACGCGTAGATATGACACTATTTTAAATTTATTTTTAGATAATCAATATTTGATACACACATAAAAATCGTCTTATATGTCATAAATAATGCTTATCATAAAGACACTACGTGTTAATTTTTCGATTCAGTGGGCAGAGCAATTCGTTGTGGACCAGCGCTGGGTAATGAAATGAACATGGTTTGACATGTTCAAGATCAATACATTGATAAGAGAAATGTCATATAAGATGATGTTTGCTGTGAATTTATTAGTGTTTATCAAAATATTTAATATTGTTAATCATCTTTAATTATTTATGAATTTTAGAATATTATAATATATTCTGAAAATCCACCAAAACTAATTTTATGTTATTTTTTAGACTCGATTTCTTTTTCAATAAATGCTTAAAAATTATCGAGTAATTCATTGTAAGTTACTTACATCATTGCTAAAAGGTTCATGTCACAAGCTTGGCAAAAGTAAACGAAGTACAAGAGATCGCCAAAAAAAGTGAAATTGATTTGTAAATCCTACTAATGGGTGTTTCGATTTCCTTAACCCTTTCGTTACGGCTCGGTGGAACACAAATTATACTGTCAAAACGGCATGAATTTTTCAATCCATTTTTTTTCCTGAATACTATTATTTGAAGCATAAATTTACTTATCTGATCTATTTCATATATCACATTGGTTCTTGTGTTCTTTAGCTATCAGATGATGCATAAAAAACTATTATATTTAACAAACGTTCATTATGTAACTCCATACATGTGGTGGCATTGACACATGTGGCTTACAGAAAAATTGCTCCTGTGACGAAACCTAACGACATTTATTTACATGCTTTACATATTCCTGTAAATAATACTTGTAGATTGATAAAGGGAATGACGGAATTTCCATTTTCTTACCGTAGATGTCACAATGAGTACTGAAAGTAGCAAAAAGATATATCACGTCAACCGAAGTCAACGGACGGGGAATCTTTGACGGCATATGCCGACAACCGATGCGAAAGGGTTAATAGTAATAATAAACAAGAAATCATAGCTGATTGTAACAAAACGTAAACAATTACTTAAGAGTAATTTCATGTTTTGTATTGCAACTTTAAAAACAATAATGTTACAGTCTCTGTTCAATGTTTATGATCAATGTATATAAGAGTATAATATATGTATAATGTACAATATCTATTTTTAAAAATTTTGCCGCTCTCTATTATTCGTAAGTAAAAAAAATACATATATGTGAATATTGTGCTTGGTCTTTGCATATCGATTTCTCAGGTCTATGATATTATGATTTGATTCCTTTTGACATCAGTGGATATGACATTTTTCCAATTGTGTTATTTTAATATAAATAATATTACTGTAATAATAGTACAAAACTCATTTATTTATTGAAGGAAAGTAAATATAAGTAAATACATAAATTGCTTTGTTATTTTATTATTACGAATTTATTTAATTTGTTATGCATATAGATAAGATATTTTGTTTTTTATGAATGAAAAAATGTGATGTTTTAATAATAATTGAATTCCAAGAACAAAAAAGAAATCTATTGCCTTTAAGTTTATTATCAGAACACATATTGAGTAAGAATTCAGTTTCATATAAAAAAAAAAAAAATGTTTGTATTTTTTTTTGTTTCGTCCAATTGATGCATTTATTAATATTTTTTAACATTAAAGAATAATTAATAATTCAATTTTTTTTTTAAGAATACTTCATAGAATTAAAAAATATTTTTTGGGATCGAATATATTATTTTGTATTACAAAGTAGCTGCTAGCGCCTCGCTCAACAGTCGGCAGATATCTAAAGTTATCATCTTGACATAAAGTTTCTTGATCTTTTCGCCAGATGGCAATGATTGTTGGTGCGTTTCAAAATGGTGGAACATTGAAACAAATAAAACTAACATCATCTAATAATCACTCTTGTTGTAACGCGGTCTGATAACTAAACATAATTATATAATTGGGTGGTAATGATCTTGCTCTCTTTTTTGAAGTGGTATGTGTTTCTGTAAGAAAAATTGATCTTTAACTCGTTAGTCAATGTAACAGTTATAAAAAGTAGGCTTCTTGATATGAAATTTTTTTTTTTATTTAAGATCTTTATTATCTTTTTTATACGTTTATGTATTTTATACCTTTTTCAAATATAATTAATAACGCTCGTATAAAAAAGATAATCTGAATAAACCAACTCAAAACAAAATAAATCATCAATTCTGAAGAAGACCCCTGCAATGGCGGTCGAAATATTGATAGAAGGAAGTTCGCCACACACGGCTTAATCCAAAAGCCACAATAACAAATGATAAGGAGATTAATATTTTATAGTGTAAAGGGACTTACGCATTTTATATATTTCGCGGTTGGGTTGAGACACTCCTGTTAATAAAATTATCTAAGCCTTGACAACGTCGGGCTTGTAATCTGATTTCCTTAAGAAATCCAATTAAAAAATTACCCAAGAATATGTCTCGGATACTACAGTTACCCTTCTTCAAATACTAGAAGATCCTGCTCCATATGCCCAACATGCTGCATACCTCAAGACCTAATGCTAGGCAACACACGGGCTATCGATGGCGCTGACACGAAGAAGAAGAAGAAGTACTCGAACTTGTGCTCTGGAACCATATCAGCAACCAAATTTGTTCTTAAGTGAACTTTTATGAGCTGTTATGTCCTAGAACTTTGAATGGACAGTGGCATCTGACAGAACTAAGTTGCGGCAAATTGTGATGTCCACATGTTCCAGATATGGAATGGATATCTGAGGAAATACTTATACTAGAAACTTATTTAATATACGCGAAGATCATGGCTGCTGAAACAATTTTATAAAGTAACATCGAAATAAAAATCAAAGATTATTTTATAAATAATTCCACATTTTTTTAAAACTGGAAGACATGTTTCGGCTACGTCGGGTAGCCATGGTCAAGTCAATCTAGCGAGGAAGTGTGCGTGCTTACATAGAACAACGTGAGTAAGTAGGTGGATGTATAATGTGAGATAGGTATATGATTTAATTCGTGTAGTGTAAAGTAATTCCGCCAAGAATTATTTAATGAAAAAAAGTATGAAGTGAATTTGAAACAAAAGTATGCTCTAAAATATAATTTAATGGAAAAAAAAACGTAATAGTAATAAAGTTTTTATTCCAGCAATTTGTTTTAAATACATAGCATTGAACAAAGTTTTAATTTAGTGAAGATAAAATAAAAATTAAAATAAAATAAAAAAGTATTTCATGGTGGTTGGTGCACCAATGCTCAAGTGATTGATTCGTCTTGAATTTTTCAAGATTTTTTAAAGCAACTGCTGTCAATTCAATGTTCAATATTTCGATCAATACTCACCGAGAAAAAATAAACTGGCAACACCTCAAATATTTGAGTTCCTTTTCAAAACGTCTGTAAAGATGAGTGTTTCTGAATTCAAAACACGATTTTCTTCAATGGGAAACAAGGCAGTATCAAGGAATGTGGCACAGTGGCGAAACACATGACTACTGTGCTAGCAATTCCCATATATCAGTTTTATTATTGGTGAATGAAGCATGCTTTCTTTTCTTAAGAAAGTAATTTCATTTATTCCCAACTGGAAACAAATGTATTTTTAACACCCAACATAGCTTTTTAGTCGCATTATCAATATATGTTTTGCCAGCCGATAAAGTAGGCTTGCTTGTATACAAATATAATTTTTTACGCAGTAATTTTTGGTTGATTTCATTTTAAGTATGGAAATTTTAGTGCAATAATTTCGGCATATTGCATTACAATTTTCTTTTTAAAAAAGGTAAAATTGTTTAGTTGGTTTGAAATTTTTTGATTCTTCCGCTTAAATTATTCAAATTTGATGTTGAACACGACCAGGAAAGCCAATTAAAGCTGAAATGACCATTTGAACAACTAATATTAAACACATTTATTTTTTATCGTCGTTGTTTCAAATATAATATTTAACTTATTTTCAGTGAATTTATGAAAAATTTACAAGAATCATCGATAAGAAAATAATAAAGTATTACAAGAAAAAATAGTCGTCAGTGAAAATATTTAATTATGTTTTATGTCAGTACTTTCTTATATGTGTATAAACACTGAAAGATATGACATTTTCTTGGGCAAAAGTTTTACTTGTTACATATGAATAAAGTAAATGTTTCGTTCTAACTGAAAATTGCATGAAAATGATTGAGTTTGGAGTTTTTAAGTTATTCAGATCGGCAGATATTTGATATTCCTAGGAAAACGTGAGAATCTTCATTAAAGTTTGTAATCGTACTAGTATTTGAAAATTTTTTTGTCCACCAAATTTATTCAATACAACCTTTTAGAACGAAAGTATATAAGGTACTAGAAGACATGGCAGACTTGGTCTTATGCTATCGTGCGACATCTGGTGAATATATCTTGTACTAGCTACATCTTAACTTATAGACTGTAGAATCCAAGGTTATATTTTATTTCTTCCCATCCGTTCATTATCAAGGACATACCTGCATTCAAAGTTTCACCTGGGAACGTATTTGACAACCTCAGGGGTATAATCTTGAATATTTAAATATGCCGTGTAGCCGTATTATCCAACACATAATTTAAGTAATATGTTAATGCGATTTTAAGGAGGTTTAATGATTAACATGTATTTTTAATTCAACAAATGATAAATGGTAAACAACAAACAGTAAATACCTTCTTTGGCTTTCACGGTCAGATTTGAAATTGTCTCATTGCAAGGTTCTTCTTCAGGATTGATGATTTAATTGTGAGTTGGTGTCAGGTTATCTTATATCACGAGCGACATTGTTACGGAGATAACCATGTTTTAGTTTTATTCTAAAGTTGTCTTACTTCAACGAGCAAACGAAAACTGGGCTGTAAATGTGATATTTTGTTGGTCAATACTCAATTATATATTCTCACATAAAGATAAAAGTATGTTTATTAAAAACAAGCAACTCAGTTACAGTAAAGAGATTAAAGAAAAACTCACGATAATGATGGCTTTTATTTAGTAAAATTATTTCAATACTAAAATTTTGTATTCATTATGAAATATGTTGCTTTAATAACCTCGGTGTTCTCGTTACGTGCTTTAAAAGCACACAATGAAGGGTTCTGAACATCCGTAGTACAAGTAAATTAATCTTCAGTGAAGTAACTGAACAAAACGGAAATTCGAACCTCACCACATCCTGCATAAACTTTAAATATATACTCTATTATATAAAATTTTAGATATTAATTTATCATTATATTATGTTAAAACTTAAACATTTTAATGAATTTAATTAATGCTATCCGATGCCTAAGAATACGTTATATTTCAGAGAAATAATTATATATATAAATATTTTATTTATGGAAAGACATGCAGGAGAATACCGAGAGATGGTGATAGTGATTCTAATGTCTCATCTGTGGAATTCTATTACGCCTACCGTGCTGCATATAGCGCTGCATGTGGAGTGTTGATCCACCTACGTCATAGACTACAGCCCGACATTCTCGCATCATAATTATTATTACAGGAATTAACTATGTACGTGTGGTCTTCACGGAACAACTTTTGTCTACCATAAATTTCAATTAATATGCTATGACTGGCATTTTATGGGTGAGGGATAATATTCATACCAACCGGGGGTATTTTAGAGATAAGATTTTTTTTTAATCTCCGTTGACGATTAAACCCACGACCTTTAACTTGTCAAGCGAACACTTTAACCACTGAGCTATAACCGATGTCAAACTGTACGCGACGTGCAGCTTATAAATTGGATATTTAAATGCCACGTCTGTATTACAACCATTATGTAAATATTGACATATTATGAAAATCCGATTGATATTCCCGTTAATAAAAGTTAACTCTATGTCGTCGGGTACGTCATCGGGACGCGCGGTGGAGGGATGAGCAACATGTCTCCGAATTAAAGAAATTCTCGTGAAGCACATTGTCGTATATTAAAGATAAATCATTGACAAACTTCGCTCATCTGACCATGATGGAACATTCTGCGTTCCTCACAGATCCCAAGAAGACAAGAAGAACATCGTCAAAAATAAACATTTGTAGTTCATATAAAGCAACATTTTGACAGCTTAATTATAAATTGTTTTAAAATAAGTACTAAGATTTTTTTTATAAACATTTCCTTACAACATACTGTTGTCTAAGAGTTTCGCTATCAACATGGGTAAGAGGTAACGTATTACGTTTGTTAATAAAAATGTTTTGTTCTGTCTTGCAACGATGTTACGGATGTCGTGGAAATTTAAGACGTTAGCTGGTGGAAAAGATTCACATGAATAATTCATAGCTGATGTGTTACGAGGAAAAGATGGCCCACAGGTGTCGTACAGAGGGACAAGTGCGGATGTGACTTTATGAGGAAAAGACACGTTACGAGACAAATGTATGAAGAGATACTCGTATATTTTGCAAAAATGTTTGAACAAGGAAATAACATAAGGATAAAATCTAATAAAGTATATACTCCTATGTGTGTTATTTTAATTATTTTGTAAATATATATTTGTTATTATTTCGACTGTGCAAATCATGTCAGAGATCTAATTGTTGCCTTGTGCAATTATCTGAGAAAAAGAAGAAAAAAATAAACATTTATAAATGGAACACATGTTTCCCATTAAAATGATAAACGCAAATTTATTGTACACAAATACATAAACATATAAGAAGAACAAAAATAAGGAAATATTAATTTTGAAAATACAAAATAAGACATTTGATTAAATTCAATACGATCCAGGAAGCCAAGGCCATCAAAAAGAGAGGAAAATGATGTAAGAAAGGATTGAGGTTTGGTGGTAGCCAGTTTATATTTTTAGAATTCATTTGAGATCCATTTAATATGTTAAAAATATAAATACTTTGTACCTTGTTGATCACACATGAATCACACTAAGCACTTTTTATTCATTTATTGGAATATTGTGTAATTACCTTTCAATTATAAATGTAAATGTTTTACGTAAAAATATATCATTTTAATTTTCAATATAGAACTATTAAATACTTACACAGATTCTGCCACCCCATCAATCCTATCCAATTTTCCTTTTATCATTTTAGTTCGGTAGATTATAAACTTTACTACATACATCATCATTTTAATACACGTGGATAACTGACGAAGCTTTTATTGAAAGCTAACTCGCGGTATTCCAGCAAGTGAATAAACCGAGCTTAGTGTTGTCCATATAGAAAATAAAATGAAAAATACTGAAGCATTTGATACGTTTATACAAATTCACATCAAACACTATCTTATTTGACATTTTCTCAACAATAAATCTTAGAAAAATAAACCTCAGATTTTGGATTCGAACCACAAACTTTTGCAATATTTTAATTCTGAACTTAGCAATGACCAACGGTCGTGGTATGAATCCCAGCGCCGTCGTTTATTTTTCTTCAATTCACTGGTGAGAGATTTTTTTGTTAATTGTCCTTTATTCATCGTTAGTATTTTTCAAAAAGAAATATATTTGGATGGATTTTTTAAATTTTATTAGAATATTTTTCAATGCTCTTATCTTATTTTATAGATCATTGAAATACTTCAATATTATTAGTAATTAAATACACACATACAATTATACATCAAATTTTATACGCATCAGTTCATTCAGAAAAAAAATCGGCAGACGCAGGATTAATAACTAATATATATTTTAATTTCTATTAAGTTTATCAATTTTTCAAATATACCTAAAAACTAAAAAAATAATTAAAAATAACATGAATATACAAATAATACCATTTAATTTGATGTATATTGTCTTTACTTTTGACACTATTTATCCTTCGAAAATTAGAAATGTCATATAAGATGATGCTTGCTTTATATGTTTGTATCATATGTAGAATATTGCTAAGTATCTTTAAATATTTGAAAATATTCGATCATTAAAATAATTTCTTATAATTTACTGAAAAAAACATCAATATTAATCAAATCATAAGGCCCGCTTAGTGACAACTGATAGAACTGAGTGGTGGGAATTATTTGTTTTAAATTGATAAGAGTATTGAAATTTAATTTTACGTACGTATTATCTACAAATCGACCAAAAATAATTGAATGTAAATTGTATTCATATTCAAGTACATACTCGTATATAAGAATAGGTGATTTTTTAACTGGAAAGCTCAAACACTGTTAATACTGTCATTCAGCTCATGCTTTTTTATAAATTTATTTCGCATTTAGTTGGAGCATCTTGATGTACAGCTGTGAGACATGGTGCTTATCTGAAAGTGATAAAAAAAGACTAGAAAACTTTGAGATGTAGTCGTACAGAAGAATTCTCGGAATTTCTAGTCCACGTCACGAACAATGAGGTTCTCAGCATAATCGAGGAGGATAGGCACCTAGTAAGAACCATCTCAGAGAGGCGAGCCGATGGATCGGTCACATCAAAGCGCCACGATGGTCTTCTTCGCGACATTGTGGAAATGATGGTTGAGGGTAGAAACTGTAAAGGGCGCCCTAGACGGTAATATTTGCAGTAAGTGTTCGAGGACGTGAGTTTTAGGTCTTATGATGAGCTGAAAAGGACTGTAGAGAATCGAGAGTGGAGATCGAGATGCAAGATTTTGTTGCTGCAAGCGACGAAGAAGAACACAATAAAAAAATAAATAAATAGATAAAACTTTATAACAAATCATCTTGAAAGTATCAGGGTATCATGAGGTGTAAGTAGTTCGCCCGACTTTCTTCGTCTCGGTCAGTGGGTCGGCAATCGGCCCGGTTTCGTTAGGGCTCCCTGCTATCGTCCCCCTGGCCTTAGCCGCGCGGAGAGAGCGACTACCGAGACGCTACTTGTACTGACTTATATGCGCTGATGAGTACAGAGCGATTTGTTCACTCTACTGCGGCGGCGATGCCCAATCTATAAAGTATATTTAAGTTTTATTATTTTTTATTATTATGTATTTTTGTAGGTTTCGGGCACAAAACAATGCATCTTACATTTTAATCTTCCGTCGGTCGCAATACGATCTGACAGATCAGGCGACGGCTTTATGGACACCTTTCCTTGATGGATTAGCGCACCCGAACTCATAGAAGCTCTTTGACTTAGTGTGGACTTCTGAACTCCCATATTTGTTATCTGTCCTTCGTAGTGACCAATGCGACCTAACTTGTCAAACTTTTCAAGGATCATGGAAGAGTATTTATTTCCTAATAGAAATTAGGAGATAATTGTCACCATAAATTGCCACCATGCAGGTCAGTTAGTTGACATAATTGATGACAGAAACTAGACAATTAAAACGGCTGTTGTATAGTATTCAAGACAGATTTTAAAGTAATTTGATTTCAGCCACCAGAGCCATACAAATTAGAATTTCATACATATAAAAGGAAAGTACAAGAATAAAAATAACATTAAACAATTTAAACAATTACTGACTTTCAGTGAGTGGAACACCGGATCAACGCTGGATGACCATGTGAAGGCGCATCCAGTGCCCATCCAACCGGGAGGCCCACCTATCCGACCACACAGCGACCAATGCGTTGGGACTGCCGCAAACGCGCGCCCACAGAGAAGCGCAACGTTTTCTTATTATGGCATGGAAGCCATCCACTCGCGCCTCCGTCAACATGCCTGAGGCACTGCAGTATGGCGGTAGACCCAACAACATGCGGAAGACGTTGTTATACTGGACCCGGAGTGCATTGTTGTTAAGCATTCGCTACGATTGACGGTCCCTTGCTGATAAACTACATCATGGATATCGTTGGAGTTACGTGCGCGGTTAACGAGGTCGCCATGAAATAGCTTCCTATGTATTTTTAAACTTTCTGTCAAACGCATAATCTAACCTTGTATGTAACTTGCAGGGTACCAGGTAACTTTTTTTTCACATTTTTTTAAGCAAAGAAAAAATAATTACTGTTTTTTTATATATCATCAGGCTGTAGTTTAATGATGTTGGCGGATAAATATGAGAATTCTCAACGAGATATTTTAATGAGCGTTTTTACAATCTGTTATTAATTTTTAATGAAATCCGTTCCATTCCTAGAACTAATGGTCGACACATATTGTTGCAACATAGCTATGTCAGCCACTGTCAACTCAACGTCTGCCGTTTTTTTTCTCCGATATTGATGAGAGAAATGCCGTGAAGATGATATTTGCTGTAGATTTGTATGTATAATATGTTAAAAATAATATTTTTATTAAATAAATGTATATCGCAGTTTTAGAAGCACTTGCTACCGGATAAAGTATTTAAGTGCACTGGAAGTGGCTGACGATTCAGTGCACAGCCCGGAGCTTCACGAAGAGGTGCGCATGCACTATGACTACTTTTGATACTCCACAAGTAACGATTTGTCATACAAGTATGACAACGCTCCTTACAAGACAAGTAAAGACGTACCATAGAACTATGCCTATCGTAAAACTAGTCACTTTTCGAACACGTTTCATCTAACGCAGCTATTTTCAAACTATAGACTTAATATAGGAGTAAATACATCAAATTACACGTCATATCAAATAGTTAGATAAGTGTACTAGCTGACCCTGCAGACGTTTTTTTGTATTAATTATTAGATAATTAAAAAAAATGTAACATCCAAACCAACATATATTTAGGGAGTAAACCGGAAGCATGAAAATTAGAATTTCTTGTCAAAAATTATCATCTCATTTGGTTGAAGAAATGGCCTTGCTGGACCGCGCTGTGTATATAAAAGAACTATGATCCATAGTTTGCGGTTCGAATCCCAGTGTCTGTCGTTTATTTTTTACCGAAATTGACGACAGAAATGTCATTAAATATGATATTTGATGTGGATTTTTAAGCGTGCATAAATTTATTTAACATAATTTCGTTCTTCCAATTAATCATTTTCGTAAATAAATTATTGCTTTAGAGCATTAGAGCTAATAATTACAAATTTAATTAATTTTAATTTGCAATAAAATTGATAAAAATTTAGCATTGTACTATTCATGAAGTTTGATACGATAGTTGGACCATATGGTCATCATAGATTGTCGACGCATAGTTCTGTCGGTTGCTATTATCTCTGCTTTGTTAGGAGTTATTTTTGCTAATCGAATTAAATTAACTGTCTCTATGGCTTGAAACGTAGGCAGCTATAGTATGCAAAGTATATTCTAGGTATTTTTTAATCACAACTTCTTAAAATATTGATTAGTTAGCTTAAAGCAGTCTTGAACCGTTAAGTTGGACTTAAGGGACAAAGCAATCAACGGCAAACGGTGAACACCAGATTATGATCATTCCAAGTGTGGTCCGTGTCCAAATTTGCTTCACCTTGTTGATCGAATGACATATTCCACATTGCAACAATACACTATGGTTATTAGTACTTATCAATAAGCATTTAATCTGCGTTTATTAAAAAGCTTAAATTATAAATAAATTTCGAAATACTTTCTTGAAACTTTCACCTACGTTTTTTAGTTTACAAAGTTCGTGTAAAGTAAAGAATATTCAAAATATTAAAATTTAGAAATCAATACACTTAATGTGCATTGATTCTTCTGTCATTAAATAATCACAGAAAAAATAAACGACGTACGCGGGAATTCGAAACTGTTTCAAATAAAAAAAACAGTTATTTACCCAACGCGAGAACCACTCTACTTACACCTCCTTATAGAGATTTATATATTTTATTTATGTATGACTTTTACTTTTAACTGAACGTATACTAATTTTCGTAAGGTTCAATTAATTAAAGTGTTCACAAAAATAATTGTTTGCCATAAATTTGTATATGTGTCAATCGATAACTTTTTTATACATATCATCATTGATTTTTTAAGTATCAAGAATATTGTCAGAATCTTCTTGCTGCAATTTTTTATTTCACTTAACGTTTTCCTTGTTTGTTATTTTTTCACACAAATGCTTATTGCTCATTTTTTTCATTTCTTTCCCCGTATAAATAACAGGCTTTCGTTAATAAATTATGATAACGCCCTTTCGTGCTTAATCAATTGAAATTTCTTTTCGTTGCTAGAAAGATATTAATGGTGTAACACAAAATATATATATTCATGCTCTAGTTTTGATTTGTTTTCTCTCTCCGTGTTTAATCTTTCTTCTTAATCGCACGATTACTTTAAACCATCACTGAATTTTCACTAAAAAATAATATAAAAACATAAACACACATACTTTTTTATTTGACGACCCCAATACAAGAAATCGTAATGACATAAAAGTCATTTCTAAATATCAATATCTTGTGTTTAGTATGAAACCTATAGCTTGAACTTATTTCCAGTGGTTCTAATTAAGATGTTATATATATATTTTGTTAAATACTCTCAGTGATCATGTTATTTTGTAATGTAGTCCCTTGTTGGACTACGGCTCTCTAATTTTTTTTTTACTTTTGAAATTAATACATTTCCGCCACATTTCATCCCAGACAATTAATTCAACGACTCATCGGTATCGACGTGGGGCACATTGAATGTCTGGTGCACGGAAAATTTGGTTCACGGGGCTACTGGTGCACTGGATCTCTTGCTAACCTAACCTTACCCCACCTTTACCCTTAACCCAAGTTAATTCGTTAACCAGATCTACGGATCTTTGGACTCTACGATCACTGGAAATACTTAGATTAGGTTAGGTTAGCAATACAGCCAGTGCACCAGTTGCGCCGTGCGACAAATGTCCCGTGTACCAGTCTTCCAGTGCGCCCCACGTCGTTATCGTATTATCTAGGGACGATAGGTTGAGACACCAAATAATACTTATAATAATAATGCTCATGTTTTATTTAGTATAAAAAGGTTAATCCCTTTTTGTTTAATGAAAATAAAGCATTAAGAAACACGTAATAAATTCAATAAAATACTAATGTTTTCGTAGCGTGACGAATATAATGAAGAGGTTTTATGTATTTGTATATCAATTACTGCGAATAAATCACATTAATTACTGTTTCAAGATTCTAATTGAAAATTATTTTAAATTTTATATTCATTCCATTATTTTATCAAATTGTACGGTGTAATGTTATTTTGTTTGTATTAATATTAAGAGATATTGCATTAAGAACAATATACAAAAAAATTAAACTAGGAATTGTCGGCATACTTTAATCTTAAAGTTTACATGAGAGTTTTAAATATATAATGAATTAAATAAATTATTATATAACATTGTGTTATTTTTGCGATGTAATTTTCAAACACAAAATTTGGTCATTATATTATAGCTGCCAAAGAACTGGATATAAGTGCTGTATCATAAGTTAATACATGTTTAATTTCAAATATAATTAAACATTTCAATTTTTTTTCCTTCCAAGCGTGGTAGACAAATGGCATATGGACACCACAAATCGTCATTTCATTGTAAGCTCGGGTTGTCTAGGCTTTGTGTCAGAAAACCTGCATACCCTTAGTTCCACATGGGAACATAGAACATAGAAAAATTCCCGCGAACTTGCATAGACTACGGCTGTTGTACTAGAGAAATATTGTTCAATGATCAGCGTTTTTAATGAGTAGTTAGAGGACTATGTTTGTTCTTATCTTTTTTCTTTGAGGGGTGGCTCAACCTTACCAGGGGTATGTTTTTAGCTTAGATTTGATTAAATAAATTTTTTAAAAATGATGCTTGGTTGGGATTTAAGCCAACAGCGTCTGAATGATGACTGGATTATGCCACCCGGCATAGTCCAGTGGTTAAAACGTTTGTATAGGTCCAATTAATAACAATTATTCATAAGCAATTAGTCTAATTAATATATATTTATGAATTAGACTTATTGGGTTGGAATTACCATACTTACCAAAATATTGCATAGTTTCACATTAATATTTACATTTAATTAAGCAATAAATCTTAGATTCTGGCTTCAAAACAGGCGCATTGCATCTAGGCTGCTTCTGTCAGATGTATATTTATAAACCATTTTACATTCAAAAAAATACAAAAAACAGCCATATTCCGGTTTAAAGTCGTTCAGTCCAATGGCAGGTTGAAAGTGACCCGTTAGACGCTACGCGCTTAGAGAAATAAAAATAAAAAACGAAAATAATTATAATTTTTTATGAATTTTTACTAGGCAGTCTAAAAATGGAGGAAAAAGTCATTTATTAAGGTCGATTCCACGCTCGCGGACTACGGTAATAAGTCATGGTGAAAGTAATACGCTTCGAGAATGTTTCTTCGACAAGTAGTTTGCTTCTTATGATAATATTATTATTCATGATCTGACAGTACGCGTAAAAAGTAATCGTTCAGTAAAAGAAGCATGCAATATTAAATATAAGCAGAATATTATCGATATATATTGACATCAGCACGATGTAACCCTTGCTAATTTGTACAGAAAACCTCGATATACAAGAGCCGAAGCGCCGGCAAGTCCATCACGCCAGTCGGTCCCCACCCTTTAGCGAGACAAGGTCGCATTACGGCCGGCGGTATGTCATTCCGCCCGGCCGGAAGCTTGTAAAGTTGTAACGTAAATGTATGTCTATTGGCTTCTGAAAAAGTCTTTGTTTGCTGACCTGCTCTTCTTCCAGCCCTCACGCGACGGAGTAACACCCTTTTGAAAAAGAGGAGGATGTGAATATATTTACATAAACATACTCATATACTGAACATTACTCGCCTCACACCCGAATCACATAAGACAATTTAGTCTTGTTATGCGCTCGTTCATATTATGATCACTTGGCAACTGATTACTACAGTGGGAGTCCCGTTCTAACGATAATGGCCACTGCACAAAAGTAATACAGAGAAATAACCCGTGAAAGATCGCATTCACGGGTTGAAAAGAGATGAAATCGGAAGATAGATTCTCTCACCGAAAATTTGTGCGAAAATGGTTAAATGCGTGGATTTTTTTTACTGTCGATAAAGTCTGCAGGCTCGATAGGAAAGAGACACACACACAGACCTCGAGTGGCATCGAAAAGTATAGCTCTTTCTAACAAAATGTTGAGGTCTGAAGGAACTCGGCACAGGGGCGAGACATAACCTGGGTAGATCAGTGATCAGGGTTTATCTATGTAGCTAATACTCATATACTGAAGAATACTCACAGCTGGTGATTGTAATGCGGAAACATCATCCGCATATATGTTGTGACGCTAACCAAAATATATTTATAGTGTTTATCCACCAACGTGAAAGACTATAATCCGATATTCACGCATCATCCATTTGTTACAGGAATTTACTTTGAATGGGTTGTGTTCAGGGGATGTTATTTGTCTTCCGTACCTTGCGGCATTGCATCAACGTATGCCATTATTTAAAAATCACCTAATTTTAGGTTTTTGTAATTTTTAAATAAGAGTAAAAAAAAACAATCGTAATAATATAAAAAATATACCTACATGGAATTTACAACAATCCGCCATCTGTAATAATACGCATAAATAAAATAATTCATCTTAAAGTTCTTTAAGTGGACGCAATGGTCATGTGCCGAGCTGTGTATAGAATAAAACTATGGTCAATAATTCGTCGATTGAATTCCAGCGTCAGCCGTTTCTTTATCATCGATATTGATGCGAGAAACATAACAAAATATGATATTCGATAAAAATTTGCGTGTGTGTATCTCGCTCGCTTGGTGAAAACCCTCCTTGTCCCGTCCTGTTTTTGGAGACCCAGGTGGGGACCCGTTACTGCACGCACGCAAAAAGCTACTTGTTAAAGAGCGGCTGAAGGCATTCCCGTGATCCTAGGCGCATCAGTTAGATGTCAAATAGACCTCAGTCTAAGACTGCGAAGTAAATATACTACAGCGAGTCTCGATTCGCCTTCTTTGGTAACACGTTGCTACCACGAAATACTTGAGAATGGATAGGAAAATGGTAAGGTTGGGAAGTGTGTGTATATATTTTTTATAGTAGTAAACTCAACATTCGTTTCTTAAGTCAATTGATTGTTAATTTCATTTAGTAATTAGCATTCCAATAGTATCACCACTTGTCTGAAACAACTGTTTCACTATGAATCATGTTTTCAGGCGTATCGTTCATAACCAATAGAGGTAAAGTATCAAGTAAGCACTCATATGAAGGAATCTCAAATATCTAGTAGATATTAAAAAAAAGGTAAATATATGTAAAATGTAATTGTAATTGAATAAAAAATTGTACCAATGGGAAAGGTAGTAAAAATGCTGGTATTTTTTTACCAAGGTGTTTATGAGACTATACTAGACACAAGGGATAACATTAAATGCAATATTAATTGGACCACTGAGCTATACCCGCTTCCGGCGGGTATCGCTCAATGGTCAAAGCATTTGCTTGACAAGCCAAAGGTCGTAGGTTCGATCCCCGACGGAGATTAAAAAAATATATATTTTATTAATCGATTTCTTAGCTCTAACATACCCCTGGTTGGTGTGAATTTGATCCCTCACCCGTAAAATTCCAGTCATAGCCCATTAATCAAAATTGGTAGTAGATGAAAGTCATCCCATTCATAGTAAATTCCTGCAATAATAAGGATGATGCGTAAATGTCGAGCTGTAGTCGATGACGTTGGCTGATCAACATTCTACATGCAGCGCTTAGCTTTATGATACATGGTATGTGTCATAGAATTCTACAGATGAAACTTTAGAGTTACTATCACAATCTGTCGGTATTCTACTGTATGCGTCTCTTATTCATAAAAATTCATAGCCACGTATACAATATTAAACTATTTAATACCCCATTAGTAATTTCACCAGTCTTGTGAACATAAACTATTTGTAACTTTTCACGGTTTTGAACCAAACTTGCTTTATTAGTAATCGCGGTATCCACTGCACCATTTCGTGGTATTTAGTAAGCTAAGAGTATCGTTTCTTGTCTGATACATCTGCGCCAGTATGAATTATGATTTGTGGCGTTTCGTTAATAAGGTACCTCCAGAAAACGAGAGCAGTAAAACCAAACATAAATAACGTAATTTTCAATCATTTTTCAAAGATACTCGTATTACTTACTACGTGTATTTTTTTTGTATATTCTCACAATAACTAAAGCAAATATGAGAATAACATTTTCTGTTCAGCCCATTGCTCTTAAAATAATGTTGACTTATTACTTTAGTAGCATCCAGGGTTCAAGAAAATAGATACATTTTCTATTTTGAAGCATAAATATTGTTTTTTTTATAAATTTCTTGAAATACGACTTGAGTGCTTTTGTAAAATAACTAAAATATAATTTATTTTCAATGTTGATATCATGAATTCTGGCATCAAAAAAACATCACATATAAAATCATTGAATTTTGATTTAAACCTCTTATTTCAGATCGTTTAAGTTGTAGAGCTTTTGTATAATATATATATTTTTTAAATTTACTAAGAGTATAAAATACTGAAAACGAAATAAAAATAATATTGATTCATAAGAATTCTGACATCCCCCGTCTTTAAAAAGGCGACAAGTTGCGGGTTCGTCACGTGGCTGCGCGAAGGAAGGATGCAGGAGCAAATTACCAAGCAAAATAACTTGTTTTTGAATCACAATTCGCATTTATTTCCGATAAAGACTTGACTTCCCCGTTCAATCGTAACATGGCGATAATTCCGTCTCAATCGAACGAGGTTTGATTGAAGATTGCGGAACACTGACATGCAGCGCCGCTAAGGCAATCACGGCAAAATGAAAATTAAATATGACAGTTGCACCAACATGAAATGTAGCAACTGTCATAACAAATAAAGTGGCGTCATTTTATATAATTAAAACTAACATTATTATATGTGAATGTCAAACGAGCGAACAAAATTAAAAAGAGACAAAAGATCGTTTTTCGAGACTTTCAGGCATCGGCCTAAAAGAGCTATATCAAGCTGATATCAATACATACTTTTTAATTTAATTATTTCAAGGAATGTCTTACGTGTTACATATTTTGTTATGTCTAATCACTTATTATCATAATAAAGCGGTTTTTAAACATTGTTCGTATATTTTATTCTAAATGTTAAGATTAATATTATATTTTAATAATTTTAAAAAGAAAAGTTCAAGTTTTATTTTGAAACGGCACGATTAAAACCTCTATTTTGGTATTGCAGTGTTTTTTAGTTTAAGTTTCGTGAAGAAAACGAGTGCAAAATATAAAATGAGAAAACATCTCAATCGCCACACTTATCAACACTTAACAAAAGTCGCATCTTTTTTGCGATAAATATTGAAGGTCTTTAAATCGTTAAGAGAGAAAGTGTGAATTGGTGCTGGGAACTTTTTTAGATCATATTTTTCCCGATATTTTTTATAATGAAAAAATATTAAGAAGATTATATTTATTACAAAAAAAAACCTCCTATAATGTCGTGATAGGAACCAGGATATATATAAATATCCTCTATATCTAAGTCTTTTCTCTCATATCCGTTCAATATCATAAAAGTATGATCAACAAGAAGTGGTGTCACTTACAAGTTGTTATTTCAGTTGCCATTGTTCATGCCTTGCTTTAAGTCATATTTCCTAACCCATTTAGTCGTAATGGTTTGTTACACATAATTAAACACAAATTAAAGCAAAGATACGATATGCTCAGTGCACTTAAATGTATTGTTTTTATTACAAAAACCAATAAAAATATTAACGATAGTGAAGGTACACAAAAAGAATTAAACTTGTTTTTTATTACCTAAATGAGGATATCTGAAGAAAACACAAGTAGTAGAAGCTACTGAAAGAATAGGTACACTCAAGTAGCAATGTGACATATCTGTCAAAGAGACGACGGTCAGAGGGAAAGAAAAGTGTCGTTGAAAAAAAAATAGTAAAGGGATCATTGGCCAACGCTCTGCAAGATGGACTGCCGACATCAGAATAGTAGCAGAAGTAAACCACATGCGGAAGATCGATCCATCGAAGGATGGAGACTTTTGCGGGAGGCCAACGTTCAACAGTGGACGAACATAGGCTGTCGATGATGACGATGACATAAAAAATGTATTTAATACGTAAGTGGATCAATGTCAGTGTGCAGTAGTGTGAGTCAAGAATTCACGTGCTTAATCTCTATTTCTTTCTTTACGGCATTATTCTGCATCTTTAAACGTTGCTTTAATTTTGTTTTGTCATTCAACAAACGTAGAATTTATCAGCGCATTGATCCACTTTACTTACCGTCGGACTTGAGAAGAAACGATATAAAAAAATACTTACGAGATAGCATCGGCGGGGCAGACGTTAGAAATAAAACAATAAACTTGCAAAGTAAAAGTTTTATCAAGACTATAATATCTAAGAATGTCACGTTATAATAACAATATGATCGAGACGCTCCAATGATGACAATGAACCAACACTTTGAAAAGCCCTTCATTACTTAGAAATCATCGGAACTGAATATTCACCTTCACCATAATAAATACTTATTATTTTTCATGGATCACGGTGAGTATGGCCACTGTAGTTACGACTTACCCGTGGGTTTCTTCAATCCGTCACTTTCAAGAGACAACTGAGCTACATGTACATTTTGTAAGTGGTCGAACTCATTTATGTAGAAGAGGGGGTGGGGTATGTTATCAGGGAATAATAAGAAAGGGAGACAGAAATATGACCAAAGACTCTTTTTTAACAAATCCTGCTTACATTGTTGACATTTGTTTACTAATCTTTTCAAATATTTTAAACATAAAATGCTCATAACGAAAGCCGGTGGGTAAATCTTACTGGTAAAGCGTTTGCTTTCTATGCCTGGAATTCTATCCCCGACGGGTATTTTTTTAATGAATTTGTAAATTTTGTAAATACCCTCGGTTGATGTGAATTTGATCTCATACATGTCAGTCATAGACAGTTAATTAAAACTTGTTGTAGACGGAATTCGTGCCGTTAACACCACTCATTCATGGTGAATTATTGTAAAATTGATGAAACGTAAATGGTGGGTAGTATATGACGTTGACGGATCAAGACTCTACATGTAGCGTTCAGCTAAATGTAAAATGATCACCGTTATAAAATCCAGAGATGAGACTCCTTCACCACCATGGTATTCTCCTGTATGTGTTTAGGTTTTAAAGTAAATAATAAAATTACCTGCATCACTGCATATTGCGTGCATTTACTATAACTTTCAGTTACCTGATATTTTATAACTGGCCATGTTTACCTTAAATTTAGTATCGTCAGCCAGTAAATGTTTTCCTACCAAGTTTATTCGCATGGTATAAATGCCAGAGTCAACAAGCCTTTGACTATTTCAGCAAAACATCACAAAATATTCTATATAATTGGGTACTGAATTATTTCCGCTCTCGAAATGTTCAATATTTTTATGATAAGCCACTCTTTACTGAAGCCTCAAGCTGCGCTAAATACGTCAGAGATTTTTGTAACGCATTTTTTTTGTCTCTCTACTATAACTAGTGTCAAAATGGGTTTTATTGTCATACAACATTAGATTTTGTTGTCAAAGATACTTCTGGATAAACTGAAAACTAAAAAAAATGCATCATTGACTAAGTAGCTCCTAAATAGAAAGTTGTGTTTTAGTATGATTGAACTAGTATTCATAATCCTACTTCACATCTTAAAAATAAATTTAATAAGGGATACCAAAAAAAATATTATTAAATGATATTTTTTAAGTTTAAGATCCACAATTTTATTTCAATCTATCGGCGGGTATGGCTTATTCACTTATTTATAAAACGTTTGTTTTCCATACGAAAATATATGCGTTTAACGTTAAGCGATGTTTTCATCAATTTCTAGGCTCTTCAAATACTTCACTTGTAAAATTTCCATCAGATGCTTTGATCTTTTTTATATTACAATTAGTTAAATAAATAATTATTTTGAATCATTCTTAATATATATAATCGTGTCACAATCATCAGATCCTGTCTGTTCAGAAGTGAGCAACGTCGATGGTGTTACTCCCGGCCATGATCAGGTCGTCCTGGGTGCAGCTACTCGGACATAGTGCAAACTCCAGAAGGTGTGACAGGGTCTGCTCCACGCCGCAGTCACATTCTGTCGGTCCGCTGTAAAACTGACAGGCTTTCATTTGTGTCCTCGTCTTGCATACTCTGGTCCAAAGTCTGTTAAGGTACCTCCATATATTCCACCCTTGGTCGTGTCCAGGGGCTAGGTCGGGACAATCCAAGTATTCCCCTCAGTTGCACTTCCACACATGTTCAGCCGCAGGTTGGCCTCAGGTATCACCAGTTCCGTTCTCGGCTGGTAATTACAATTGCCAATAAAAATTTAAAAAGCCAAAAATTATTGCAGGAAAATCCTTAATAATCAATTTCTTCTATCATACTTAAAATATAATATTTTTCCTCTAAAAACAACTCGTGAATGCGCAGATGATTCAACTAGCACTTTTCACTCCCCTCTACTTCTCTCTCTATCTTTGATTAATTTGAAGTATATTCACGTTTGTTTTAAGTTTGTCCTGATAAAGAACCTTGTCTTAAAAAAAAATGTGCATAGTTCTTTTTACATATTTTTAGTACCTTAAACCACAAAGTTACTACCTTCTATGAAAATTAATTACTTATATAAATACTTAGGGATCATGCTTGATTTAAATGATAAAAACAGTCAATGTAATCCTTCCTTGTATGTTAAACCGCGGAACCATTGAGCCTATGAGAGCTTTGGGAACGCCTGGTTTATCTGGGAAAACATTAAGATAATCCTCCTACCTATATTATTATTTGAACCATGTTTAAACAGTGTCGCAACTATCTTTTTCAGAGTCCAAAACGCAAACAGCGATAGCCATTGAACCTATGTGAGCTTTGAAAACGCCTGGTGAATCATTTGATCGTGTGGTAATTTATATTTAATTTAACCATGATGTTTAACCACGTGTGGGCTCATAATTAACTATCATTATGCTGGACAAACAATGCTTGGATGCGTAACTAATTACATTATTATGATTCAAATTTGATATCCAAATTTTATAGACAAAAATGCGAATTTGACCATATAGTTAAAATAAACTGTAAAAAATAACTATTTCTATGTTGAAGTTTATATGTTTATACACTTCCATTAAATGACGCTTACTTTTTCAAATATTTATTTGAGCGAAACAACGTAATTTTACTACGACTCTTAAATTCTCCAATCGCCAAAAAATGACAATTATTTTTACATAAATTCCTGTTAACATCATGTTTTTCATTTACCAATAATATAGACATTTCTTATTAGGTCATTTTGTCTTGTAAAGAAATTAGAACATATTTGTCCCTACTTTGTATGATTTGCCTGCAGAAAAACATAACAGATTCGACCAGTGTACTCTATTACGTTTAGCTAGACTTGTGAAATATCTGGACGGAAACATTCACCACGAATTGCCGACACTTAATTTTTTCAGCTGCTATTGTCCGTTCCCCGTTCTAGGACATATCTGCACCTGAAGATACACTTTGAAACATAATATATATAGTTACCGACAATCAATATAGTGTCCGAGGCATATTTTTGAATGATTTGTCAATCGGCTTAATAAAAAATTTTTTAGAATTTATTCCACATGTTTTTTTTTGACGACATGTTTCAGCCAGGTCAATTAGTTAAATGTTTGTTGGCTCTATATAAAGCAAAAAGTGAGTGAAAATGTGGATATGAATTGTGTGATAGTTATATGTGGCTTAGATCATTAATGTATAAGGGAATTCATTGATGTCAAAGCAAAATAATATTTATAATTACGAAGGTCATTAAAAAACAATAAACATTGACAACAAAATGCACTTTGATTATTGTTATTGTAAAATGCACCACGGTTTTTTTTAGCTCTCGATGCCTGGACCATTTAGTTCTTGGAGGCGGTTCAAGCCACGAAAAATTTAGTTTTGGTTTTAAAGATAGTAAATATTTTTCAGTTGCGCTACTGAAATCGGAGTTATAATAATTTCTGTCACAGTCGGTTCCACCTTAGGCCTAACAAGCCACTTTTGAACTTGTCCTTACAATTCGACCTTTGACTCTATTTCACTATTATACGCACCGCAAGCCTGAAACATAACAATTCTGAAACTGATCATAATGTGCCTGAAATTACAGACGTTTCAATAAAATGTCTCGATCGGAATATTCGATATTTACTGTCTCGGTTGGATTATTTTGAAAACAGCGGTTTTTGCGACCCAGTAAACAAAACATGTTTTTAAGCAAACGATACTTGAAAATAGAACAAAATTTCATTAATAATTGATTATATTTAAAATACCCATTCAAGAGACGAAATAGAATGAGCTTAGTGTTTTTTTAATGTAAACACATATAGGAGAATACCAACAGATGTTCTAAGTGAAGCAGATGTCTCATCTGTGGATTCTATGACATATTACATATGGCTCTCGCTGCACTTGGAGTATTGATCCGCCAATATCATAGACTACACATCAACGTTCACGCATCATCCAATTATTACTGGAATTCACTATAAGTGGTGGTGTTCACGGGACGACTTTCGAACACTTCCAATTTTAATTATCAGGTTGGGACTGGCATTTTACGGGTGATGGATACAATTCACACCAACTATAGTTTTAAAGCTCAGATTAAATAAAATTATTAAAATGTTTTTTTTATCTGTGTTAGGGATTGAACCCATGATCTTTACTTTGGTAAGCAAACGCTTTTACCAGTATGCTTTATCTGGCATAGTAGATGTGCTAACGTCCTTCGGCTTGCTTTACGCCTCAACCACTGAGCTATACCCAACGGCGATTTTTTGCATTCTTTTAAATATTAACATTTAAATAAACTGTATTGGCTTATATGTAATTAAAGTATTATGATAATATATATGTAACACGTTATGAATAATGAATTGAAAGTATAAAATCTACAGTATATACATCTAGACTCAGTCATGTTTTTAAGTGGGCTATGCCGTGGTATATTATGGATCAATAAAAGAAAGTGTATTGCATTTTATATGCTTCGAAGATTTGAAAAACAATTTTACAATAACAATAATCAAAGTCACGTTTACGGTCTGTTTCCCATATTTGTTGTTTTCACTTAAGATCAGAATCAGAAATTAAACAAAAATCATTGACAAAAAGAAAATAAATCAAAATTATGCATTTAAGCATATTTTTTCTTCTCATTAATATGGGAATAACACAAATTAATTCCACTTAGGTTCTACTTCCACACGTTTCAAAAAAAAACTCTTAAGACCTTAAATAAACAGCTACTGAGGATATTGGGTGATTTGCTTGAGTTTTTTTAAAGATATTGGATGATAAACTTGTCGCTGCCAGGGCCTCAGAGCAATGTTTATCATTGCTCTGAGGCCTTGCTGAAACTGAAGATGAACTCACTGAAGCGCTGACATCCATGGAAAACATATTTAATTCCAACTACAATATGAAGATAAACAGCACAAAAACCAAAGTCATGAGAGTAAGCCGCAATGAGCAGCAGAAAATTAACATATCAATGCTAGGAGTACCCCTAAAAGATGCAAAAGAATTTGTATACCTTGGAAGTACGATTACCTGGGATGCCAGAACAAAAAGAGAAGTCAACAGTCGAATACATCAAGCAAGGCTAGCTTTCAATAAAAAGCCAAAATTCTTGAGTCAAAGAATATTACTTTAGGGCTCCGCAAGCAACTTGCCAAAACACTTGTTTGGAGCATCTTAATGTACGGCTGTGAGACATGGTGCTTATCTGAAAGTGATAAAAAAGACTAGAGGCCTTTGAGATGTGGTCGTACAGAAGAATTCTCGGAATTTCCTGGAGAGACCACGTCACGAACAATGAGGTTCTCAGGATAATCAAGGAAGATAGGCACCTAATAAGAACCATCTCAGAGAGGCGAGCCCGATGGATTGGTCACATCATGCGCCACGATGGTCTTCTTCACGATATTGTGGAGGGGATGGTTATTTACAGCAAGTATTCGAGGACACGAATTGTAGCGCTTATGCTGAGCTGAAAAGGGTTGCGGAGGACCGAGAGGAATGGAGATCGAGATGCAAGATTCTGTTGCTGCAAACCAATCCACCGGATTGATACTACGAAGAAGCCAGGGCCTAAATATATGATTCTATGACGCTGACCAGCCTAACTGACGACATTCGGTTCGCAACACATTGTACACTTTTTAAGATTAGATCCGCATAGGTGATCTAAAGTGAACTACGCATAAAATGTGCTTTTGCCGTTGATTATACACAAAATTACCATAATTTCCATGTAACTCCTATTACTGGAGAATACGGTCTTCACGAACTGCTTTAATGTCAGCCACCATGGTCCACGTCGCATCTTTAAAGTTTTGTAGTATAATTCTCGTCAGCTTGAGGGTTTTGTTGTCACCAAACCTAATTATTCCGCTTTCTTCTATTTCTGAGCAGTATTTAATCAAGTCGTAGCAGCGAATAACTACTGATCTTCACGCTTCTTGCGATTCAGCAACGAAAAACCACTCAATGCACGCTTGTAGTGTACAACATCAACGAAACTAGTCTTCAGACAGTTTGTTGTTGCGCTGTTCGCTGCATTAGAGTCACGAAAAGACTTTCATCCGATTTCAAGCATCTTTTGTGTTGACATCAACACGAGACGGAAAAAAGGTGAGCAAAGCGTCTACAATAGCACTTTCAGTGGATTAACCACGCGCTTGATTGAGGTTTCCACTGGCACAACAAGACTGCATACTGACTCCGATTATTTTCATACTTCTTATATACTTCATCCTTCCTAAGTGATTACAACCATATGATGAATAAAAAAAGGTTAAAAGTGTACTCTGTGGCATTCGAAGAACATGTTTCAGGCAAGACTGTTAAACAACAGCTCATCTAAAATAATTTAAAAATGATCTGTTCCCATTAAACTCCTTCAATGATACTCCGTTCATTTTCTATCATTTAAAAGAAATTGTTCACACTTTCGATTGGTTGGTAATAATGCCGTGTTAATGTGCATTTGATACAAAAAAATCAATAAAAATAAACTGCGATAGAATTGCTTGATGAAGCACTCTCATCGCTCTTTTTCGGTGAATCAAATACCGTGACTTTGACATTTTTGTATTGCAAACTTAATTTCAGTCATTTTTTACTTATCTTTGCTATTGAGGTAGGCTAGACGAATTATCGCTTTTTAAAACACAACATCATCAGAAAATTTCTAATCACTAATGAATATAGGTCCCTTTTATTTCAAATAAGTTATATATGTGTATATATTTTAAGTAAAAAATACTGGAAGACACCTACAGATAGTGATGGTGATGCAGAATTATCATCTGAAGATTATATGATGCTTAGATATATGTAACGTGGTGAGCATTTAACATTTAATACAGATAATGAAATGGTGGTGTTAACGGAATGATTTTCATTTAAAATAAATTTATAGGCTATGGCTGGCATTTTACGGATGAGAAAATATAATATTAAAAAAAAAACACTGCTAGTTCTTTGCTTTGTGTCCTGCTCCTCATCCATTCACCACGCCAGCAGGTATAGCTCAATAATCAAAGCGTTTGCATTAGCAAGCCAAAGGTCGTAGGTTCGATCCCCGACGGAGATTAAAATAAGTACAAACATTTGTAAGTCTTTTCAGAGAGCATTACAGTCAAGCGTCTAATAACTAGGCCAATGACATTTTGTTTTCGTTTCACACGCAGAGCATTAAATGTTTGATGACTTTTTAAAAGAACAGCAATATCGCAAAGTGCGTAATTTTAATGAATTTTTGATGAAAAATAGAAAGTAAATTCAGAAATTCGAAAACTTCAAAGTAACTTTGACAACTCGAGATTGGGATTTCTAACGTGAGTATTAAAAATTCAACTCGCAAAGTGAACTCATTTGATTCATATTAATTTTATACTCAGACATTTTCATTAACAACTTCAATACGAAATAAATAAAATGTTTTCTAATTCATTTGTATTTCTTTATCGACTTAAACTGTTTTTTATTTATTACATTTTTACCATTTGAAAATAATCTTGAATGAGGATTCATAAAAAAAAAGCATTTATAATTACAAAATAATTAGTAATCTATTCTTCTTAAATGAGATACATTAGTTAAAAAAAAAAAAATTACGTGTTTTTTTTATGTAAGCACATACAGGAAAATATCAACAGATGGGGACAGTAATTTTAAATTTTCATCTGTAGAATTCTATGACGCATACCATGGTGCATATAGCTAAGCCCTGCATGTGGAGTGTTGATCAGCCAACGTAATAGACTACAGCCCGAGATTCACGCATTACGACTTTATTATTACAGGAATTTACTATGAATGGGTGGTCCTTACGGGACAACTTTCGTCTACCAAAATTTTTAATTAATAGGCTATGGCGTTTTACGAGTGAGGGATTAAATTCACACCAACTGGGGTATTTAAGAGCTCAAAAATCATTTTTTTTTTTAAATCTTCGTCGGGGATCGAACCCACTACCTTTGGCTTGCAAAGCAAACGCTTTGACTATTGAGCTATACACTACAGCTAATCTTATTGTTCGTAGTATCAATCCGGTGGAATGGTTTGCAGCAACAGAATCTTGCATCTCGATCTCCATTCCTCTCGGTCCTCCGCAACCCTTTTCAGCTTAGCTAAGCGTTACAATTCATGTCCTCAAATACTTGCTTCAAATACTCCCGTCTAGGGTGCCCTCTACAGTTTCTACCCTCCACCATCCCCTCCACAATATCGTGAAGAAGACCATCGTGGCGCATGATATGACCAATCCATCAGGCTCGCCTCTCTGAGATGGTTCTTATTGGATGCTTATCTTCCTTGATTATCCTGAGAACCTCATTGTTTGTGACGTGGTCTCTTGAGAATTCTTCTGTACGACCATATCTCAAAGGCCTATAAGCACCATGTCTTACAGCTGTACATTAAGATGCTCTAAACAAATGTTTTGGCAAGTTGCTTGCGGAGCCTTAAAGTAATATTCTTTGACTCAAGAATTTTTGCTTTTTTATTGAAAGCTAGCCTTGCTTGATGTATGCGACTGTTGACATCTCTTTTTGTTCTGCAAATCCATATCTCTTTATATTGGGTAACACACGGTGTATTGTAATTGACAGATTTAAGGTGAAATATTTACCGTCGCTGAAATATCTCGTCGTCACCGTCTGGCGATGTTTATTTGTAGGTGTTCAAATTTATTTTAAAAAATCACTGTTCATGACATTGAAAATTAATGGATATTTTAATGGCGTGCGCCATTTTTATTTTAATTTAATTTTTAATGACGTATATTCAAAAAGAAACGATTTGAATGGCTCCGATCTGCTTCCACGGTAATAATACACCCTACGCTTACAATTGCTAAGGTTTCTCTTGTGGAGGCAATCATTAGTCGTTGCAATTAGTAAATTGGGAAAGAGCGCCAAAAGAAATTAGCGTTTGACAGTTGGAACATTCCTTTCTATTTTTATTTTTTTTGTAGTGAGTAATAAAGAGGGATTTTCAAGTTTAAAAGCATCAAAGTGTGACGATATACGTGATAAAAAAAAGTGAAAATACGACCAATGTATTATTATTCTTCTTCTTCGTGTCAGCGACGTCAAATTATTTTAGTATCTGGCAACATCGATAGCCCATGTGTTGCCTAGCATTAGATCTTAGGTGTGAAGCGATCTGCAGGTCTCCACAGTCACACAATAGTGATTCTCCCTGCCGAAGAATTCCGCACCGCTTGAGGTTGTCCTTTGTTCTACCAACTCTTGTTCTTAATCTGTTCAGGGATTTCCAGGTCGGCCAGTCAAGGTTCTTACCAGTTTGGGAGGCCTTCCTTTGGAGTAATGAAATCCTTTGGTGCGACATGTCGCCAGAGCTGGAGTCTCTCATTTTCAGGGCCAGATGTGAGAGGATTTTTGGATCTCAGAAAGCTGCTTTGCGACTTCAGTGTGGGTGTTGGGGATATCTGATTATACAAGCAGTGAGATGGTTGGTTGATTGCCTTATGCATTTCTATAGCGCATATGACTTTGCGTCTTATGTTTGGTGGAGCGATACCAGCCAAGGGGTATAGTTTTGAAATGGGTGATGGTTTGCGGCAGCCTGTGACGACTCTGCACGCATCATTCGACCACAAAACTGGTGCCGCATATTTTCCGGCTGAGGAACAAAGTGCTAAAGCTGAGGTTCGAAGGAGGGGTGGTTGGGCTCCCCAGTGAGTGTTGGTCAGTTTGCGGATGAGGTTGTTTCTTGTTGCAACTTTCTGTTTGGTGTTGCTGCAATGACGCCTGAAGACGAGAGTACGATCTGCGACAACAAAAGACCAATGTATTACATCACATTTTACTTATAATTTTATTTATTTCATCCCATATCTGGTCTATATCTTGAATATATGGTCACCACAAATTGCAGAGATAATATTATATTGTCACTGTGCATGACTCGTCCTTAGACATCTCAGCACCTGGATGTCTGTCTTCGAATATACAGGGAGCGGCAAAAAAATCTGACAGTTTTAAATCAAATCAACGACGAGAACCGTCAGCTTTTTTATCCGTTCCCTGTATTATGTATGGATTCCGACAATCTCGAGGGCATGAGCCCGGGGACTTCAAAATAAGGCAGCTTTATGATGGATACAGGTGTTTTGGGTAATATTTTAATAAGATTTTATGATTTGGTCGTGTAATTAGCCGGATGTTCCTATTTAATAAATATCATTTTTATCTTTCGTCGTTTTCATACTGAAATATACTTGTTTCATCATCCATTTTTAGTGCGAATTATTATGAATTGGTGGTGTCCCTGGAAGGACTCTCAACAACGTTTAATAATGATGAATAGATCAAGAGAGACATTTAACAAGTAAAGAGTCAAATTCACACTAACCTACCAATATTTAAAGTTTCAATCTTCTTTAAAATCGAACCCATGACCTTTAGTATGGCAATAAAACACTTATACATTAAGAAATGTTCGTATTAAATACTTATCCTTTAAGGAACGTTCACAAGCATACTTTATACTGCATAACTTAACTAGATATAATAAGTAAAAACATATTAACATCTTCCTCTCTAACTTAAGGTTGTTATTCAGTCACGTGGTGGCAGGATGAGGAGCAGATTAACAACATAAAGACTTTTTCTGAAGCACATTGACATATATTTTTCGATAACTTTACAAACTTCTGGCCCAGACCACAGCATTCAGGCCGGGCCACAATATAATGCTATCTCACCGCCGTCGGCTCACGACTGCGCGCCTCGTGACGGGCTGTCGCCCAGTGCCGCAAGTGGCAATCTCTATAACTAACATCACACACGTGACCGGACTTGTCCAAAATGCCAATATGGCGACACTTGTACGACAAGCGAACAGAAATAAAAGACGAAAGATTATATATATTGAGGTTTTCGGTACCAGTCAGCAAAGGCTTTATCATGATGATGTCAACATTTACGCAAATAAAAAGGTGAGTAATTTTTAAACTTGTATTGTTCGTGAAAATTGCTCTTAAGCCATGAACGGTAGCTAAGGTAACCTTATACTAGTGAATTCAAATATCGTTATTATTATTAACCCAGACAGAATTAAGCGGCTGCATTTTATGTCAAAAAATTAGGTATTTAGATCAAAATTTTCAAGACAGAGAACAGAAAATGTATGTCTCTTATCTAAAACTATTCGTCAAGTAACACAGCCATTAATTGAATAAAAGCCGTTACAAACAAGTATGAAGCATTTACTTCAAAATTCTAAAATAACGCATCTTGAATAATTCAAATTAGTTTTTTTAACTTCCAACACTGAGTTCAATAAACGCATAGGTTATAATAACTAGGTTGTTTGTAAAGTAATTTCGTTCAAAATAAAAAAAAAATCGACCGTTTTTATTTAATCAAATGCAAAAAAAAAAAAATGTAAACACGTAAAGGAAAGAATACCAACAGATGGTGATAGTGATCATGAATTTTTATTCATCTATGTATCCTATTACACTTTCCATTTTACATATGTAAAAGCGCTGCATGTGGAGTGTTGATCCGCCAACGTTATAGAATACAGCCCGGCATTCACGCATCATCCTTATTATTACAGGAATTCATTATAAATGGGTGGTCTTCACGGAACGACTTTCGTCTATCACCAATTTTAATTAATAGGCTATGATTGGCATTATACGGGTGAGGGATCAAATTCACACCAACCGGGGATATCTAAGAGCTGAGAAATTGTTTTTTTTTTTTTTAATCTCCGTTGGGGATAGAACCCACGACCTTTGGCTTGCAAAGCAAACGCTTTGACCATTGAGCTATATCTGCCGATTGGCGGATCAACACACCACATGCAGCGCTAAGCAATGTGCACCATAGTAAGGTAGAATTAAACAGATAAGACTTCAGCATCACTATCACCATCTGTCGGTATTCTCCTGTATATGTTTACATACAAAAAAAAAATCTTTGCAAGCAATCTAATAGAAGTACTCGTACATTAAAATTATGTTAATTTAATTATCACCCGCTCGTGTTTGATTAAATTTCTTTTAGCCTTCAGGCTTTATTCATTGTACAAAAGATATGAATTTTTACAATACATTTAAGATGCGTATAAGAAGCACATTTATTTCGCCAAAATGTTAATATACCCAATTAGAACGCCGCGAACTTGATTACTCCAAGTACATTCTAATTTATACAATAGACGTTGTACGAATATGAATAATGTAAGAGGACTATAATGCGAAAATCTGGATTTGCAAATATCAACGCCCACAGTACGAGAACTCTGTTATCACATACGGCTCATGGAAGGCAATACAAACATTTCAAGAAGATGATATTTTAGTTGACATACCCGTTATTTAAAAGAATGACTTCACGTCGCTGGGATAGTCATCAGAACGCGTGATCGAGTAATAAGGAGCAGATGAACGACGCAAAGAACTTTTTAAGAAGCACATTGAAATATATTTACGACAAGAGCTTCTGCCCGGGGCCACTAGCAAGGATGTGGACCACACGCCGGGTAGACTCTTTTATATATCTATAAATTAATACAGTGGTGATTTACGGAACTAGTCCCCCGAATGACAGGACCACAAATAAACAAAATGACGACACATACGTGTTAGATGAGTGAAAAAAATAAGAGACGAATGATTTTTTATCGAGACTTTTCGGCAATCGGGCCAATCGGCAAGGGCTGCCGGCGAAGCCAGTCTGAGTCTACCCGGGGTGTGGGACACATCCTTGTTGGCGGCCCGGGCAGAATAACGGAAGTTTGTCCGTCCTTTATATGAAAAAATTATAAATATGGTTATTTTCCCTTTACTTTACATCCCGATGACATTAAGTCGTTTTCTTAAGTGACGGAGATTTCAATACTTTAATGATCTTATCGGAACTCTGACATACAGTGCTGATATGAGACGAAATAAGGACAATAGCTTATTTAAAAAAAAAACTTTTATTCATATAATATATCGGTTTTGCGACCCATTTAAGTTTGGAGGGGAGTTTCGACGTATCTGTTTTATAATACCCTAATAATCCTCTCTGTTGAAGCTATATTATCCACAAACTTATAACATTTATATACGCATTTGCTAATTTTAATGTATTATCAAACTGCTAATGAACGTATTTTCCACTGTGGTCGTAATGAATACTTACTTTCCATGTCTGAAAATTGAACATTAAATTTCATATTTTGAATTCAATTTATATTTGGCAATGTATAACAGACAGGATATGCAAAAGTGATTTAAGCGTCTATACTCGAAAATGTATTGTCATTATTTTAAATCAATATAAAAAAGCTTGAGATGGAGATCAATTTAAGCTGATCAAAAATTTGCTTACTATTTGACTGTTCTTCCATTATCTTTTGAAGATTGCGAAAGAACTGATTCTCATATAACAGATATAGAGTACTTGTATGTGAGGAGCTTAAGGAATTATGTTCACGGTTTATTTGGATGGGTGACTGCCTGAAAAAAAAACCATTTGTCATTAATTGAGTTTAGCTGTCATTTTGGAACAAATTGTCTAGGACTTCGTAGCGTCAGGATAATCTTCCGATCACTGTAAAAAACTGATTTTTATACTCTCATATATGGTTCGGATATTACAGCTGCTGTTTTACAATTTCTCACCTTGGAAATCATTTAAAATTACTTATTACTTATTTCCAGGTGAACCTTCGAGCTAAGAGATGACTCGGGACAAGGTATAAACAGTGAAATCTAACATAAATATATTGCAGAAATATATTTTTCACGACACAATATTTTTAAAAGTAAAGGTATATAATGTAATATTTAATTAATACATGTTATTTAATTACTAATGGATAGTTAAAGAACTTAAGTAGTTAAGGAAATTAAAAGAAAAGACATACTCATGTGGCAATGGGGAGGACATCTGTCGAAGAAACGACAGTCGATGGAGTAAAAACTGTTGGCGAAGCGTCTGAGAACTGGCAAACAAAATGTTGACCTACCCCTTTGCAAGATTTACTGACAATATTAAAAGAATATATGGAGTAGCTTGAATGCGGAGGGCAAGAGCTCAAAAAGGATGGAGACTCATGCGGTAGGCCTACGTTCATAAAGAGACAGAAACAAGCTGGTAATGATAATCATATTTATATTTATTTTCTCGTCAATATTATTAATTAATGACAATTTTATTTTATTGTTTTTATTAAGCAGTTATAATTAATTTTGCTTCGTTTGCACCCGTATTCGATTTGGTTGCAATCCTAGCTTGTGCTTTGGTCAACAGTTGTTTGACCAACTCCATTTTGTTAACATGACCTTAACGCGACCTTGGCCACATAACCTAAAATTTGCGAATTAGTCGATTTTTTGTTCTTATACAAAAGTGATGGTCAGCACATGGGACTTTTGAGGCCCTTTGTGTGACATAAATGATGTTACTCTCACCCAGTTATTCAGGGCACATATTAGTGCACATCGATGTAAGGCAAAAAGCTCAGTTTTGCCCGGGCGCTGCTGTGCTCCACTTGGGCGGAGCGCTTTTTGCTATCGGCCAAAAAAGACAAAGACCGACCGCCGCAATTATACACAGAAACGCAACAAAACCAAGAGGAAGAGGAGGCGGAGAGCGGACACTGGCGTACAGTCAACATAAATGAGACTAAAATGTTTAAAATATTAAAAATAATTTAAAAAATATATACATTTATTTTGGCCTTATGAAAAATACTTACTCGCATATGACATATAAAGTAGACTTGGTGATGTTAAAAAGCCGGAATCTTGGAAATTCAACGGAAAATAATTTTGCCTGAAAACTTTTGGCCTCATGAAAAATTTTGGTCACATTTTATTTTTAATCACAACATTGTTTTTTATTTTAAATTAAAGTGTAAATATTTTATTTTTAAAATGCAATTATCTTAATAGATTAATTAAGAAATGTTTTCGTTAATTTTGTCCACTTGAAAATATTTTTTGTTAATTTGTAATTGATCAAATATCCGTTTCCAATAAGGTCATGGACCAATCTGTTATTTATAAATTCAAATATCTATTCTTCAATAATTTTTTGGGAAAAATGTCCGTTGGCCAATTTAAAAACGTAAATTTGTGGCAAGTCTATGTTCGAGTTTATGTTAATGGAATAAAAAATGTATGTATAAATATTTAATTTTAAATAAATAAAAAAATTCTTCATATGAATGCTATGCACGCTTACATTGATCATCTTTTTTTTTACTTTGTTTTACTTACGTAAAAGATTGCTTTTTCAATTCTTTAAACCAGAGCTCCGCAACCTTTTCTCATCTACGGCACACGAAAGTACTTCTTTGGATTCAAAACAAAGTTCTCACCTTGAATACCACGGCACACCAAAAGCTAAAAATAGATATTCATTTGATCAATATCACATTTTTTAAATTTCATTTAGAACTTAATAAAGCAATTTCATCGTTGTATGTCTACAGAATTAAGCGATAGGCACTGGGAGCTTGAGGACCGTTGTAAAATTATTTATTTATATTATTGCCTTATTTGAGCGCGGCACACCTGTATCGGCTTACGTCACACGAGTGTGCCAAGGCACACCGGTTGCGGAGCACAGATTTATACAACAATTATTGTAAATTATGATACTTACGAGTATAAAGCAGTTTGTATCAATACGCACTGCGTATTTGTAAAAAAATATATATTATTAGTGTGATATTTTTCTCTTATACAAATAAAATAATTTACTTAAACGTAATGAACGGTTTCTTTACATTGACTAATTAAGGAGCTCTGTAACAATATGATTTGAACCTGCAATCATTTTTAGAAATATACGTCTAAGTCGCCCTTACACTACTTAATTTACGTTTAACATGTAATCTCATTAATGACTGTATAAAAACATTGCATTACTTTTTATGATATAATTATATTGAAATTTTCCGTCCATATTATACTGAAATATTCTCTTTTTGCAAACACAAGAAAGCTGAATTATTTTCACTTAAAGAGAAAAACAACACATCTTTATTGTACTAAGGTTTTTTCTCATACGTGAAAGGGGAAGAAGAACCGTGGGTTTGCCAAATTGGATTAGTTGGAAAAACATTTTTCTTTTTGTTCTGTCTTATCACCCTTGTGGGACCTGTAACTCTTTCCTCCTCGCACTCTTTCTTTCCCTTCACTTCGCATTGAAGAAGACATCTTAACTGTACAAGCGAACAAACTGTTTCCTTACACTGAAAACGTTCGGCTGAAAAATGTCACCGAAAAATTATGCTCAAAAATTTATCGAAAAATTATCGCCGTAACCGCGATAGAAATGTCTTTATATGGTACTAGTATTCATAACTTCAATAAGACTTATTTCTTCAATGGCTTAAAAAGAATATCGCAATTATTTCCGTTGTGAGAAAACAAAGCAATAATGTAATTTATTTTATTAAGTAGATTAAAAATATTTTTAAAAATTAACTTTCCTTTTGATATCCCCGTCTAAACAAAACAAGTCCGCTTCGCTGGAATCTTTATCGAGACGCGTGGATGGATGGATGAGGAGCAGGTGATAAAGCAAAAAAATTTTGGAGAAGCACATTGACAAGCGAATAAAAATAAGAGGCAAAAGATCGCATATCGAGTCTTTTCGGCACCAGCCTGAAAGGAGCTTAATCTACTCGTAGCATATCACCGTTTGCAATTTATCGTTCTTTATTAATACTGAACTGAATTACTAACGATAAAATACATAAAAAATGTGCATTTAGAACCATATCAAAGCATTCATTCAAAGTGTCATGTCCTTGTTGTTCCTTCACAATTTCCCCCCTTTCTTCCCAGAGGATTTCTCTTGTATAATATCCTTCGTTCGAAGCGCACCTCAGTGTGGTGAAGACGCTAAGACGTTTTTCTCAGCAATAAACTTCACTCTTATCGCTTGAACCACTCATCATCACACTTAAGAGACCGCGCAATAAGCGAATGAGTTTATCCGAGTTTTTCACGCGAATCCAAAAAGAGTTTATACCTTCGAACTATAATGAAGAGACTGCAATTACCTATTATAAAGTTAAAGTACTTAGCCTTCCATACAGAGAAGCTTCTCAGAAGAATAATTTAACTGCAATTATTTACATAATAGTTTTTAAATATAATTTTAATACTAGGGATCTGCTTAAAACAAGCAAGAGTCTACAATTTTGTGGAATCTAAATGATATGAATTTGCTTTTTATCACCATTTCATATAGATAAATACTTCATACCTTTATTAACATGTCGTACAATGCATTATTTATTAACTTTCTGGAAAAGAGCGGTTTCCTATTCAATGGAAACTTCATCACTTTTGAACTAATGAATCTTTTGTTGAAAGCGAAATTGCGTATTCTATTAATTGAATAATCAGTACTCAGTATGATCCTCATTTAAACAAGTAATGAAGTATTGATTTATTTAATATATAAAAATGACACCTTCATTTCTTTATTTATTTACCTTCTTTTTACATGTATCACATTAGGTATGGCCTCTGGTTAGGAGACTAATTCGGACACTTCCTCAATCCATCACTGTCAAGAGACATATTTTTGCACATTTATTTTTTATTTTTCATCTAATGAGCTTTCACCTTTTGTCTATAGCTGCATATTTAATGTTGAGCTTTCATCGTTTTAGAATATCGTCAATAACTATACGTTTAATGCAATAAGTGGAGCTTAGCGGAGCGAAGACTAGAGTGTCAATGACTTCCAAGATCAAGCGAGGGACATGGCAATCGATAAAATTTCGGCAGCTATTTGTTGCGTTAATTCTTGTATGTTTCAGCTACAAAGTGGATATGATTGATGAATATTTAAGCAAAAACGAAACATAAGTCCAATGAATAAATAAAATCAGTAACGAAAATATTCGTTCTAAAGAGATCCTCACACGAATGATACGAATTGGTCGATTGCACTACTTTAAAAAAGAACAAATCTCTACAGACATTAAAATCTGTAGAACTCTGTCTGTTCATTGTTCTGTGTTCTCTGTATTTCCAGTGAAATTAACTTGCCTTTATTTCTCTTTAAAATTTGAGTAATTTATATTTTTTGTGTCAGTATTAATTTTAATACTATCAGAAGAAGTAAATGTATAATTGTATGATTATGTATGTCATTTCCTTTCAATTATATGAGCCCTCTTAAAGTACTGGAGGACTCTGCGAAATGTCTTATGATCACAGGTTTGATGAAAGGAAAATCCTGATCTATCTCTTTCTCGTAGTAGAGCGTGAGTGACAACATCAGTCGGCCAATATATACACGGAATGTTGGCCGGAATAAGCTAACATTCAGTTAACCTCATCAGCTCAAGCTGATTAGGGCACACTATTGTCCTGGAGGTAGTAAATACTCTCTAAAGGCGGATGAACCTTTATGGTCAATGGCATTAGGATGTGGAAATAAAGGGGAAAATACCACATCAAAGGTCCAAAAGACACCCCATGTATCGGCAAAAATGACCGCATCTTGAACGAGATGCAAGATTTTGTTGCTGCAAACCAATCCACCGGATTGATACTACGAAGAAGAACAAGAATTATTACAGTGAATAAAATTGATAGAAATGAAATAACTTAGATTTTAATGTCGTATACACGAGTATTATGTCAAACAAATACAAAAAACTTTAGATGTAAGTTTGAACTGTATCAATGAATAAACAGACTCGTTAGCATTTTTTTAACGAGTCTTAAGTGGCTTTTTATCAAGAAAATGTATCAAATCGTGCTCCAGATTTCGTGACAGACGCACGAATGTTTTTTTTTGTTTAACCGAATCGTTCGACCGTCAACGTGTTTCAATGGAAAAGATGTGGTCTCATCTCTAAATTTTAGTTAAAAAATTTGGTATGTGGCACTTGAAAACTATACAACTTTAGATACCTTAACAGCTACATATCAACCAATTTTTCACCGAGTTTCCGATATTCTACATTCGAAAGTCGAATGTCTTTTAGGGTTATTTTCAAATGTTGAGAGTCGACAGCATTGCAAAAAAATTTTGTACGCACGTTGAGGATTGCTCATTGAATTTGAATCAGTTGGGATGACCATTAAATATTATAACATCTTCCTCTCTTCCAACAGGTGTTATTCCGTCACAAGAAGAAAACATATTCCATTTTTTTTCATTCAACGGTCAGGCAAAAAAAAAACAATTTTTTTTGAAGGTCACTATTCAAAATTGTATTATAATTTACATTTTTTTATGTTCCAGATATGTACATCCGTGTTTGTAGTATTTTTTTTTATCCCAGTTGGTACCTGTGAGGTTTTTTCAGCTTTATTCAACTTAATTGCTATGGAAATTCAGCTCACATATATATAATAAATGAGCTTACTTAGAAATGCCAGTATAATAAACCCACCAAACCTCTATTATTTTTGCAATAAAATAATAATATCTTATTTACGTGAATTTATATTTATTTTCAAAAGATTTTTTTTATCTAAAAATAAATAAAACATTAATTTCCTTTTGGCGTTTCCCTAAATAAGTATGTATTTTTTGTAAGTTTTAAATTAAATTAAATTAAATTCAAATCATACACGGTTAATGTATGTCCATCAAGAACTGGCAGCTTCCAAAGTTCCTTCCTTAATGCCACCGGTAAGCTATGGAATGCTCTTCCAGCGTCTGTGTTTTCCTCCTTCCTACAATCTGGATCTCTTCAAGAAACAGATAAATATACACTTGCAATCTCCCCAACCCACACACGAACACGAACACAACACACGTTTCCCGCATGCAGCGTCCAGCCCCCTGGTTGAGCGTCATAGAGTGCACTGGTCTTGACCGGGTGTGCTCTCCTGCATGCGTTTACATAAAAAAATATAAAAAATCTGTGGTGTCAGGAGCATCTGTAATGAAGACTCAGCCATTATTTTTTAAAGAGGTCATGCGATTAGACTGACTATCTTAAACAGCCGTTTTCATACAACATTAACTTTAAAAAGTATGTCCGTTAACCGTCGTGCGCTTTCATTTTGATATCAAAACAAAACAAATGCATCTTCCATTGCTCAGTATCCGCGAGCCAGCGATTATTATAAGAAGACAGTAGCGTAACAACTGATCATGATGATGTGATGATGATGATGATGATAATGATGATGATGATGATGATGATAATGATGAGGTATGAACATTAAAGATCAATTAAAAATCGAAGAAAATCTAAGACAGTTTTTACATTGCACCAACTAAATACATATTAAAGAAATGATAAATTTAAGCATATTTTATAATTTAATTATTATTGATTATATTTATTTTATTCAATGATTAGGTAAACAAAAATTTTGAACAATATATGGAAGGTAGAGGATTTTTTATAATTTAATAAATAAAAAAGACATTTCTAAGAATTTAAGCGCAGTGAAACATAGACTAAAAATATAATGTAATGGAGATAATGCTTGATTAATTCCTATTTAATTGATTAATTTTTAATAATTTGATCAATTCCTAATTAATTGATTAGTTGCATATATTCAGATTCGTATTAAATTATAATAAAGTGCATTAAAAAATATATTATCTAATTACATTTAACCATTAATTTAAGGATTATCGTTTTAAGATGTCGCTTAATAAAATAAAAATATATTTTAGATAGAAATTTGTAATAATTTTAAAAACTTATTTACAAAAAAGTGTTTCATAACTGGATGTGTTTCAATCTCATTAAAAAAAAATTATCATGGAAATCAATATTTACGAAAAATCAATAAACAAATCATTTAAAAAATATATAGTGTGATCACCCTAGTATAAACACTAAAATCACAGTTGTTAAATAATCAATGAATTTTTGATTTAAAAATATAACGAAAAACATTTTAAGTTCGCAAAGTTTTTAATGAGATGAAAAAAGGAACGTAATTAAATTCGTGTAAGTGCAGGTAGATTTTTTTACCTGAAGCCTGTTGCTGCGCCGCTGAAGCGCCTCAGTAAAAGCAACAGATGCCGATCAGAGTCGCGGGCCGTCGAAAAATGACAAAAAAAAACGACCGAAAAGTGGAGGGAATCGGAATATTCCGCCGGGCCACTCGCGGAGCTAGCGGCAGGTAATGGACCACGGAGGCACTGCCTACTTTGCTTTATTTTCTTGTACTTTCGTCTTCGTCTTATTGCAATCCGACTATTTTAATTCGCTATATAAACTGGTCCAAAACGGAGAGCGTGCACCAGTTATCGTTCACTTGTTCAAACAGTTACATCTAAAAAATTAAGATGTTCTCGAAGTACAGTGTTTTTGTGGTTGTCTTTGCGATCATCTGCGCCCAGTTCGGCAGTAACTCGGCTAAGGATGTGGTTTCGAGGAGCTTAAACTCAATCGATAACGAGCAAACGAGTGATGCAGGGTTAAGTGGTATTGGACACTGTGATGAAAAGGACACTTCCATCTCTTGCCAGAGCATCAGAATTGCAAGGAATGTTCTTCAGCAGCTCATCAGATCGAGGAAGTCTAACGGGATTGAAGATTTGAAGATTGTGGATGGAGTGGAGCTTGTGAAGACGCAAAACTTGGCTGAAGGTGGACGGAGCCTGAACGATGGCAGCATGGTGGGGAAAGTCGCAGGTTTCCTGCAGAGCCATGAACTGAGAGTCAAGCTTCCTGATCTTCTGGGACAAGAAGAGATGAAGGGAGTCTTCTCAGAGACTTTGAGGTCTTTTGATGAGCAGTCAGAGCTTGTTGGTAAGTTGAATCAATAGAATATTTTCGGTGTTAAAAAACTAGTGTTATAATTATGACTACGTTTTTTTATGAATATTTTTCTTCCTATATCTGGAACATCTGATCATCAAATATTGTCTCAATTCAGTTTTGTTGGTTGCCGTCACTCAATATATTTCTGCGCCCGAATGTCCATCTGGGAAGATACTCGTATATGGTTCCTCATTGCCTCGAAGGCAGACAGACGCCTGATGAAGGGGCGGCGGCTATACTTCAAGGCATATCTTGAAGTGATATGTAAATCAAATTTTTCTCTCCATACACCTGAGGCTTCAACTATTTTCTCCTTTCTGAATATACACAACATTTTTTAAATATAAACTTTAATAAATAAATTTTCACAGCATAACAAATTATTTTTAATGACAATATTTAAGGACATACAGAAAATCATCATATGAACGAATAAAGAGGACTTTAAGTTTAACTCATTGACCAAAAATTATAAATAAAAAAAATGATTTTTTTTCAATTTATAGTTCTGACTTTCTGAAATAAAAATGTTGAAATCCAAATTATCTTAATATTATTTTTTCTCGTAGAAGTATTCTTTGAAATATAAATTGTAATCCTTAGCCATAAAGGTCTTTTAATTGGATAATTTCAATTTATAATGCATGCTTAAATATATAAATTATTTATTTTAAGCTATTTAAGTGTCCACTTTACATTAGTATATGTACTGTTATATCAGCAGTCATTAAATAACTTCCAAAATAACTTATTGACAGAGAAGCTACATAACAGGTTTATGGTACGAGTGATTACAAAATTCTATTACGATCGGTTATCTGTATTCAAAATAACTGTGAATGAAATGATGAGGCTATTAAAATATCTCGTGGATCATTAGATCACTGAAGATGTAGGTCCAAATTATTAAAAAATGATTTTCTTTAAAGTACTTTTTGCATTACTTATTTCAACAAACATAAAACTATGAATCCTCTATTTTAGTAACGTTCTGTTTATTTTTTTCCCCTGATTTATACTGTTATAAACACAAGTTTATGATATTGTAAATATTTATTTATTTACCTTGTTTTTACATGGATCACGTAAGATAAGTTCTCTATAAGGAGACTGAAATTTCGACTAACTTATAGCCTTTCTCACTTCTTCACTTGTTAAGAGATAAAAAAAAGTTATCTCTTAACAAGTGAAGGATTGAGAAAGGTAACGAGTTAGTCAAAACTGCAGTTTCTTAAAAGAGAACTTATCTTACGTGATTCACGTAAAAACAAGGTAAGTAAATAATTATTTATAATATATAATGGATCTCAAAGTTAATGCTGAAAACTATAAAAAAAAAAGATGCTTATAGTTTAAATAATGTTGTTATGTACCTTTGATATATTATTAGATTTTTTAATGTACTATTCTTCTCCATCCTTCTCGGTCGTAAGCCATGGTAGTAAAATGCAAGAAAAAAGAGAAATTCCTTCCATAAGATATTTACATCTTTATACAGATCATAAAGTATTTTGTATTTAAATTACTAGTCAGTACAAAAATGTTGAAATATGAATAATTTGATCTTATTTTGCAAAAGGTAGTTTTTATTATTAGGAACTTCTTTAATAGTTTAAATTAAATGCTACGTTACTTGTTTCTTAAGATATTTTATTACTGAAAAATATAATTTTACAGTATATATAATCGTGTCGGGAACAACAGGGTCAGATCCTGTCTGCTCAGAAGTGGGCGACCTCAGTGGCGTTATTTCCAGCCATCATCAGGTCTTTCTGTGTGCATCTATTTGGACACAGCGCACACTCCAGAAGGTGTTACAGGGTCTGCTCTACGCCGCAGTCACATTCAGTCGGTCCGCTGTAAAACTGCCATGCTTTCATTTGTGTCCTCGTTTTGCATAATCCAGTCCAAAGTATGTTAAGGGACTTCCATATATTCCACCCCTGGTCATATCCAGGAGCTAAGTCCTCTTTTGGGGCAATCCAAGTATTCCCCTCAGGTATCACCAGTTCCGTTGTCAACTGTAGGAAACTTCTTTTTATCTTTTGATACCCAAACATAGGCTGGAGTGCGTCGTGGGTTGCTTTGGTGAGCTCCTTCTTATTTTATAGTTGGAGAGTATTGCATGTTTTCTTGTTTAAATATGTTAAGTATCTATATATTGAATTATAGTATTGTAGGAGTATTTTTGTTTAATATGTGCGTTCTTTTACTTATTGATTACAAAATTTTTAAAATGCATTTGTGTCCCGTTATGATTAATGAAGCTGTCATCAAATGATAAAAAATCAGAATTTTACAGTTGACAGAGAGCCTGAAAAAACAATGCCTACAATAACGTAAAAAATATCAGCTGTACACATCAAGTACCGTTTCCTTATTTTATTAAAGAATCACAATTTTATTAAATTATATATTGAATAAAAAAGATTTTTAATAAAAAAATATATATCTGTCCTAACCGATAATTATATGTTTTATAGGAGTCTAGAACCTTGTGGTTCTGAAAGTCAACAACATTAATAAATCTTGTAGAGTGAAATATTTTTTTTAAAGCAATAAGTTATTTTTAAAACTAAGGTTTTAACACTTTCGCATCGTTGTCGGCATATGCCGTCATAAGATTCCCCGACCGTTGACATCGTTTGACGTGATATATTGTTTTACTACTTTTTTGGAACAGTTTTTTATGCATCATCTGATATCTAAAGGATACAAGAACCAATGTGATATATGAGAATAGACCAGAAAAGTACATTTATGCTTCAAATACTAGTTTTATTATTGGCAGCAAAATTTGTATTCAAACCGAGCCGTAATAAAAGGGTTAAAGATACAAGAAACTGTAATAAAATATTATACAAATATTATAATATATACCCTGTATTTTTTAAACTATAAAATATTAATTTTAAGACTTGTCTGTCCTTAATAAGTTTTTAAAATGATCAAGTTGTTGCACAATTCTATTGAGACTTCAAAATAATATTTTTAAGATGCAGATTATTCTAACCATATTGTTCAGTTGTGGAAAAGTTGCTATTATGACAGTCATTCATTTTAAAACTAAATAAAATCTTCAACAATTATTATTGATTTTAAAACAACAACAATACAAAAATTTGTTTTATAATATGAACGGATTTTTTTCTAACTTATTATGTAAAACAACAGTGAATCTATTTGTTTTTAAATTTGAATACAGATTTTCAGGAATTTCTCGTGGTTCACTGAGTAAATGTACCTTTTATCTACGTGCTGAAGGCTCGCTGAAAAATTCACGTGAATCGAAATAATATTTTGGTCGTGAATAATCTTTCAGCGCTGTCAGTATGTTGATTGATTATTTGCGAAAAAGCTTTGTATCTCGAAAATAATTATACGGATTATCGTGAAATTCGATATCCTGTCCACGGAGCGATAAAAATTGTGTGTGTAAACGAGAAATTGATTTGAGTTTTTTTCAGTACAGCAAACATTTAGAAAACAAAGAATTTTAATTGAAATACTATATATTTTTTTAATATGTCCATAAACGATACAACAGTATCGTATGAATTATATACATTTAGCTCTTCCATATCTGGAGCATATGAACACCACAAATTGCTACTTCTTAATTCTGTCAGCTGCCACAGCTGTCTTTTCCACTTTCTAGGGCACATCTGTACCTGAAGTTCTACTTCACAAGCTACCCTAAATACTTTTTTGGGTGATTCGCTTTTCGTATTTTATATCTTGTTTAAATTTATCACTTTCAGAACTGTCTATTCACATACTTTCAAATTTAAATACTCACATGTATTAAGATCGAAACCATCATCTTCAAGTTTGTGTTTAAGTAGTGTTCAGTATGATTCATATTGACACGAGTTAAAATTTATTTATGATAAATAAATAAATTTAAACAAAATTATGGAAAATAATAGAGTCGGACGTAAGAGAAAATCATTTAAAATGTCGAAGTAAATCACTTAAAAGAAGTAATTAAATTAATTCATTAATGTTGTTAAATCAATTGAATGATTTATTTATATTATATAATACTTTGCCGGCGGGTATGGCTAAATGATAAAAGCGTTTGCTTGGTAAGCCAAAGGTCGTGGGTTCAATCCCCGAAGGAAACTTTATTTTTATTTTTTTTATCTATTTCTGTGCTCTAATATACCCCCGATTGGTGTGAAGTAGATCCCTATACCGTAAAATGCCAGTCGCGAAATTTGGTAGTAGATGAAAGCCATCCTGTGAAGATTACCCATTCATAGTAAATTCCTGTAATAATGAGGATGATGCGTGAATGCCGGGCTGTAGTCTATGACGTTGGCACATAAAAACTCCACGTGCAGCGCTCAGCCATTAGCCATCCTGCACACTAAGTGTCATAGTATTCCACAGATGAGACTTCAGAATCACTATCACCATCTGTCGCTATTCTCCTCTGTGTGTTTACATAAAAAAATACTTAATACAGCTAAATATATTTTTATCATGCGTAATTCATAAATTATTAACTGATTGAAGGAAATTTTTGGAATGTACAGTTGACATATACAATTCTTAGTTAAAATGGTTGTATATTATACATACGTTCATTATGGTAATAATGCTTTAAGAAAATAACATTAAGGTTATCAACTGTTAATACTTGGTGAAACTGCATAATTATAATTTTAGAATAAATTTTAATTAAAAAATTAATAAATTAAAAATATTTAGTTTTGATTCAAATTTTATTTTAACGATTACATGTTTCGGCCTTCCTGAAGACCTGAAGATTATTAAAGATGGTCTTCAGGAAGGCCGAAACATGTAATCGTTAAAATAAATTGTGAATCAAAACTAAATATTTTTAATTTATTAATTTTTTAATTAAAATAATTCTAAAACATTAAGAAAATAATGTAAATTATGTTAGTAAATACGAGAAAAAAACATTAACTTAGATTTTAAAATACTCTTAGGTCAATGGTTTGAAGTCTGTATTTAATTTGTTTGATTAATTGATTACTCTCAAAACCTAGACATATAACATACATAGCATTAAAACGTTATACTGGAGCAAAAGAAAATGAAATAATTTATTTACTATCGTTAAAATCACTTGAATTTCAACTTAAAATTAAATTTTTTCCATTAAAAATAATTGAATGTTTTCGCAAATATTTCACATTTTTTTGTCAACTTTTCATATTCAAATGGCCAATAAAGTATTAATGGAACGAAATTTTCACACTCGAGATTTTATTAGGTTTTTCTCGAATGTTCTCGAAATGCAAAGATGCTATCGGCGGATATTGAAAAGGTTTTAGAAACGATATTATCTGAATCAATTCACCGATACGAATGGTACTTCAATAAAGCAAAACCAATTATGTACCAAATCCGATATCATAAAAGTGGAATATTTTTTCTGTGACAGAGAAACAAAGTTTAATCGATAATTCATTTTTAAGCGATCTTAAAAATTTGGTTCAAAACATTGCCTTCTAAAAACGTATTGCACTAGTTTATCGTTGTTTAGATACGACTCACAAATATTTTGAAGGAATATACATTTTTATTAAAGATCCTCAATGGAGATTAAAAAAAAAGGTTCTTTTGCTTACAATTACCCATAGAAATAGCCTGCAAAGTACCTTCTTAAATTTATAAGTACAAATTGGTTTGAATTTGATCCCTCGGCGGTAAAATGCTAGTCATAGCCTGTTAAACAAAATTGGTGGTAGATGAAAGCCGTCCCGTGATCACACGCCTATTCATAGTGAATTCCTGTAGTAATTGGATGACGCGTGAATGTCGGACTGTAGTTTGTGACGTTGGCGGATCAACACTCATAATGCAACCATATTGATATCCAATGATGAGATATCTGCATCACTATCACCATCTATTGATATTCCCCTGTTTATGTTTTACATACAAAAAAATACAAAGTCTGTAGTTCATCTGGGAACATATAAATTTTATAACAATCTCCAGAGTAATATCCCGAAGATTTATTGATAAAGGCACTTTATAATCCAAAGCATATTTTAAGAGATTTGACTAACAAAATATTTAAAGCGATTGAATGATAAGCCTGACTATTTGGAGGGTCAAAGTATTTGTCCTAAAAGGCGACTCAGCCCAATAAACTACAGTCCGTAAACAACAGGAAAAGATTTTTTTTTTTATCGCGTTTAACGTTGGTCACTTTCAGCGATTTAACGAGATCTACACATAAACTGTCCTTTTTTTTATTTTTCACCAATTTATATAAAATAGCTTTTTTAAAAAAGACGAAATCAGATTCACAAAAATGCAGTCAAGGGTATAAAAAAGTAGTTAGCATCTCGAATGATTTCTTGAAAAAAAAAATTAATTGTAATACCAAGAAAGAAGCCAATAAACTAGAAATATCTATCTATTTGTACATCAATACTATAAAGCAACGAATGATGTTTTTTTTATTTGACACAGAAACCTTTAAAAGAGTATGATAATCAAGTTTTACTATTGAATGTTCCAGTTTCTTGATGTCAAACCAAAATCTAATCAATATTATTGCTGATATCTTCCATAACCGCAAAATAGTTTTTTTTATATGTTTTTTTTTTCAATTACGCTTTTTGTTTTATTACACTTATCAATAAATATGAAGGTACAGAAACGTTATTACTTCCATTACTTTTGTATTCGATTTGAAATTGCAATTGTCTTGTGAGACTATTTTGATTGTCATACCGACGATTGATATAATTTTACCGTTTCGATGTTTGATTTAAATAAATGTATGAAACATGTTTTTTATCGTGAATTTAAAGACCAGTGACCAAAATAGTATTTTTTCTGCGTAACATCAATCCGGTGGATTGATTTGCAGCAACAAAATCTCCACTCTTCTCGATCCTCTGAAATCCTCTTCGTTCAACCCACGACCTTCGGTTTGCTTTCCAAACCGAAACTTGTGGGTTCGATCCCCGACAGAGATAAAAACAAAATATTTCAATCGCTTTCTAAGCTTTTTAAGACACCCGGTTGGTGTGAATTTGATCTCCCACCCATAAACATTTCCAAACCGAAGGCCGATTTGATTTCCGAACCGAAGGTCATGGGTACGATCATCGACAGAGATTAAAACAAAATATTTTGATCGATTTCTTAGCTTTTTAAGACACCCAGTTGGTGTGAATTTGATTCCCTCACACATAAAATGCTAGTCAATATATCAATCAAAATTGGTGGTGGACAAAGTCGTCCCTTGAAGACCACCCATTAATATTGAATTCCCGTAATCATTGTATGATGCGAGAAAGCTGGGCTGTAGTCTATAACGTTGAAGGATCAACTCTATAGGCAATACGCAGCATGGTAAGTGTTATATAATCCACATATGAGACTTCAGCATCACTAACGCAATAACGTATGTGCTTGAATAAATAATAAATTATTACCGCCCTACCATTTTCATAAGTACATGTGAATATGCCTTAAATATCATATACAATCTAAAACTATCTAATGCTCTTCTTTATTAAGATCCCCGAATATAATATTTCCTTAAACCGACAGCTTGAAGAGCCTTGTTATCCTCGGTGCTGATCCTTCCCTCCATTTCTCCCTTGTCACTTTCTTTTAAATCAGTCACTTATCCCCAAAAGGCTCTTATTTAGATCAGCCCTAAGTGTCCCCTTATATCAGTACACCCTTTTCGGGTTTCAGTAAGCCCTTTTGCGGGGTCCACCCAAATATTTTAACGACGGATCAGTTTTCCACTTTTAAATAAGTCTACCAAATCGATCTTTAACGGGCTTACATATTTAATTCATGATAAATAACTCGTCAATTGATCCACTATATTAGCAAAATATTTGTAGAGTCACGTAATGCAGTAAAAAATGGTCTTATTTATGTTTCAGTATGGATTTTTAATCATTATAATATTATTTATATTTTTTAATAGATAAATATTTCGTACCTCATTTTAACACAAATGACACTTAACGTTGTTCAATTACTTGTTGGGTTACAGTTTTTTCTTCAATGAATCCTTCATCAGTTTACAACGCGTATAAGCATATTTTATGTATGAATTCATTAAAAATATAAAGGGGGTATGTATGGGGAGTAAGAAGAGTGGATATATGAAGAAAAATGGAGTAAAGAAAAAGATTTAGATACTTTAAGGTAGCTTAACTTCTGCTTTAGAGGTTGTCAGGAAACACGTATGTTCCCAGGAGACCTTCGGGTGCAGACATATTTTGGGACAAGTCTTGGGATAAAGCATGAAAAATGGCAACTGGTAGAACTAAAAAGTGGCAATTTATGATAATTTATTAAATTTGTATTTGTAGACAAATCGTTTAACTCCTCAGTAAATTGTATGTCGTGTACAAACTATAAAGAAACATTTATTTGTTTATAAAACTATTCCAATAAAACAAAAAATGACAGAATAAGATGTGCATGAAAATTATGAGATTAAATTAAGAGAAGAAAAAATAAAAATGATGACATGTGTCCAGAGTCACAGAGATATAGGAAAACAATTCAAGACATAAGAGTAAATTTATGTGAGTAAAGGATCGAGGTTTTCAAGTAGCCCATTTAGAAGCTCCATAGCAGTTGAACTAAATTGAGTGGTCGAAACTCCACAAATACCAACTGGAATGGAAAATAGTGGATGACTGCAAACACAGATATACGTATACGGAGAGTAAAAATTAAAAATTAAAATATTAAAAACTAAAATACTTAAACATAATTCAAAATAAAAATTCTTTGCATAATCAGTATTGTTGACCTCAAATATATGTAAATGTCACGGATCTAAAAATTTCCTTTTTTTTTTCAGAGACTGGCAGAAAAAAGGGAGGCAAAGGAGATGGTGGTGTGATGCTCATGGGACTCATGATGGCCAAAACCCTGGCTGCCATCGGCTTTGGAGGACTTGGTCTGCTCACAATGAAGGTAAGTCTTCTGCTAGATCTTTTCAAACGAAACATATCTAATCTCTTATCAGTAAACATAAATATTACATCTCTTCTTCTTTTGTTTCTTATTTGTTACTGTAATGATCATCATTATCACTCTTTGTACGACTATCCATCTTGTTTGATCCTCTGAATTATACAACCAGTTATCTATTTATAAGAAAAAAATACATTTTTTACTTTACTGTATTTGGAGCTTATTAACACTTCTGTAAGCTCATATTGTCTATGGCTTGTCCGAGAACACCAGTATCTCGGAAGTTCACTCGGAAGCCTCCAGAGCACAAGCCCGCAAACATGCATTTAAAGTACTAGAGAAACACTTTGTTCAATTATCAGGATGTTTTAAGAAGATTGTATGATAAGTCCAACGCCCCCGAGGCCTGGTCATTTTTTTTTACGAAGTGGTTTTATCCTACCAAGGCATGTAAGAGCTTAAATTTGAAAAAATCATTTTTTTTAAATTAACCTTGGATGGATTTTGAAGGAACGGCGTTTGGATTTCAATAAAATGCTTTTTCCACTAGACTATGTCTTGTAGCATAGTCCATTTAGTACTTTATAGAAAAATGCGTATAAACATAAGATGGAACACAACGATTTTTGGCTCATTAGGCATTTAATAGATAAAACATTGTCTTAATATGACTAAAATTGAGGACTATTTATTCATATACTCGAAAACAGCAGACCTCTATTACTGAGAACTTCATCAGTATTCTTAAAAAAATGCTTCAGGGACATTCGTTTTCAATATTTATACTATTTAATTGATGGCTGTTGCGGTCGCGTACTAAATAGTGAGTATTATATACTCTTCTTTGTATGTGCTTCCGTAACAGTTACGAAGCCTTTTTAAAGACTTTGCTTAAAAATACAAACTACACTTTTCGTTTTCTTATTTCTTATTTTTCATTTTAATTTTACAGTTCAACCTTAGCTTAATATTAAAGAATACAATAACGAACGAGAAGAGTTAGAATAAAATTATTATTCTTGATACAGGTGCATAAAATTAAGAATACTTGTAAGCTTAAGCACTATATGTAATTATATTATTCATGCAGTTTGCCAAGCTAAGAAGAAAGTTCTCAGTTGGCTTATAAATTAAAATTAATTTTCCTTGCATATTCTTCTTTTCTTTTTCCACTCTCTACACTCTACTGTCGAGGGAATCAAGGTCTATATTTCCGCAGTAATAATAAAAATGATAAATATTATATGGACAGAAATATTTAATTTTGAAGAAAGAATATGCTGCAATATTCTTGCTTAAATACGAGTACGTAGAAATAATTGTTGAAAAAATTAAAGTAGTTTTCATGAGATTGATGAATGAACAAATTAAATTGTCGTGTTTAATTTTATAGTCTTTTTTTGTCTGTGGAGACATGTATGCGTCACTTAACGTTGTTTAAAAAATCTTATTACATGTAATCAATAAAATTAGATTTTCTCAAGTAATTACACTTACAAGTTTACTTCACTCATCATTTATTTTATATGAATGGATAAACGAATATAATATTTGAATATTCGTTTCAATTTTTTTCTACCTTAGATGACATTTCTATCTTTATGAAAAAACTCGAATAAGCTACTCGTAGGTACTCGTTTTTCTGAAATAACCAAATAGAGGGTGCAATTTTACGACACTCCTTGCTCAATCGCTTCAGAAAGCTGATATTTTCAAGAATGCTTGAACGAGTTGACCCAGTTGAGTGGAGAATATAAGAAATATATCTACATATATATATATATATTACTATCTATACTTATCTAATTCATGTTAGCTTTACGGAGAATATGGCCATCACACAAGCTATCGCAAATGATACAAAATTTTTTACTAAAACAACAATATATCTTCCTATAATATAATCATCATTAAATTGGATTGTCACAGTTTAATTTCTTAATTGAATTTTGATTCAATTTAATTTTTCAAATAAAGCCAGTAAAAAAAAAGATGATTTTAAGAGACAATACAATAGCTTTTATTTTAAGCCAACACTCAAGTATAGTAAATATTATTGGCAAATACTTTTTGCAAGCATGATCATGTTACTACATATAAGAGCAATTTTTTTGATTTTAGAGGTTTAACAAATACATATGTTAACATAAAATAGTCTCAGGATCGAAAATTCAGTTTTATTGATGATGATATGCTATTTCAGGACTTAAAAGGACAACAAGTAACATGCAAATTAATAACAATTCTTACTTAAAATATACATATACTATAATAATTTGTAATATAGTCAATGATCTATAAAAGTAGATTAGAATATTGAAATAATAAAATAATATTCTAATAAAAATTTAAAAATGAATATAATAACAATTCATTCGCTTATGCATAAGCGGTAAGCAAGTGCTATATTTATATATATAAAAATATATAATTAGTTTCAATACGGGTTAAATCATTATAAATGCAGGTAACGGACTAAAAGTATAATCCCTGATAACCCTAAGAACGTTTAAATTATTTTATTCCATACATATTGTATTGTTTGGGAAACTATTTTGAGGTTTGCTGAAATCATAGTCTCACTAACTTTGAAAATAACTCAAAGGTCAAACGGAAGTATATTTGCTGGTCAGTAACTCAGCTACAGAGAATCTTATTATTATTAATAACTTTATATTATATTATGTATTGCGCAGTTTATTTATAATAAAAAAATACGTAATATTTAAAATTAAATGTATTTAAGCAACTATGAAAAAGTATTTACATAATCATTGATAAAATACGGTACTAACAAAACAATTTAAATTATTTCAACACTATATTAACATACTCCTACATATGTCTTCCAAAAAGACCATTTTAATGAATTCATTACTCGGAATTCATTATAGAAAAAAAAAACAACGAATGTGGAATTCTAGCTAAATCAGCAGTACATAATTTGAATCCTTTTAAGCTTTCCGTAGTTTTATGAGTACAATTCTAATTTTGTATCGCAGAACCTCAGTGTGTTTCCCTTTAAATGAATTTATTACAAATTGACTTATATTTTTTTTCCAAATCTATTTCCTATCAAGAATAGATAATCACCACTCTGTTCTCTATCAGTTGTCACTGGACATTATTTTTAAAGTAGTTTTTAAGAAAAGTCATATAAGTTCCTGCTTTTAAGACTTGAAACATTTAGTAGTATGGGGCGGCTCAACTCTTCCAATTACACTCCAAAAAAAAAACGCTTGGAACCCATTCCTGTTGTGGCTTGCGTCCAATGTTGTTTTACATATGTGATCTAATGATAATTAAACTTACAGTTTGCTAGTGTACTTTGTAGATCCAAAATCTTGGTATAGATCTTACAAATCTCTACAGTGTTTGTTAGATTAAAATTTAAATCCAAAAAAGATGAATTGTAATGTTTCAAGTTTTTAATATTTAAATATTATTTTATTAATGATTAAGTGAAAAAGTTTGCGCGCAAAATTTAATAATATTTGATGTAAACTTAAATTATAATTTAAGGCCATTTATAAACATTTGCAGCAGGGCATAGGATGGTAAAATAAACAAATTTAAAAAACATTAAACGTTAATTGTTTTTAAGTTTGAGTTGGTTTTCAGCGAGTAAACAAAAGCCATAAAGATATTGTGAAACTTTAGATTGAAAATAAACAATTATTACTCAAATATTTACATTTTAAAAAATTAAAAACAATTAGGAACTTTTTTTGTACGTCAAAAAAGATACAAGAGAGGCAACAAATATTTTTATGATAAGAAAAAAATAATATTGTCCTACTATTAAAAACAACGAAGTTTATTTTTAAGGTCTATAATGTGAATTTAAGTCTATTTATATTCTTGTTTTGAATATTTTTTTGTCAAATTGAATGAAAATATTAATTTCGTCAATTTTGTCAGCATTTTTCTTTTTTCCGGCTAGCAACATTTTGAAATTCTTGAAGCATTAATAGAAATATATAAAAATATTTAATATGGAAAAAGGAACACACATAATGATAAGTAAATATTAAATATAAAATTGAAACATGTTAATTATATGTAGTCAAGACATGCTGAACCAATTTTCATAGTCTTTAATTTATTGCATTCATCTTGATTTTAATGATTTTTAATCGATTTCTGAGCTCTACAATACCCCATTTGAAAACTTAACATAATATAACTAATTTTCTACACAGTGTAATCTCTGCTAACACGTATTGAACTTGTACTACAAATATTCTTTAGACTTATAAAGTAGACCCTAGAATTGACTTTATATACCCAGTAAGAAGCATATTCCTGAAATATTTTCAATACTTTTATCGATGACTTTGCAAGTCTCGTAAGCAATATTTTCAAGAAGGATTTTCCCTGCAAACGCGAGTGCAAAATTGACTCTATAAATTGATTATTCAATTAAGGATTTTTTCACAATATTGTTTACCATTGGTGCAAAATTCAATCAATTTTCAAATTGAAAAAGCACTAAGTTTATCGAAAGGGCAGATCAGTGCAATTGCGGAAAATTTTATAACAGGACTTGTAAGTTTATTGATAATATTGCGAGTACATAAAACTAAGTATTGTAGTGAAAAGAGGATTATATTGTTTTATTTTTATACTTAGTACGTCCAAAATGTAAGATTTTTTTATTATTTATTTTTATAAATAAGGTTACAATAATCACCTTAACTTCTGAAACTTCATATTATTTTTAAAGTATCATAATTGTTTCATCATGTTTGTATCATAATTAACAAAACGTTTTTATGAAATACATATGTATTATTGACGTTGCTAGATGTATGTTGAGATTAATTTCAATCATTGTTGACCAAGGAATAATTGAGAACACATTTTTTACATTATTTGCCATAGATCCAAGTGAAATATTTTAATTGTCTGAAGGCTTTAAAAAAATATCTTGCTTAACACTTGATCAGTATATCCATTTTTAAACATTGGCATTCTGTAAGTCAGGACTTGATACCTCTAAGGTTTTTTATTAGCAGAATAAATAAAGTATTTTTCATTTGTGGATTCTATGACGCTTACCAAGTTACATATGGCAAAGCACTGCATGTGGACTGTTGATCCGCGTTGGCGGATGTTGGTCATTAACTACAAGCCGAAATTCACGCATCATCTAATTATTACAGGAATTCATTATGAATTGATGGTGTTAACGAGAAGATTTTCGTCTACAAACAATTTTGATTAAAAGGCTATGGCTGGTACTTGACGGGTGAGGGATCAAATTCACACCTACCGGGGATATTATAAAAGCTTTAAAATCGATTAAAAATCTTTATTTTTAATCTCGGTTGGGGATCAAACCCAATTTTTTTTTTCATCTCCTTCGGAAATCGAACCCACCACTTTCAGTTTGAAAAGCAAGCGCTTTAACCACTAAGCTAGTCCAGCTGGCATAATGTATTCATAATGAGAAAAATAGCCTTTCATAATGAATGATAAATTCTTTTTTCACAACTGCTTTAAGTTTTTAATCAACCTGTTTCTCAGAATCTGTCAAGGCATTTATTTTTGTAGGTTTTGTAGTGGAACTTTGAAAGTTAACAAAACTCATTTTCATGAAAGAAAAATGCGCCATTATAAAATTGCACGTTAAGAGATTTGCTAAAGAGAAAATTCTCACGTTATTAGAAAAGTCACTCTTGTTTGTCTTATCATACTTGAGATGCGCCTGGAAATCCAAGTTAAAGATTTAATGAAAATGAAAATTTGAATATATTCATGTTTTATTATTTTATCATCTTTTAATAATTATTATTTATTATTAATGTATTTATGTAAATAAGAACACGTTTACAAAAAAAGTTAAGAAATATTGTTTTTAAGAATCACTATAAGCAGTTTAAGGTGTAGAACAATGATCAATAAGAACCTATAAACAGCACATGAAAAATAATAATCAATAAGAATGCCAACAAAGGGTACTACATTTCTGCTCGTTTTAAAAATTAGAATTCAAATTTTCTTTTAAATTATATTCCCTGTAAAGTTAGTTTGAGACTATTCTTTTACTTGTGAAATGTTTATCAAATTCTATAAAACAATATCATTTAAATGAGTCTTCCCGTAAATGACACTCATTTATAGCAACGTATCGTAAAAATGGATGTAACATTGATGATCAGCTGTGGCTTAACAACAATAACGGATCAACACTATACGAGCGCCGCTTGATCATTCCTAAGAATGGTATGCTATATTAAATTCACAGATGAAATGTATGTCTTTCGTCATCTGTCAGTATGTACGTATTTCGTGGTTAGCAACGTGTTACCAAGGAAGGCAAGTCATAACTCGCTGTAGTATACTAACCTCAAAGCCTTACACTGAAGTCTATTTGACATCTAACTGATGCACCTAAGATCACGGGAAGGCTTTCAGTCACTGTCTAACAAGCAGCTTTTTGCGTGCGTCCAGTAACGGGTCCCCATCTGGGTCTCCAAAAACAGGACCGATTAAGACTAAATCGTTCAAGCCTAAACGTCATCAGACTAATTATCCGATCTTATGAAAACGTTATGGAAGAAGTTACTGTATAAGCAACCAATTTGTCATGTTCTATTTAATAACATTTGGGATTTTAAAAGTTATTACTATTTTTCAATAGTCGTCCTCGCTAGTAACGTTTCTACTAGAACTTTCAAACGACACTATAATTCGCCGTTTCCGGAATACTTTGGCATATATTTTATTAAAGATCTAGCCGTAAAAGCGAGTTAAGTTCCTATTTCCTTACGAAATTGCCTCCACGAAAGCTCAAATGCGCTATCTATGTTAAGCAGATTATACTCTGACTGACTTAAAAGGATCAAAAGGCTACAAAGAACTCTTAACTCATGCTTTCTTATCCACGAACGATGACATAATTCTGACAAAAAAAATCATGAGTCTTAACACGATAAAGAGTGAAATCTTATTATGAAATAATGTACCATAATTTTCATAAATAGGCTTTTAAATTAACTTTTATATTATCTCACCACACATAAGCTTAGAGATGAAAGATTTTGACTGTCATGCAAGTTACTTGGAGTTTTATATGCAGTTTACTTTAAAAAAATTGGAGTACAAACTTTGTTATTCGGCTCAGGCCACGAAAATTAACGATCTACCTACGTTGAATGCCAAGCCGAACTGGCGGCGAAAAACTAATTAGAATTATCTTTTGTCAAAACAACCAAAATGGCGACAAATACATAGGTTGTATATCGAGGTTTACGGCACCAGGTGGTGTAAGTTTTGTTGAAGTTTCGTCTGTGGATTTCATGACGCTTACTATGGTGGATATGGCTAAGCGCTGCATGTAGAGTGTAAGTCCGCCCATGTCATTGACTACAGCACGAGATTCACGCATCCTTATACTACTGGAATTTACTATGAATGGGTGGTCTTCTCGGGACGACTTTCGTCTACCACCAATTTTGATTTTTGGCTATGACTGGCATTTTACGGGGATCAAATTAACACTAACTGGTAGTATTTTGGAGCTCAGAAATAGTTTTTTTAAATCTTCGTTGGGCATCGGAGCCACGACCTTTGGCTTTTCAAGCAAATGCTTTGACCACTGAGCTATACCCGCCGGTAGATGTGTCTTCCTAGTATTATGGCTGTCTTTTCCTGTATACGTTAAACATAAAAAGGCATCATTTTCGTAAATAGCCTCTTACATTTACGTTAATACTATCTCACCGCATTCTTCCTTCTACCCATTCATTGTGCTCAATTTTAATACTGGTGAAATTATTACACCTCTCACAGCGCCACAAAGAAATAACCTTCTTTATTGCCATTACACGTTACTATCTTACTGTCACGTAATAATTTACGTGGGATTTTTACGTTATTAGCATCGCACGTAAAACATAAATATAAATTATACGCAATATACAAAATTTGCTTTTTCATGAATAGTATGATAAAATCTTAACGACCTTAGAAATCACAAACATAACGTTTTTATAAACTGTATATCCTATAAAAAATAGTAATTAAATATACACATACTATACATCAAATTCTTTATACGCATCAATTCATTCAGAAAAATATCGGCATAAGCGGGATGTGAACCACGAGTCATGGAACCACCTTTGCTCAGGTCTTTATATATCACCTGGCCCTCTCGACTATTTCTCTGCCTGAGCTGACTCGCGTTAGAAGTTGTATTTATACCATTGTTATCATAGTATAACGATAGATGTCTCTATAGTATATATTCAGAGTATGTACATTATTATTTTTTATTATTCAATCAGTCAACATTTCTTCACAAGCTTTTTTTTTTTAATATGATTACTTTCCGACTATGTCAACCAAAACGGTTTTTGTCATATCCCATGGCATCTCGGCCTCCCGGAGCTCCAGTGAATACAATACATGTATAGTTCCCAGCGGGCTTCCAGAAAAACAAAAATAATTTATTTATCTCCTACTGAATCCACGGGAGCGTCTTGTTAATAATACGACATCCTAAAAAACATTCGATTTACAAATTACCCAAAAATATTCCTCGCATACTAAAACTGCCGTCTTTTGAAAGTCCTTGGGATTCTGCCTAGGAGATAAATAATTACTGACAGACAATGGCTACTGCTAGAACTGAGTGTTGACAATTTTTGGTAACCGTATGTTCCATATATGAAAAGGATTTGGGGTTTGAAAAGATGAACTATGTAAATACATATCCCATTCAGCTTCCATACTAAAATATGAATATAAACAAAAATATGTTAAGTAGTACAGGGACATGACTTATCATTTTATATGCAAAATTATTCAGGTCAGTTTTCTACAAAAGTGACAGCAATGACAATTTACTTGGTATATCTTTGAGCAGCTGAAAATACAAATCTACTTGAAACGAACGAAATAATTTTTTGTAAATATTTAAATATATATAATTGTCATTTATAGATGTTACGTTATTTTAATGTCCTAGTCGATTGCGATAGCCTTGATTAATGCGATATAGTTGTTCTACAGGAAGCAAGTAGAGCTACATAATATTTTAGTGCGCAAGAAATGCAGAATGAAACATTACAGCATTCAGCTTATCCATAAGACCCTGACTTTGACGCATGGTCAGCATTAATTAGAACACAACCCTGAATTTTGCTACCATTAGCTACTTTATAGTGATAATAAGTCACAAATGAGCTTTTGTACTATGTTAATCAATAGTATTTTTTTATGTAAGCACATACAGGAGAATACCGACACATGGTGATAGTATAATTCTGAAGCCTCATTTGTGGAATTCAATGACGCTTACCACGGTGCACATGGCTAAACGCTGCCTGTGGAGTGTTGATCCGCCAACGTCATAGATTTCAGCCAAAGATTCACGCATCATCCTTATTGTTACAGGAATTTACTATGAATGGGGTCTTCACGGGACGACTTTCGTCTACCACCAATTTAAATAAATAGGCAATGACTGTTATTTTACGGATGAGAGACCAAATTCACTTTCACAGTATTTTAGAGCTCAGAAATCGTTTTTTTTTATTGTCAAAGCACTTGCAAATCAATCGCTTTGACTATTGAGCTATACCCGCCTTATATTAAGTAAGCGCATGCGTGTGTATTTTTTCTTTCCATACAAACATTGCTTTTAACCCGTCTGGTATAACAAAGTGGTAAAGTATTTTTTTAAACGAAAGGTCTTAGGTTTATCCCCGCTAGAGATGAAAGTATTTCTTTTAAATCTTACTCTTGGAAGGATGAGTTTCAGCACTTAATAAAAACATATTGGCATAAAATATTCGTACCCTGAAAACATCCCGTTAGAATAGATGATGCGTGAATGCCTGGCTGTAATGACGTTGGCAGATCAATACTTCAAATACAGCTCTTAACATAATTTGAAATGGTTAGCGTCATACATAATCCAAAAGACGAGATTTCTTCATTACCATATGTCTGTTTATTTCAGTATGTGTTAAGCATGTATATACTAAGCATATAGTCAACATAAAATACCGCCACTCACTTCAGTCAGCTGAAAATGTCCATAGATTGTCTTAATACTCCTCTCTCAATACTTCAGATCTTGTAGGGGACTTGAAAATATGGAAGCTTTAATATCCGAGAAATATTTTGGTCGATTTTTTAATAGGATTTTGTAAGGATTACGGGTGATTAGAGCGATACTATCAAGAACTGGACTATTTGGTTGTAAGGTGATCTCATTTTTTTAATAAAAAGGTATTTTTCTATGGATCATGTTAAATATATATATGCAAGATAATTAGACTGATAATTATTATATTACGTGAAAGAAAAATTAATCATTTGTACTAAAATCACTTGAAAATTCTTCTTTAAGGCTTCTTTATTTCAGTTCCAATATTATGGCACAGTATGGAAGTAATTGTTTGAAGAAAAATTATATTTTTTCAATTTCCCCGGAGACCGATGGTAAAAAGAAGGCAATGAGTTTTTTGTGGTAAAAACTCAATTTTCTGCGTCGTGTTTTTATGTTTTTCAAACGTTTGAATAGCAAAAGCTTTTTTTTATTGTTTAATTAAATTGTAATATCGCATTTATACGATATTCTTGTTTTTTTCTTGCTTTTATTAAAATAATGTTGTATATCAGTACAATGTTTAAACAACAACAAAAAAACACTTGAGTTGTGGGTTCGTTTTCAAGTAACATTAAACTAATATTGGGCCAACACCTAGGAGTAAATGATTCAAGCAGGCAAATCATGTTTTACCATTTAAAGTTAAAACTTAACAAATAATAAAAAAAAAACTTGGATAATACTACAGCTGCTCTTTTATCAATTCTCCGGACTTCTGCCCTGGAGGTTTGACAGTATTTTTTTTTAGTCATGATAGGAAGAAATAAACTCGACGAATTACTTAATTTAAGCATAACCATAAGCAGTGTATACTTGTATTTAAAAATATTTAATTGACAAATATCACCAGAGGTTTTATAATTAAATTCTTAAAATTAAAAAAAGATTATAATTTCCCAGTACAACGCGACTTCATAAAAATGAAATCGTAAGATATTTTAATAAATCGTACCAATTTTTATGTAAAATTTAATTTCTAATAAACAAATTATACAACATTTTTAGAATTTTTGAAATAAGAATGGTACTCAATCTATTTTACTTTCATCGGTGTATAAAATAATTTTTCCAATGAATAAATAATGTTTTTTTTTCAATACCAATCTAAGAAACAAAGTGGCCGTGAAATAAATTACAAAAGGCTATTTTAATACGAGGAAATAATTGAATTTTTCTTCCTTTCGACATGAAAAAGTAATTTTGCGTAGAATTTAACGTACGATGTAATTACTTTTGCCCTGAAAAGAAAAAATTAAATATGTATACACATTAAAGGGCATTTAAAAAACGAATTAATTTAAACAAAGATCACAAGGCTTTCTGCGAAATATTTTCAGGGTTTTTTCTTACATAATAAATAACTTACCAAACCAAACTTCCTACGTCACTCTCACAAAATTAAGTTAATAATTCAATCAACGTATAGTTTAATTTTTGCATCTGACTGATTTTTTTGGCCAACTTACCATACATTTTCTACTTTCATATCTTGACCTATTGAAAGACTTGAAAGGCTTCTATTTTTCCTTCCTTATCACGTTGTTCCTCAGAAAAAAGCGTATTCGGAGTAATCAACGCATCCATCTCTTTTTAAAACTCATCATACTGTGACCTACTCATATTTTGAGCGTCGGGCTAATCGTTAAAAAATTAACCAAAAATATGCATTTGATACAGCTGCTACCTCCTCTTTAAGTACTCAGACTTCTGCTCTGGAGGATGTCGGGAACCATATATTTTCACAAGAAGACCTTCACGTGCAGATTTGTCATAGAATGAGCAATAAACAGTAGCAGCTAGGAGACAGAAATATGTGGCGACAATCTGTGGAGACTATATATTCCAAGAAAAAATAGCTGAACATTTATGATCATCATCATTATTTCATTGTCCACTCATCTAACTAAGTCATATAATCATTACTTTCATCGTAATTTCTGTAAGCCGCCCTATTCCTTGCATCATAGCATGTCAGTTTTTTTTCAAGAGCTCCACTTCATTCAATGTATACTTTGTAATAGCTCTTCGTAATGACTAGAGTCTTGCCAAAAATGTATTGTAGCTTATG